>BSBK01009579.1:137500-269933 GCA_027943335.1 Chamaecyparis obtusa | reverse complement strand
ATTTATATATATATAATATATATATATATATATATATATATATACATATATATATATATATATATATTATATATATATATTATATATAGATATATATATATATATTATATATATATATATATATATATATATATATAATATATATATATATATATATATATATATATATATATATATATATATATATATATATATATTTATATATATATATATATATATATATAAATATATATATATATTATATATAATATATATATATAATATATATATATATATATATATATATATATATATATTATATATATATATATATATACATATATATATATATATATATATACATACTTACATACATACCATACATACATATATACATACATACATTACATACACACACACTCCTTTTATTAAGAATGTACACGTGAATTATCAATAGGTTAGAGAGACATTTGTGGAAGGTTGAGATCACAAGTACTTAAGTTGTTTGTTTTTTATAGACAAAAGAAGCAAGAGGGTGCTGGCCTATGGTACAAAAGGACTAGAAGCACATTAACAACATATTAATGGCACTAGTCTAGAGCAATTTCATCAATAGTTTGCCAAAAGAAACAACCAAAGTCTAGTCCACCTGTATAAAAAATGAATAAAACTGCTCTTTTCAAAAAATTCAAACCAAAGTATCTTAAGCAAATAGTAGGAAACATATTAAGAATATCATGCCACGTAGGGCTAGACTAGGAACTAGAGAAATTAACCTAAAAATAGGAAAGCAGCATAGAAAAACTAGGGCCAACATGCCCCATCAAATATAAGAACCTCATGATAGCAAGCAACAGTAGCATCTAAGATCTCCTACCTAGATGTTTGGACATCAGGGTCGTGGTCCACTCTTCCTATAGGAACAAGAAGAGGTCTTTGTTGTCTTCGTCTACTCCAGTTTGCCAGCAGCCAACTTTTCCTACACAGTGCAGAGGATCACAGCTGACACATGCATGACCTTGAGGGGAAAACTTGTTAGTAGGCATGATGTGGTTTTTGATGTCCTACATGTCCTATTTAAGGCCTAAAATCTCATTGTCCATTTCTGAGAACTTCAGTTTAAGGGAGCCCTTAAACTTGTCATTACCATCAAGAGACACAGAGTTGTGCTCAGTAGTGGGGGGACTTGGTTTGTTGATCATGGGGGGAAGCCAAGGGAGGGGTAATGCTTTGGGGAATATCCATGGTTTGTTGGGGTTCAAGGGGGGAGTGGTGTTAGTCCTGTGTAAGATCAAGTGGTCATCAGAGGATCCTTCAATTGACTCAATGGAATGGGAGTCATTTTTCAAAAAGGATTTCTCCTTTGAAGATATTTTTCCTGATTCAAGTTTTTCATTTCTCCTTAGTAATTCTATTAGAATGGTGGACAGAGCCCCCCAAATCCACCTCTAGCTTGACCTGGCTATCAAAAATCCTCCTTTTTATGGGTTTCCTTTCGGTCTCAGGGGTACTGGCAGTCTCCTTCAAATATTTAGCTTCTAAGGACTCAAAGATGTGAGATTCCTCAAGCTCCTCCCTCCTTTTAAAAGGGTTTTTCATGCATCTCTTGTGGCTTTTACCTTCTTTAGGGACAAGATCAATTTCCAAGATCTCTTAGATAGAGCAGGAGGTGGATTGAGTGGGATTGTTGGCTTTTGAAGGAGAATCCTCCTAGGTGACCTCTTGAATGATAGGGGAAGGTTGGGGTGGGAGGGCAGATGGCCTTATGGAAAGTTATAAAGACATAGTAAGAGACCCCTGGTGGAGAATAGGGATCATCTTTTCAGGGTTTTCCCTAATATCCAAAATATTACTTTCAATAGAATGAAGGAGGTAAAAAGGGGATGGATATGAGATCCCTATTCCTTATATGATTGAGAAAAGGTAAATGGTAATAGTAAAACATTGTAAATTTACCTTCTAGGGTGAAATATTTCATCACAATGAGGCACAACTTGGGCCAGAACTCTGGGAGGTCCTCGCGATTGAAACCACTAGACTTCTTCATATGTTTCTCCCCCACCCTGAAGAATTGGTTGAGGGTGGTAAGGTCTGGCATCCTACTAGTTTTTTTATATTCTCTTCCTTCCAAGGAGAGCCCCTTTTCCTTAGAAATAACTTCCTCATTAATTTGGAAGTGAATACCTCCAATTGAAACTTTCCTATTATTGTAGGATGAGATGAACTGCTTGGATAGTTGCTCATCATGCCCTCCCTTCATACGCTCCATGAAACCCCAAATGTCACTTTCTTTATAGTAGTGGGTCACTAGAGGGTTGGAGGTGAACACCTCATCAATCTTATTAGGTTCAATGCATAAGTTATTTCCTCCCATGTTGATCATCTCCTTATCATGTGCTAGATTTTCCTAAGAATTACAAGGCCAAGCTTCGTGAATCAGAGCATAAAACTAGTTGTTTTGAGCTAGCTATTTTAAAGGGAAAATATACTCAAAAGGAATGCCTTAGATGGTTTTTGGGGAACTGAGCTCCATACAGTGATATCCATTAGATCTCTAGGCACAATAATTAGCAGTTACACCAGAGCTGCACTTAGTGTCCTTATTAACCAAAAAAACCTATTGATGCGGACAACTATCTTTCCACATGTATTTGCATGAAAGGCAATTAAGACCCTTTTTGGGGTTTTGGGCATACTTATTCATAATCACAAAAATCATCAACTTATGCCAACACATAATCAAGGTAGGGCCTTTATCAAAGTTGGAAGCTTGGCATGTTTTAAATATTAGTGGTATCATTTTTCTCCTGCCCGATTAGTTGCTGAGTCTCCCTAGGTAACTCATTAATCTCCTCCCAATTACTTAGCCTGGTTTCCTAAAGACCAATAGCAGCCATCAAATCTACCACTGCATTTACCTCTTTATAAGTGTGGGAAATAGTCATGCATTGGAGGTTGTTGAGAAGCTCATGGATTTCCAAAATAATGTTGTTAACATGCCACCTTGCATTAGCTCCTCTTTTGATAGCCTCCACCACCACTTTGGAATCCCCCTCAATTTCTTGTAGTCTGATGTTCATTTGAATGGAAAATTTAATCCCCCATAAAAGATCCATGCCCTCAGCTTGATTGATGGTGCAATTATTAAGCAGCCCCACATAAGCCAAGAGGCAAGTGCCATTGTGGTCTCTTAGCACACCTCCTATTGGAGATTTTCCAACAAGTCATTGCTGATTGTATGTTTATCATTGATGACAACATATGGTAAGTAGCATGTGTGGAAGACTTATGCAGTAAGCTTCTGCTATATATAGCATGGACATGTTATCATTATGATATCATGGATACAGAGGTTAACTGTTAATACAGATAGTTATATAGTAGCTTTTGTCAGCAGTGTTCATGGCAGAGTTACAAGCAGTGTTTGGTGAATGATTGTCTGTATAGTTATCGTGGAGCCTTGCACAGTTGGATATGTGATGGAGACATGTTAGTGATGTTACATTCATGGATGCAAAGTAAGATGATTAGTAGAAGTGAAGTTATGTAGTCGCTATAAAGCAATCGTAGTTTCCTATATTTATTCAGAAGAGCCGACATAGATTATTTGGTTCAAGATTTGCACCTATCATTTCGGTATGCACCATTGTATTAGTTCTTGGAGCATAGTTAGTAATGTTTAGTTAAGAGCACATGATTTAATTTAGCTTGAGGAGTGTTAGCACCTTGAAAATGTTTCATGGCTGTAGCCCTTTTCTTCTAGTCTTTGCAGTTGTTTTTAGGTCTCTGGCATTAACCCTTAGTTCAAATTTTTGAAAAACTAGGCATTGCATATAAAACCCTTTGTAATGCCCTGGCCCTATTCTATTTTCAAGTTACCTTTTTGGGTCACTTAAAACCTTTAAATGCACATGTTTTATTTTTTTGGCCGGCCACCATTTAAATTTTTCCTAATTTTTTACCCCCGCCGACCTTTAATTTTTTCTATAGTCCTCAGCGCTTAAATTTTTCCCTAAAGCCTAAGTCCTATGGTTTAATTTTTCCCTATATTTTAGCTTAATCTTTCCCGGGCTTGACTCTGACACCATCTCAATCCAATGGTGGGCGTAAGTTCTCATAAGATTTGTCAGAGGCTTGCGAACTTACGCTAGTCGTTGATTCATTTCCATGATGTAACCTTTCAATGTAGGTGGGTCCACTGCCAGGTAGGCTCAGGTGGCATCTCCTCATTGGCTAAGATAAACAATGATGTGGTAGAGTTTTCAGAGGGACCCAAGTGCGAAAGTAAAAGTTGCATGTCTGCCTACCAGATATTGCAACGTGGTAGCTTGTGATTCGTTGAAATGGCTTATGTGGCAAGGTGGGGTCAAGTTGTCAGTCACTTGAAAATTTGGTGGTTGTCACATGATCGCAAGGAATATTCTTCCCCTTTGTGATCATGTGACAACTGTCGATTTGGAATCTAATGTAAAGGCTGTTAGTGTGTCCACTGCCAGGTCAGCATAGTTGGCGGTCTCTTATTGGTTGGTGTATTTTGTGACTAGGCCATTGTAAGTGGGACCTGAGTTTTTAACATGTCAGAGGGTCCTGACACTTGTAGAGCATCGACGGTCGGTGCATGATCTGAGGGGTTTGTTATGACACATGAGATTATCAGATGACTATTGATTTCATATCCTGTCAGAGGATCTACAGAGTGGAGGTAAAAGGTTAATCTAACAGTTGTCTTAAGTTTTGATAAAATATTTATGCTCCATGTGAACTTAACACCACTGTTGATTTCATTAAAGGTGGGCCCAGGTTTTGGTCTAAGGTCTTAGCACTTCTGATAATGTGTTTAGTGGCCTGACAAATTTTCAAGGCTTCACTCATTTGCTGAGTAAGGTGGTAATGTTCCAAAAGGTTTAGTGACTTAGCGAACAAGTGTTCACATAATAGATAAATAAATTGGTGAAGGCATAAAGTATTCTGTGACTTAGAGGTATCCTTCAGTCACCAATTCACTAAGTTTGAATAGGGTCCTATTAAGTGATAAATCATAAAAACTGTGAAAAAGAGAGATCTAACGGTCAGGACTTAAAGTTGATCGAGATTCAAATGTGGACCGCCAATTTGCTACTGGCACCATGGAAATGACCATTTGATTTCAAATTCAAATTTGTGAAGGGTTTCCTATGACCAAAAGGACCAAAATTGAATACAGAAGTGACTGGAGCTGGTAAGAGATGATTTGTTTGCCATTGCAGTGTGGTTCAAGGTGTGCCATGATCATTTGCAGGGATCTGTATTGTGTTCTTTATGCTTGAGACGTGTTGCAGGTGGCTGAATTGGTTGAAAAATTGGGCATTTTCATGGTTCTCAGTACTTTCTCAGTGGTATTATCATGATTGAGGATCACTCTGGGATATATTTTCTCTACTAGTTTCTTGGGTTTCTTCCCCTACATTTAATTTTTTACTGATTTGGTTATTTCAGTGGGTGAAACCCTAACCCTAGTCATCTAAAGCTTGTTGCATCCTATTTTGGGGATTCCAAGATGACTAGTGGTGGTATATATTGAAGAAAGTAGTATTTTGTAAGGGTTGTTATTGATGGTATTATACTGAACAAGAAGGCCTTGGATTTTGTGTCTTGTTCCTAGCATCTATTTTCTTGGTAATGTATTGATTCTGAGAGTTAATGAGAATACACCTAAATTCCTGTCTCAAACTTTGATTGTCTTGTTGTTCTGATTATGGATTCATATATGTTAAGGTCACAAAGTGGATTAGCATATGGTAAACAAAGAGTATTGTGAGGTCAGCTTGGAGTTCCTAATAAAGTTAGGATTAAAGCCTTTAGGGTGATCTCAGTGAGTTCATTTGTTAGATTGGAATTTGATGATCATGTTTGGGAGTGAAGGGGGTAATAGGCAAAGCACTTACTCTGAGTTCATGTGTATTTGAGTTAAGGTTTTAGGTTGATATGTTATTAAGTGACTCTTTTCCCTGGGATAAGGCACTGATCTATTCTTTGGAAGCAGTACATCATCATCAAACACACACATTTAAATGATAAAATCTTTAATCAATTAGTAAGGGGTATAGTTGTATATTGTTTTGAGACTCTTTTGAAGAAGTGAGTCAAGGGTACACCCGCCTGAGCATTAAGACTCAAAGTGTAGGAGGATCTCATTATTGATCCTTGTTAATTGGCCCTCTTCCTTATAGACTTTGAAGTGGTGATAGAGTCAAAGTTATATTAAAGTTATCCATCAAAGTATAAATCTACAAGTTGAAGATCAAAGGTAACCACCAACAAAATGGTGGCTCTACTAGGGAGAGTCTAGAGATAAAGGTTTTCAAAGTGCACTCTTGTTTTCTTGTTGTATTCAGTTAAAGATTTCCCACTTTGGTGGGTGGCGACTCAAAAAAGGTTAAGAACTAGTGCTAATAGATTGCAAATCATGGAAAAGAGAAGAAATACTAGGTCCTTTGTCAGAAAAAATTCAGAGGTCACTCTGGAGCAATTGCCTAGATAGGAAAAGAAGAGTTGTATTAGGAGAAATGGTGATTCTACTAGTGCTCCCATAAGAAAGCAAAGAAATACCAGAGGTAGAACACCACATGTTTCCTCAAGTGAGGAAGGTTCACAAGACAGAGTTTCTAGATGAGATGGTGGTCACTCTGAAGATAAATTTTATGATACCCCAGAGGCTGTATTTCAAGACAAGGGTGCATTGCTTGCAAGTCAGGATGAACAAGCTAGAGAGATGGTTTTTGAGATTTATTTAGATCTTGATGAGGATAATTTTAGAAGGGAACCCATGAGACCACGGCAAGTGCATTTCCCATATCAGCATCCTACTGATGTGGAAGTGTCATAAGCTCTGAAGGCAACATGTGATGCAGGAGCATCTTGGGTGTAAGAGCAATCTTGCATCACCCAAAAATATTTCTATTTTTGTATTCAATAAGGGCTATTTTGTGCAGAGCTACTATTTATGGAAAGTTACTATTTTTGGTAATTTTCGTATGTGCTCAGAATGATCTGATTTCTTTCTTAGAGGTTGATTTTGGTCATATAAGTCTGCCAGTAAAGTTTCATTTCCAGATAAAGTGCATGTTGGAAGATATTGAAGATTTTCGGTATTGGCAGCAGGGTACAGAAACTTTGAACTCAGTTTTGAAGGCTTTAGAGGCCCTGGATGAGGTCAAAAATTTGGGTGACGGGCGCTTGCATGGATCAAGCTTGTAGAGCACTTCATGGCGTTTCCAAAATGGGGTTATAATAGCCGATCGGGTCAACTGGTGATGACTTATGGTCTTCGGAAGTTGGGCCACCCGAAATGGCGAAAAATAATTTTCTTCAAAATTTCTGTTCGGGTTTCAAAGGTTATCTTGAGCTGACTATGATGTAATAAAATGTAAAATAAAATAATTCTAAGTTTGGTCGGCCTTATTGGCTAAAATTCTGGAACCTTCCAGGCGGTGGAAAATTGCCTATATAAGGAAGGCTGCATTATTGTCTTAGGCAGTTCAGAATAGTTTGGGTAATAGATCTGGGTAATAGTTCGAGGCTTTGTCCTACAGAATATTGTAAGGGAATTCCCATGTGGCTTTGCATATTGTAATTCTGAAAGTTTTTAATTCCACATTTGTGGAGATAATAAGAAGCCAATCTTCTGTTCTTGCATATTGTTGTTGTTTCTCTATTTCTGTTATGTGTTTGTGGTATTAAGGGGAGCACCCTTCATCAGGTGGTATCAGAGCGGGAGTTCTTGAGTGTGTAAATAGATCACCGACTGTGAGGCAGTTTGCACCAGGACCGTGGCTAGGGTTTCAGCGCGCATCGCGAAAATGCCTCCACGAAGGGAACGTGGCGGAAGAGCTGGTGTTGTAACACCTGAGGTTAGAGAGCTGCAGAGACAAGTGCGAGCATTGCAAGAAGAGATTCGCAGAGGAATGACTCTTAATGTCAGAGATGAAAGCGAGGATGAAGCTGAAGAAGAATATCAAGAAGGAGAAGTCAAAATTGTGAACCAGGAGGAAGAAAGACTTTTTCGGGCCATTTCTAAGATTGGGAAAAGACCTAAGATTGAGGTTTCTACATTTTCTGGAAATCTTAACCCAGAAGAATTGATCGACTGGATCAATGAATGTGAGGAATATTTTGAGTATGAAGATGTTGACGATCCTGATAGGGTCAAATTTGTGAAGGCCAGACTGAAAGGTCATGCGAAGATCTAGTGGCAAGAAATTCAATTAGAGCGAAATAGAAGAGGGAAAGATAAAATCACAAGATGGGATCGGATGGTGGATAAATTGAAGCGACAGTTCATTCCTGTTGATTATGAGCTTGATCTACTAAAGAAAATGCATAGTTTGAAGTAAGCAGGAAGATCTGTTCAGGAGTATACAGAAGAGTTCTATCGACTCCTCATCAAAATAGGCCATGTAGAAGCTGATAAGGAGAAAGTTGCCCGATACCTTAATGGGTTAAGGCCAAGCATTCAGGAGGAGTTGAATCTGTTTCGAATGAACAGTATTGAGGAGGCATACCAATTTGCCCTAAAAGTAGAGGAAAAGCTGAACAAGAAGTTCGAGAGTAGACAAAATGGAAGAGGTCGCGGTGGATGATCTGGTGGACGGTCATATGGTGGCCGAAATGAAGATCTGAAAAAGAAGGATGAGGCCAGTAGCAGTCAGAATCAGTGAGGAAATAATTCCAATTGTTTCCAGGATCAGAATAATAGAGATCAGAGAGGAAGAGGAAGAGGACAAGCATCTGAAAGAGGTGGCTTTCGTGGAACATGTTTTCACTATGGAGAAGAAGGTCATAGGGCATTTGAATGTCCTCAGTGCCAAGGAAGAACAGACAGGAGAAATGAAGGCCGGGCCAGAGTTGCACATGTAGATGAAGATGCCAGATCATCAAATTCTGAAGATGCTGAAAGAGGAGAAACGTTGATTAACAGAAGAGTGTTGTTGAGTGGTGAGAATGAACCTGAGCAAAGAAGGAGCCTGTTTCGTACCAGGTGCAAATGCGAAGGTAAATGTTGTGATGTGATCATTGATAGTGGAAGCACTGACAATTTGGTGTCAGAAGAGATGGTGACAAAGTTGAAGCTCAAGAGACAGAAACACCCACATCCATATCGGATTGCCTGGGTACAGGATGACCACAAGGTCATGGTCAATGAACAATGCCTAGTGAAGTTCAAGATTGGCAGATACCAAGATGAGGTATTGTATGATATTATATCTATGGATGCATGTCATATGTTGTTGGGTAGACCATGGTAGTTTGACAGATGTGCTGTACATGATGGTCGTGTGAATACCTATTCCTTGACAAAGGATGGAGTGCGACATAAGCTAAACCCATTGAAGGAGACCGAAGAAAAGGTATGTGGTAATGCAAGGATAACTTTTGTTGATGGAAGAAATTTTTTAGATGGTATGAGGCATGAGCATGTATGTTTTGCTTTAATTCCAAAAGCTAGAAAAGAGGAAGTAGAAGATGTTCCTGTAGAAGTTGCAGATTTGTTGAATGAGTTTCAGGATATTGTATCCGATAACGTGCCTGATGGATTACCACCAGTCAGGAAGATCAGTCATCAGATGGACTTGATCCCAGGAGCGAGTTTTCCGAATAAGGCAGCACACAGAATGACACCTGTAGAAAGCGAGGAGTTGAACAGACAAGTACATAAACTGTTACAGAAAGGATTGATCTGTGAGAGTCTAAGTCCCTGTGCTGTACCAGCAGTATTAGCACCAAAGAAGAATGGAGAATGGAGGATGTGTATAGATTCTAGGGCAATAAACAAGATCACAATCAAGTACAGGTTTCCATTGCCATGAATGGATGATATTATGGACTGTTTGAGTGGAGCTGTGTATTTTTCAAAGATAGATCTGAAAAGTGGATATCATCAGATTCGGATTAGAGAAGGAGATGAATGGAAGACTACCTTCAAGACAAAGGAAGGACTGTATGAGTGGTTAGTCATGCCTTTTGGGCTAACCAATGCACCGAGCACTTTCATGCGGCTCATGAACGAGGTTCTGAAAGAATTTCTGGGTAAGTTTGTCATTGTTTACCTAGATGATATTTTGATTTTTAGCAAGACATTGGAGGAACATATGATGCATATTCGTATGGTGTTTGAGAAATTGAGAGAAGAGAAATTGTTGATTAATTTGAAGAAGTGCAGTTTTGTGAAGAAAGAGTTAGTGTATTTGGGATTTGTAGTTTCAGCAGAAGGTCTAAAAATGGACCCAGAGAAGGTACAGGCTATCCTTGAATGGCCTACTCCAAGGAGTGCTACTGAGGTAAGACCTTTTCATGGTCTAGCTAGCTTTTACAGAAAGTTTATCAGAAATTTTAGCAGTATTTGTGGACCCTTGACTGAAACAATGAGAGGGGATAGAAAAGAGTTTAAGTGGACTAATGGGGCAGAAAAAAGTTTTCAATTGTTGAAACAAAAAGTTACAGAACAACCAGTTTTAGCACTTCTAGATTTTAATAAGGTGTTTCAAGTAGATTGTGATGCTAGTGGTACTACAATAGGAGCTGTTATGAGCCAAGAAGGTAAACCTGTTGCTTATTTCAGTGAGAAGTTAAATGATGCCAAGATGAAATACTCTGTTTATGATCAAGAATTTTATGCTATAGTTCAGGCATTAAAGAAGTGGAGACATTATTTGCTTCCTAAGGAGTTTGTTTTGTATACTGATCATCAAGCTTTGCAATATTTGAATAGTCAAGGAAAATTGAATCAAAGGCATTTGAAATGGGTTGAGTTTTTGTAGAGTTATACATTTGTTTTGAAACACAGGAGTGGAAAGTCTAATAGGGTTGTAGATGCTCTTAGCAGAAGGCAGCTATTGTTGACAGAAATGCAGATTGAAGTGGTTGGGTTCAAGGAACTCAAGAATTTGTATCTAGAGGATCATGATTTTGGTGAAGCTTGGAAGGCTTGTACAGAACCTGTTACTGTAGACAGGACGAAATGGCTGGATTTTATCATCCAAGATGATATGCTATTCAGAGGGAGTCAGTTGTGCATTCCACGAAGTTTTATGAGGGAGAATCTCATTAAGGAGAAGCATAGAGGAGGATTGGCTGGACATTTTGGTCATGATAAAACCCTTGCTTTGGTTGGTGAGAATTATTATTGGCCACAATTGTAGCAAGATGTGAAGAAGTTTGTATAGAGTTGCAGAGTATGTCAGATGGTGAAAGGAGTGAAGCAGAATACAGGGTTGTATCAGCCATTACCTATACCAGAGAAGCCTTGGGAGGATATCAGTATGGACTTTGTTCTTGGTTTGCCGAGGACTCAGCGGGGACATGATTCAATTTTTGTGGTGGTTGAAAGATTTTCAAAGATGGCACATTTTATTCCCTGCAAGAAGACTAATGATGCTGTTCATGTAGCAAAATTATTTTTCAGAGAAGTAGTGAGACTACATGGCTTGCCAAAGACCATAGTTTCAGATCGGGACACTAAGTTTGTTGAATATTTTTGGCGGACATTGTGGAAGAAGTTGAAGACAGATTTAAAGTTCAGTTCATCACATCATCCACAGACTGATAGATAGACAGAGGTGGTGAATAGAAGTTTGGGAAATCTGCTGAGATGCTTGGTTGGAGATAAGCCAACAGGATGGGATTTGATTTTACCACAGGCGGAATTTGCATACAATAATTCTGTCAACGGGAGCACTGGTAAATCACCATTCCAGATTGTGTATGGAAGTAGTCCAAGAAATGCATCTGAATTGAGGAAGATAGATAAAGGAGAAATAAGTAGTGCTGAAGCTGAGGATTTTGCAGAACACTTGAAGAACATCCATGAGGAGGTGAGGAAGCATATTACCAAGATAAATGCATAGTATAAGGCTAAGGCAGATGAGAAAAGGAGGTATAAGGAATTTTAAGTTGGCGATGAAGTCATGGTTCATTTGCGGAAGGAGCGGTTTCCAGTTGGTACATATAACAAGTTGAAAATGAAGAAGTTTGGACCATGTAGGATACTGAAGAAACATGATTTAGGAAATGCATATGAGGTAGAATTGCCTACTGAGCTAAATATTTCACCAGTGTTTAACATTTCAGACCTGACAGAGTATCATGAAGGAGGTGTTGAAGATGAGATCACAGCAGCACAGTGGAGTATTCCAGCAACTAGTTCAGACACTAAGGAGATCGAAGATATACTGGACAGTCGTGTTGGCAGAAGCACAAGGAACAGGACATATGACGAATATCTGGTCAAGTGGAAAGGATGACCTGTTGAAGATTCATCATGGCTGACAAAGGAGGAGGTTAGCCGTCTTGGTTTTCCTCTACACACCTGAGTCGTGACAGGGTCACTTCTCAAATTACCCCGGGTGTCTGATGCAGGAGCATCCTGGGTGTAAGAGCAATCTTGCATCACCCAAAAATATTTCTATTTTTGTATTCAATAAGGGGTATTTTGTGCAGAGCTGCTATTTATGGAAAGTTACTATTTTTGGTAATTTTCGTATGTGCTCAGAATGATCTGATTTCTTTCTTGGAGGTTGATTTTGGTCATATAAGTCTGCCAGTAAAGTTTCATTTCCAGATCAAGTGCATGTTGGAAGATATTGAAGATTTTTGGTATTGGCAGCAGGGTACAGAAACTTTGAACTCAGTTTTGAAGGCTTTAGAGGCCCCGGATGAGGTCAAAAATTTGGGTGACGGGTGCTTGCATGGGTCAAGCCTATAGAATGCTTCGTGGCGTTTCCGAAATGGGGTTATAATAGCCGATCGGGTCAACTGGTGATGACTTATGGTCTTCAAAAGTTGGGCCACCCGAAATGGCGGAAAATAATTTTCTTCAAAATTTTTGTTCGGGTTTCAAAGGTTATCTTGAGCTGACTATGATGTAATAAAATGTAAAATAAAATAATTCTAAGTTTGGTCGGCCTTATTGGCTAAAATTCTGGAACCTTCCAGGCGGTGGAAAATTGCCTATATAAGGAAGGCTGCATTATTGTCTTAGGCAGTTCAGAATAGTCTGGGTAATAGATCTGGGTAATAGTTCGAGGCTTTGTCCTACAGAATATTGTAAGGGAATGCCCATGTGGCTTTGCATATTGTAATTCTGAAAGTTTGTAATTTCACATTTGTGGAGATAATAAGAAGCCAATCTTCTGTTCTTGCATATTGTTGTTGTTTCTCTATTTCTGTTATGTGTTTGTGGTATTAAGGGGAGCACCCTTCATCAACATGATAGATCCACATGACCTAAATGCACTTAGGTTATAGTTGGCAGAGCAGGATGCCATATATAAAAGGTTACAAGAGGAGAGAGAGGCTGAAAAAGTAAACACTCTAATGGAGAGGCAGTCTCTTTTAAGAAAAATCAATGAAATGAAGGAGAGAAACAAAATGCTTGCTTTTGCTCCTAGGGTGTTGCAGCATGATGTTTTTGGTGATCTTGAAGCTCTAAGAAGTGAGGAGGAACACTTGTTGCAAGACCATGAGTTTGATGAAGAAGGCCCTGTGATCAGACAAGTGCAAAATTATGCTCCTTTGCCTAAGGGTAAGAATGGACATGAGATCACTAGGCCTTCTATAGTTTTTAATGAAAAAGGAAAGTAGAAGATGGTGGGTGTCCAAATAAGAAAACCAGTGACAATACCAGGGATCCCACCACCTAAATCAAATAGGGAGATAGAGATAGAAAGAAAAAGAAAAGAGGATGAAGATCTTGCTCAAGAGTTGGAAAGAGCTGAAGTTGATGCTACTATTGCAAAGAAAAGAAGAAAGATCCAGTTCTTGAAGGCTTCATCAGCTAATGTTTATGGCCCTTCTACTACTGAACTAGGTATGCCATCTATGAACACTACTGTTCCACTTAGCAATGCTACTACTAGTAATCTAATTCCTAATGTATCTACCAAATCATTTGTTGATCATAATAGATATTCAAATGTGCAAGTGGGTGGAAATGTAGATAAAAATAATAATTCTTGTGGGAACACTAGTCTAGGATTTCAAATAAGACCTATGCAACTAGAAGGCTATAGGAAAATTAGTTTGATGGAATACCAGGCTACCCAAATGCTTTTCCAAATGATATAAGAGTTAAGGTACCTAAGTTTTCCGGTAATAATTCTATTAGTTGTGAGGAGGATCTTAGTTTATTTGCTGATATTCTTAATGATTATGAGGTAGAGCATGAGCATGTAGTCATGAAATTATTTTTTCAAACTCTAATGGAGGATGCTAGAGATTGGTTTAAGAGACTTCCTGATAAATGTATTGATACTTGGGATTCCTTTGAGAGATGTTTTAAAGAGCACTATGGTGATAGGCCTAATGCTAGTTTCATGTTGAATGAATTCAATACCACAAGGAAAAATTAGAATGAGTCTGCAGCTGAATTCAACATGAGATTTTAGAAGGGTATGCATAAGTTATTCCAAGTTATGTGGTTAGATGACAATGTTTGTCTAACTACATACTTCAATGCATTTGATGGAAAGATGGGATACTTGTTGAGGGACAAAGAATCAAGAACTCTTAGAGATTCTTTTAGGATTGCTGTCAATATTGAGAATAATATGAAGATATAAGGGAAATTGGGTGGAAAAAGAGATGACCCTGAGTTGTTTGGGGACAAGAAATACAAAAAAGAAAATGATAGGAATGCTGGAACTAGGAGGCAAGAAGAAGATAAATTGGATAAGGTTCTCAATGCATTGAAGGATTTGAAGGCACCTACAAATAGGAACATCAGTACTCCTACCAATGAAAGGCCTCAGTTCAACAATAATTTCAATAAGCAAAATAGATTATAGAACTACCCCTACAACACCCAATGGAAGGATGGCAAGCCTATTGTCCCTGTTGCAAGAGGAAACAATGACAGAGGTGTCCCTGACCCTCTACAAAAAGCTTCAATAAATGTCATCGAGGACATACCTTGGTGTGTTGCATGCCAGTCCCCTCATTTTATAGAGCATTGTGTGATTGGACATTCTATGGCTACAAATCAAGATTGTGGCAATGAGGAGATAGATCAAGAAGAAGATCAAGATGATGTTGGATGCAATATGGCTACTTCATATCTAGGATATGAAGATGATTCTAATTTTGATGAGGAAGCAGACGTAAATGTGAAGAGGCACACTCAGGCCCTTTTTCATCAAGAGGTTTTTTCTAATAGTGAAGACATTGATAAGAAGACATGTAACATGAACTCTTCTTCTAAGCCAGCAAATTTAAGAAGACCTTCTAGAGAAGAGATGGATAGGATTACTGCAGAAATGATTGCCCAAGTGCAAAATAGGGGCATGGTGGCAAGGGATACAAATGCAAAAGCTATAGGAATGTTTATAAAGAGTACCAACTCTGGAGAGCCTAATGAGAACAAATCAAAAAGGTGATCAGATGGTGAAATTCAAGAATATAAAAGGTAAGAATTGTGAGCCTAAGGGAGTTGGAGTTGAAAGATTTTCTAGTGAGATTGAGAAGCCAGTTAACACAATGGCTAAGATTGAAAAAATGAGGGTGGCCAATACACCTAATGTATCAAATAAGCAAAAGGACATTAAAGCAGTGCAGATTGAGGTTCTTCCCATTGCTCCTATTGATATGTTAGCTGTATTGTCTCAAATTACAATTAAGGTTCCATTATCAGAATTGTTGAGGATCCTTGAACACAAAGACAGAGCTATTGCATGGGTAGATAATGTTCATAATAATTATGTTGCATGCAATGGGTCTCAGGATAAAGCTTTGAAAGGTGTTGCTACTCAGGGAATTGTATCTCAAATTCCTCCTATATATTTGGACAATTTTATCAATGCTAGCCTTGAAAACATTGATCCATTCTTTTTAAGTGTCCTTGTGAATGGAATGAAATTAAGAAATTTTATGATTGATAGTAGTGCCTCTAATACTGTTATGCCTTTTAAGATTATGGAAAAGTTGGGCCTTAGAGTTGATACAGTTCAAGGTAGATGTTGTGCAATGGATTAGAGGGAGGTACTAGTCATTGGGACTATCAATGCAATGCCATATATGCTGGCAGCATATCCAGAGAAAGAGTTAACAATGAGTGTTTTGGTGGTGGACATCCCTCCTCATTGTGGGGTGTTGCTATCTAGAAGGTGGACTGCTACCATGGGTGGAAGTTTACAGTGTGATCTGTCCTATGCCACTTTCAAGATTGATGATCAGTTTGTCAAGATTGAGCGAGAACCAAGAGTATGCCACATGATTGAGTGAAGTATTGATAATGAAACTACATGTTTTGTGGATACTGATATTAATGCTTTTAGGGAAAAGATCCCTGTACTTGAGAAGGAACCTATTTTGTCACCTATCTCAGTCGAGGTAAGTGTTAATTCTATGAAGGGTGATTTGTGGGTAATGTACTTTGATGGTGCAAATTTTAAGGATGGACCAGGAGTAGGTATTTTTCTTATTTCTCCTAATGGAAACACCTACAAATTTTCTTTCACATTGAATTTCTTTTGTACCAACAATATAGTAGAATATGAGGCATTGTTGTTAGGACTGAGGTTGGCTCAAAAACATGGTATTAAGTGATTAAGTGTTGTTGGTGATTCTAAGTTGGTGGTGTCCCAAGTCAGGTCATTATATGCTTCCAAGAACAAAAGGTTAAAACAATATAGGAATGTAGTTTGGGATTTGATTGAACATTTTGATGCCTTCAATATTGAGTGGAAGGATAGGAGTAACAACAAGATGGCTGAATTGTTAGCCAATATAGAAATCAATCCCACTAATATTACATTTACTGGTGTTTCTAAAGTTGAAATTTAGGCTAGGCCTAATGTACTAGACAATATTGAAAATTGGCAAGTCTTTGATGATGATAATGATATCTTAAAGTTTATGAGTTGTGAAGATCAGTATCATGGTCAGGAATTTGATTGTTCAGCATTGGTTGAGTTAGTAGAAGGAAGGGAGGTTTTCTTTGGCAATGAAGTTATTCAACTTAGAACTAACAAGGTGCCCAAGGGGCTTGTTGTTTTGGAGACTATCTTTGATAACCAAGATAGAGTTCAAAAGAATATCAAAAGAGAAGATCGTGTTGATCTAGAGGAGATAAATCTTGGAATTCTTGAGGCACCTAAGAAGGTATGCATTGGTAGGGATATGTCTCACAATGTGAGAAAATATTTGATTGAATTACTAAGAAAATTCAAGCATGTTTTTGCATGGTCATATGATGACCTAAAGGTTTATAGAGAGGACTTGTTTTAGAAAATCCAATAGTGGGTGTAAGTTCTCATAAGATTTGTCAGAGGCTTGCAAACTTATGCTAGCCATTGATTCATTTCCATGATGTAACCTTTCAATGCAGGTGGGTCCACTACCAGGTAGGCTCAAGTGGCATCTCCTCATTGGCCCAGATAAACAATGATGTGGAAAAGTTGTTAGAGGGACCCAAGTGCGAAAGGAAAAGTTGCATGTCCACCTACCAGATATTGCAACATGGCAGCTTGTGATTCATTGAAATGGCTTATGCAGAAGGGTGGGATCAAGTTGTCAGTCTCTTGAAAATCTAGTGGTTGTTGCATGATCACAATGAATATTCTTCCCCTTCATGATCATGCGACAACCATCGATTTGGAATCTAATGTAAAGGTTGTTAGTGGGTCCACTACCATGTCAGCACAGTTGGTGATCTCTTATTGGTTTGCATATGTTGTGACTAGGTAGTTGTTAGTGGGACCTAAATTTCTGGCATGTCAGACAGTCTTGACACTTGCAGAGCATCGACGGTCAGCGGATGATCTGAGGGGTTTGTTCTAACATATGAGATTATCAAACGACCATTGATTTCATATCTTGTCAAAGGATTTGTAAAGTGGAGGTAAAAGGTTAATCTAATGGCTATCTTAAGTTCTGATAGAATCTTTATGCTCCATGAAAACTTAAGACAACCGTTGATTTCATTAAAGGTAGGCCCAAGTTTTGGTCTAAGGTCTTAGCGGTTCTGATAATGTGTTTAGTGGCCTGGAAATTTTTTGAGGCTTTGCTCATTCACTGAGTAAGGTGGTAATGTTCCAAAAGGTTTAGCAACTTACAAAACAAGCATTCACCTAATAGCTAAATAATTTGGCGAAGGCATAAACTATTATGTGACTTAGAGGTATCCTTTAGTCACCAATTCACTAAGTTTGACTAGGGTCCTATTAAGTGATAATCATAAAGATTGTGAAAAAGAGACATCTAACAGCCAAGACTTAAAGTTGATTGAGATTCAAATGCAGACTACCGATTTGCTACTGGTGCAATGGAAATGATCGTTTGATTTCAAATTCAAATTTGTGAAGGGTTTCCTGGGACCAAAAGGACCAAAATTGAATGCAGAAGTGACTGGGGTTGGTAAGAGATGATTTCTTTGCCATTGCAGTGTGGTCCAGGGTGTGCCATGATCATTTGTAGGGGTCTGTATTATGTTCTTTGTGCTTGAGGCATGTTGTAGGTGGCTGAATTGGTTGACAAATTGGGCATTTTCATGGTTCTCAATACTTTCTCAGTGGTATTATCATGATTGAGGATCACTTCGGGATCTGTTTTCTCTACTGGTTGCTTGGGTATCTTCCCCTGCATTTAATTTTTGACTGATTTGGGTATTTTAGTGGGTGAAACCCTAAACCTAGTCATCTGAAGCTTGTTGCATCCTATTTTGGGGATTCCAAGATGACTAGTGGTGGTATATATTAAAGAAAGTAGTATTTTGTAAGGGTTTCTATTGATGGTATTATACTGAACAAGAAGGGCTTGGCTTTTGTGTGTTGTTCCTAGCATCTATTTTCTTCATAATGTATTGATTCTGAGAGTTAATGAGAATACACCTGAATTCTTGCCTCAAACTTTGATTATCTTCTTGTTTTGATTGTGGATTCATATATGTTAAGGTCACAAAGTGGATTAGCATATGGTAAACAAAGAGTATTGTGAGGTTGGCTTGGAGTTCCTAACAAAGTTAGGATTAAAGCCTTGAGGGTGATCTTAGTGACGTCATTTGTTAGATTGGAATTTGATGATCATGTTTGGGAGTGAAGGGGGTAATAGGAAAAGCACTTACTCTAAGTTCATGTGTATTTGAGTTAAGGTTTTAGGTTGATATGTTATTAAGTGACTCTTTTCCCTGGGATAAGGTACTAATCTATTCTTTGGAAGCATTCCATCATCATCAAACACACACATTTAAATGATAAAATCTTTAATCAATTAGTAAGGGGTATAGTTGTATATTGTTTTGAGACTCCTTTGAAGAAGTGAGTCAAGGGTACACCCACTTGAGCATTAAGGCTCAAAGTGTAGGAGGATCTCATTGTTGATCCTTGTTAATTGGCCCTCTTCCTTGTAGACTTTGGAGTGGTGATAGAGTCAAAGTTCTATTAAAGTTATCCATCAAAGTATAAATCTACAAGTTGAAGATCAAAGGGAACCACCAACAAGGAGAAAGTTTTAGTTACTTTGGTAGAGCTGATAGTGTGTAGCATACGTCTACATTTGTTAATATTGGATAGGTTTGAGAATGTGTTTCATGTGTAGTAGAGCCGATAGAATTATTATTGGAGTATTTTATGGTATCCAATATGATTTCAAGGTGCTTCTAATAGGCTGACTTGATTATATCATTTGGAGAAAAGATATTTATAGGCAATCATTTGTGATTGCTAAGTATGGTTTAGAGTTGATTGTGAAGAGTGGAGAAGAGTGTCGAAGTATTGAGCCATTAGTAGAAGGTCTATGTGACCAAGTAAAGTATTTGTGCAGTAAATTCAAACTGATCTAGATAGTAGGTCAAAGAATAGTTCACCAAGATCCATATATAGTTTGTATCTATTATTCAAAAGGTTGTAGCCTTCACCCCTTTGAGTAGTGTGCTCTTGGACAGTGCATCCTCACTACTAATAGGGTTAATTTTAAAAGACTCCTAATAGGTTCTAACCCTTGAATAGGTCAATGTACTAAATATATTATAAAGCAACTCCTAATATGGTTAACAATCTTCTAACAAGGATCATAAAACACTAGTGCAAATTATTAGTGGGTGTCAATTCCCATGGGTTTTTTACCTATTTGGGTTTCCCCGTAACCAAAATATTGGTGTTGTGTTCGAGTGTTATTTCATTGTGTTTATGCTTTATGTTTAAGTATACTTAATTGAATAAATAATTGAAACTTGTAGATAACTGATTCACCCCCCCCGCTCTTAGTTATCTCTTGGGACTATTCCTAACAATTGGTATCAGAGCCAAGTACCTCAGAGAGAAATTTTAACAGCTTGAGATTAATCAAATGGCATTCTTTAGAAAAGACAGTCCTAAGTTTGATGGAGAGAATTATCTTGATTGGAAGAACAAGATGATGACACATTTGCAGTGCATTTCTTTTCAAGTTTTTGAAGTGGCTATCAAGGAAGTTGATATCCCCTCTCTAGAAGATCTTGCAAAATATGATGCTACAAGAAAGTAGAAGTTTTTCCATCAGAGTGCAATAGAAAAATAAGCCCTTATCAACACCCTATTTGATAGTGAGTTTTCATAGATAAAGAAAATTGACATAGCCTAAAAGATATGGAAGCACCTAGAAGACATGTTTGAAGGAGATAAAAAAGTAAAAGATCCACGTAGAAAAACTTGGAAGAAAAGATACAATGCATTAGAGATGCTACCTGAAGAGAACATTAGAGATTACAACCAAAGGATTAATGAAATAGTTGTAGGAATCGGGAACAATGGTGGAGAGATCTCGGAAGAAGAAATTATGGATAAATTGATGACCACTCTCACAGAAGAGTATGAAAACAAGATAAACATACTTAATGAGACCATGCAGCTTACATCAAATTTCAAAAGAGAGACCTTGATCAACAAAATTTTAGCTTTTGAGATTTCAAGATTGAAGACAGAACCTAAAACTGAAACAACCTTCAAAGCATCAGTCCATGGTAAGAAATCTGCAAACACCTCTAGTAATTTTGATCATGATGATGAATAGAAAACACTAGATGATTTCATTTCTATGATTTATAAAAGAGAAAAGAAAGGAAAAGGGAAATATGAAGGTCAATTTCCATTTAAATTCTTTTCATGTAATAAGATTGGTCATTTTGCATCTAAGTGTCCTACAAGAGCTAAAATATACCAAAATAACTACAAGCCTAAGTATACAAAGGAATGCTATTATGTTGGAGATGGAGTATCAGATGAAGAATCAATAGAAGAATAAATTTGATTCATTGCTCTTGAAGATAAAAAGGATTCACAAGAATTAGCTCTGATTTCACAAGCTGACATCAGGATAGATTGGATCATTGATAGTGGTTTCTCACATCACATGACAAGAGACAAAGATAGATTTGTTCATTTGGATAGATACAAAGAAGGCATGGTTAAATTTGGAGATAACACCCCCAAACCTATCATTGGTAGAGGAGCCATCACCTTGGATGGAAAGAATAGTACTGATGATGTTATTTATGTTGATGGTTTGAAACATAACCTACTAATTGTTGGCTAGTTACTTGAAAAAGGTTATAGATTGGAATTCAATGGAAACAAGTGCATCATTAACAAAAAAGGAGAAATGATTGCATTAGGATCAATGACCAAAGGTATATTTTTTAGCTTAATCTAGAAGCAAGTTGTTTTGTTGCTAAAGTAGATGATAGTTGGTTGTGGCACAAAATACTATGTCATATCAATTTTTATAACATAGTAAAGATCAGTAATGTTAAGGCAGTAAGAGACCTACCAAGCATAGCAAAGCCAGTTGATACCATCTACAGGGAATGTGTAATGGGAAACCATGTAAGGAATTCATTCAGGAGCAAGCATAATTCAACATAGAACAAGTTGGATCTAATTCATATGGATCTATGTGGACCAACTCAAACAAGATCATACTATGGTGAAAGGTATTTCATTTTGTTTGTAGATGATTATTATAGAATGACGTGGGTTGTGTTATTGAAAGATAAGTTAGAAGCATTTGACAAGTTTAGAATATTCAAAACTAAGGTTGAGAATGAATTTGGACTAAAGATAAAGTGTCTAAAATTGGATAGAGGAGGAGAATTCACCTCTGATAGATTCTATGAGTACTGCAAAGAACATGGCATAAAAAGACATTTAAGTGCACCTAGAACCCCTCGGAAAAATGGGATTGCAGAGAGAAGGAACATGATTATCCTTGATATAGTGTGCACCATCATGATTGAAGGAAAAGTTGTACACACCTATTGGAGAGATGCAGTCAATATAGTAGTCTATACAATCAATAAAATACAATTAAGGCCTGGCGCAGAAAAGATACTTTATGAGCTATGGTTTGGTAATGTTATTATAGTGAAATACTTTAGAATCTTTGGAAGCAAGTGCTACATCAAGAGGGATGAAGTAGTAGGCAAGTTTGATGCAAGAATTTATGAAGGTATTTTTCTTGGTTACTCTACTAATAGTAAAGCTTACAGATGTTTTCACTTGAGATTGAAGAAAATCATTAAAAGTGCTCATGTTAAGACTGATGAAAATTTTATGGTTCAAGAAAGTTATCATGATTAATCACCTATGATTGAAGAAGAACCTAGACCTTCCACTAGCAAGACAGTTGTTGAAGAGATGTTTGACATTATCAATGTATTGTTCAATGACCCTGAAACAAGTGAAGAGGAAACTCAAAAGGAAGATGAGTCAGTTTCACCTAAAGCTCCAAAGTATACATCTAGATATCCCTCTAAGGATGACATCATAAAATATCAAAGAAGCAAAGTCACCACAAGATCAAAAACAAAGAACTCAGAAAGCAATGAAGTGGTATGTTTACTATCTTAGATTGAACCTTTAAGTGTTGAAGATGCATGTAATGATTCAGATTGGCATGATGCTATGAAAGAGGAACTAGATCAAATTATCAAGAATGATACTTGGGAGCTGGTCCCAAGACCAAATGATAAGAATGTGATTAGAACAAAATGGATATTCAGAAACAAGATGAATGAATATGGTACAGTAGTAATAAATAAAGGAAGGTTAGCATGTAAGGGATATGCGCAGAGAGAAGGCATTGATTATTCAGAGACATTTGCACCTATGAGAATATTAGAAGCTATTAAGTTGTCTCTAGATTATGCAATAGTAAAAAAATTCAAATTCTATCAGATGGATGTCAATTCAACAAAAGAAGAAGTATACATTGAGTAGTGAGAAGGATTCACCTTATCAGATAGGCCTAATATGGTATGTAGATTGAAGAAGGCCCTCTATTGACTTAAGCAAGCCCCTAGAGAAAGTTATGAGAGACTAGATGGATATCTAACTAAGATTGGATTCAAGAAAGGAGCAATAGACTGTAATCTATTCATAAGAGAGACATCTAAAGGTTTACTACTTGTAGCTATATTTGTTGATGACATTATCTTTGGAGGTAATGAAAAAATTAGTGCTGAATTTTCTAAGGAGATGTAGAGTGAATTTGAGATGAGCATGAACCTATCAAATACTTTTTGTGATTGAATGTGCAACAGACATAAAAAGGTATTTTCATTAATCAGTCCAAGTATGTGAAAGAGATATTAAAGAAATTCAAGATGGATGATTGCAAGCTAGTAGGGACACCTATGATAACTGGATGCAAGATTACAAAAGAAGATGACTCACCAGGAGTAGATATAACATTGTACAATTCTATGATTGACAAACTCATTTATGTTACTCAAACTAGACCTAATATTTCCAATGCAGTTGGCATAGTTGGAAGATTTGTAGTAGAGCCTAAAAAAATTCAACTCATGGCAGTAAAAAGAATATTTAGATACTTGAAAGGCACTATAGATTATGGTCTATGGTATCCCAATTCAGAAAATATTGAGCTTCATGTATATATTGATGTATATTGGGCAAGATGTGTTGATGATAGAAAGAGTACATTAGGAGGAGCAATGTTTCTTGGTGATAGACTTGTCACTTGGACAAGCAAGAAGAAAAATTGTATCTCTTAGTCAATAGAAGAAGCAGAGTGTTGATGTGTGTTTTATGACTCACCAAATAGTAGAACAAAATACAAAAATATCCTATCCTCTCTTGAAAAAAGTATTGTGTATGGTAAGATTGCAAAAGATCATACGATAACTCCAAGGTTCCTCGACTCATGGATATGCTCGGTGTTGATGTGATTTGCTAATGATCACAAGGGGCCTTACATTTTCAATCCTTTATGTCATGATGAATATGGGTAATATCAAAATATTTTCAATTAAGTACTATTTTTGGGGGGTTTTCACCGAATATGCAGAAATTAAAAGGATTTAGGATTTAGAGATTCTAATCTATTCCTAAGGGTAATGATAGGCAAGGAAAGTATGCTAATGGATTAGTTCCTTAATTACCAAGTCACACTTCACCAAGTCAAGCTATGACTACATGTGGACTAGTGCAATCTTCAAAGGTTTGTACGAATGATCAAATTTAAGCACATAGATGGGGGGTTTAGGCTTACTTTACATGATGATTTAGAATCACTAAAACATCAAAAGTATGAACCAAAGAAACTCATCAACACATCATCATATTCTCCAAAAAATTCTTTACACATTATCTATCAAAATTAATCTAATTGAGAGAATAATGAGACCTAGCAAGAATTAAGACACATCAAATAATCACCACACTTCAATGAAAATTCTATTGTCTCAATAACTCATAAGCAACAATCTCAGAATTCACTCCTTTACAAATGAGAAGAAGAGGCCTTTATATAGGTCCTTGAAAACAATGAGTGGCCTAGAACAAACAATAATGGATGGCCCAAATTTTTCCACCTCAGCGCTAATTAGTGTTAGGGTATATAAAAGGGAATCTAAATTAATGCAAGGAAGAAACCACTATCGTAGTGGGTAATAAGTGCCCACCATGCATGCTCTTTTAGGAAGAGAGTGGGGTGAAATGCCCCATATGCATACCCACTATGCATTAAATGCACAATTTTCCTTGAATGGATTATTCTTGATACCCTTCCTTAAATGCATTGACTTTGACTTGAAGAACCTTTGACTAACCGATGAAGATGATTGAGTGCCATGTTAGCTTGCTGAGATTTGGGGAATATTTTTTATTGTATAATTTTTCAACCAAGTTGCACTTTGATTAATTCTTCTGAAGATATCTTCCTTTTATCACTTCCTTCCATGTACTCGCTTGAGACTTCATCTTTTGGAAATGGATCAAACTCCCTTGTTGATGATTCTGCCAATTTGGATTTTCTTCACATGGAAATTCCCTGGTCATGTTCTTGGACTTTGAGAAGGAATTTCAAGATGTGATATTCTTCCCCTTTGTGTATTTGCAATTGAATTGTGGTGTCTTCAACACTACAACTAGAGACCTGGAACTTAAATGTCATCCTTGATCATGCGGGACTAGAATCCTTCCTCCTACAAAATGAAATAATCAATATAAGAATCGCATAAAAATTCTTTTGTATTTCCTCTTTGAAAATTTCCCCCTTTTTTGACTTTAAAAATTTCACCTTCCATGAACTTCAGCATTTTCCAAAATTTTCAATTTCCAAGAGTTTAAGAATTTTCAAGATTTGAATTTTTTTTTTTTTTAAAAAGTCTTCCAAGATTTTCCATGCTCTGGGATTTTTCCCCAATGATCGATTTGTGACTTGATATGTTTTGACATCTAAGTACATTTGGGCATGAGTTTAAGAATTTATTCTTTCACACATTTTGTGACTTCCTCCATTTTGCACTATGGGTGCATCTTATCACATGCCGAGGATTTTGGCTTTTGTCACATTCCATGACTATCTTTGTTTGCATTCAAGAAAACATTGGAGAAAGATTTTTTTGTGAGTTGAGAATTTTGTCCACTACACCCCTACCATGATCAGCTCTCATTTGTGCTTCCAATCTCCTTGGGGTGGGAATCTTAGTGTGTTGTGGAATTTGTCTGAAGCAGCAAATCCCTTAGCAAGTGCCTTTTGCACTTGAGAGAAGACCGAAGTGGTATTTGGAAGGTGGTCATGGAATTTGTCTTGAGAACACATTTCGTGAGTTGCTACTATTTACCCTTGCTAAGAAACTAGAGCAGGTTTTGGAGGAGTGATGGATTTTATCCTAAGCACACATTCCTCTAGATGGTCAATTATTATCTTGCAAAAAAAGAGGAGTGGAAATCCTCATGAGTTGCAAAATTAGTCCCTTTCATGTGTTCCGTGAGTCCCCTATTTTATGCTCATGAGAAAAGAGCGAGATTTGAAGGAACTGGAAGATTTGTTTACTTTGTATCCCTCCATTGACCGAGATAACCTACGCTTCCACTCTCCTTGGAGTGGGATTCTGGGTGTGTGAATGAATTTGTCCTTAGGACTCATTCCATTAGTGTGTGCTATTTGCACTCCAAGGAATGCAGGAGTGAGATTCTTCATGTGTGAAGGATTTTTTCTTAAGCATTGATTCCACCACTTCATGAAATATGTACTCCAAGGAATGTGGGAGCTTAATTTTGGCATAGTGAAGGATTTTTCATTGAGCATTGATTCCTTCCTCCTTCCTTTGCTATGAGTCCACCATTCTGGGGAGGAAGAACTTTGTTTGAGACTGACGCTAACAGAGCTTGAAACAAAATAGGCTAGGCTGGAGTGCAGAGGGAAAGGGGGGTCCCATCATGGATGGGTGAGGTGTGACAATGTTACAACATCTGGTGACTCCACAGGTGAAATGTTGAAAACATTTCAAGGATAAAAATTTACTTGGAACCTAGATTCCTTGGTTAAAAAACTTATTCTATCAAAAAGAGAGAAAACATCACTTGAAAGGGGAGGAGAATCATATATTGGATCAAGACACTATCATCATTGAATTACCTATGTGTGTGCAAATGCATTAAGTTCCACTCAACAATACCACTCAGAAACCCTATGATTGGCCATGGCAAGCTATATATTCTTCTAAACTCCAAAAGAATCTTGGACATTGCCCTACTGCTAGTCAAGCTTCCATAGCCCCGATGGAGTTGTCATTGTAAACCAATGGAGATTACTCCACTTTCAGTTAATTATTCTTTCAAACACCTATGGAGATTTCTATGTACCCCCAAAAGCCAATTATTTCAACTTTTCTTTTATTTTCTCTTTTATCCTTTTCAATTGATATTGCATTTCTTTCTTTTCTTTTGGCTGATGAGTAGTGAAGCTCACTATGGGTTTAGGAATTACAGTGGTGCTGAAGCAAGATTTTAAAATTTTCACAAGCCATGACCTCTCCTAAAGAAACTAAGATGGACTCAAAGAAATAGTTAGGCATGAAATATATAGCAATCTTACAGTTTGAGTATCAAGATATAGTGCATGATTAACCTCTCGAGTCAATTTTGTGTTCCAACCTAATGATGAACATAAGAAAGACAACCTTAGTTTCTAAGGATCTTCATAAATAGTTATCCAGGAAATGAGATAAACAAGACTTGGTGGAATCTTCAAATGAAGTTTGAAATGACACAATGCCCCCCACACAAATGGGAACACCCAAACCTCCAAGCCACCTAGTGAAAACCAAAACTGACCAAACCAAATGAAAACCAAAACCACCTGAACAAAAAAAGCTAAGGGGAAAATAAACCCTAAACTAACAACCTAAACTACAAGAAAACTTAAACAACCTAAACTAGAGAAAGACAAAATCCCACCAACAGGAAAGAAACAATGGGAAAGAAGATAGGGGAATAAAACTAAAATCCCCTCTAAACTAGAAGAAAACCAAAACAAAAGAATGCAAGGGAAAACCTAGACTAACTATGTACATGGTAGGCTTCTTGAGGGAAACCTAAGGGTAGAAATAATGCTTGAGGAATTGCCCATTGATAGGCAACGAGACTTCCTTTCCTATCAAATTTCTTAGCTTGAATGCATTATCTCCCAGTATCTCAAAAATTTGAAAAGGCCCCATCCATAGATTATCAAACTTGTCGTGATCTCCTCTCTTTTCATGGGCCTTATCACAACAAAGTACCAAATCTAAAATTTGAAAATCCTTAACTCTGGCCACTCTATCGAACCATATTTTTACCATAGCTTGATGTTTTACAAACTTTTCCAATGCCTAATCTCTTTTCTCTTCCAGGAGAAGTAATTGTGTCAATCGTGTATGTGCTATGTCTTCACCTTCCATGTATTCCTGCATAAACTACAATGTCAGGATCCTCAACTGAATGGGAAAAATTGGATCTTGTCCATAAACCAGATGATAGGGAGATGTCCCTATAGAGCTCTTGATTCTTATTCTGTCTACCCAAAGTGCAAATCTCAGTTGCATATGCTAGGATTTTTGTCCAACAACTTCTTGATAGCACTTAACAGATTCTTATTTGTTGACTCAACTAACCCATTCCCTTGTGGATAGTAATTTGATGAAAACTTCAGAGATTTAAATGCAGTACCATTTTTGCATACAAGAGCATGTGGACATCCAAATCTCATGACAATATTTTCTTCAAGAAACTTGATGACAACTTCTATCATGTAATTCTCTAGTGCTTGAGCTTCTGAGCAGTGAGTGCAATAATCAGTGGCCACCAGGATGTACCTGTGTTGTTCCAAAGAGGGTGGATTAATTGGACCAATAAAGTCTAACCCCCACTTTGCAAAAGGTCTTACTTTGATAATAGGTTGCAAAGGCATTGCATGATTTCTCTCATGTGTTGTTGCTACTTGACATGTGTGACAAGTTTTCACATGTTCGTAGGCATCTTTAAACAATGTGGGCTAGTAATATCCTACTCTTGAAATCTAGTGGGCCATAGAGAGACTACTTCTATGACTGGTCCCATACTTGCTATGAAAATGTTCTAGTATCTACTTCGCTTCTTTTTGGCACATCTCAAATAGACTCTGTCATGATTCTTTCTATATAGAATTGATCCTTGAAGCATAAATTGTTGACTTTTCATTCTCAAGGCACACTTTTGGATAGAATTTAGGTGCATAGGAGACTTGTGATTCAAGAGGTAGTAAAAAATGTCATCATACCATTCATGTGGGGATACCTCTTCCATCACATACACTTGTTAAACCAATCCAGGACCAGTTGTTGCAATTGTTTGTGTCAGAGCTTGTCCTCGAACTAGCTTCATAGGTTGTATCTCCATGTCATATTCTTCAATGATAGACATCCATTTTCCTCTTCTTTCTCCCAATTCATTTTGCATCAATAGTGTCTTCACGGCCGCATCTGGGACAATTGCAAAAACCTTACTTCTCAAAATATAATGTCAAAATTTCTTGATTGCCTTCACCAAAGCATAGGCTTGCTTCTCTATTTTTGGATATTTCAATTTTGCATCCTTCAAAGGTGAGCTCATAAAGGCAATAGGATGCTCATCTTTCTCTTCCATCTTTTGATTAAGGATAGCTGCATAGGTATGATCTGATGAAAATGAGTAGATGTAGAATGGCTTAGTGTAATCTGGACTAATCAAAATAGGAGCATCCACAATTGCTTTCTTTATCTCCTCGAAAGCCCTTTTTGTTGCAGGTGTCCAATCTATCTTTTCACCCTTCTTTAAAATGTCATTTAGTGGCTTGACTATTTCTACAAATCCTGATATGAACTTCCTCATGAAGTTAATTTTTCCAAAGAATGACTTTAACTCTTTCTGACTAGTTGGTAGCCCCAACCTTGAAATTGCTTCGATGCGCTCAGGATTGATTGAGATTCCATGCTTTGAAATCAAATGTCCCAATAATTTTACCTCTATGACTATGAACATGCACTTCTTTGGGTTCAATGAAATTCCATATCTTCTATATCTCTGAAAGATTCTCTTTAAATCAGTCATATGATCTTCCCTACATTGAGAAGACACAGTGAGATCATCCATGTATATAATAATGCATTTACCCACCAAATCCTTGAAAGCATAGTCCATGGCTCTTTGAAAGGTGGCTTCAGCATTAATCAAACCAAAGGGTGTTCTCCTGTATGCAAATGTGCCCCACTTAGTGGTGAATGCAATTTTCAATATGCCTTCTTCTACCATCACCTGGTATACCTAGAGTAACCATCTAAAAATGACATCATTTGGGATCCATTCACAACTTGTATAACTTCATCTAGCGATGGCACTAGATAATTGTTCTTTTTTGAAGCTCTATTAAGATTGCAGAAATCCACACACAATCTTATTTCTCTACTCTTTTTTCTAACAGGAACCAAGTTGGCAACCCACATTGAGTGTCTGACTAGAAATATTATTTTGGTAGAAAGTAATTTCTTCACTTCTTTATGGATTAGTGGCTCTAACAAGGGATTTATTGGTCTTTGTCTTTGCCGGAATGGTTTACTATTTGGCTTCAATGGAATTGTGTGGGTGATGAGGGAGGTATCATAAGTTTTAAAATCCTTGTATCCCCATGCAATCACATCTAGGAATTCCCTCATAAGCTTCAGAATATCTTCCTTTTCCTGAGGAGTACAAACTTTACCAATAAAAACATTCTTGAAATTTTCTTCAGTTCTTAAGTTCACTTTTTCACATTCCCCTGCTTCAGTTGTTTGATAATTGAGGGAATTCAATCTGTCTTAATCAAAAATTATCTCCAACTCAATCATCCCCTTAGGAATAGTATTTGTTCTTAAATTCATTATCTCATCTATTTCAAACTGAGCTTGTTGTGGTTCTCCCTCATCGATGACTTGTGCCTCAAAGACCCTTGAACTTGTTAGGAAATCAAGGATATGCTTATCATCTTAAAATACTTGGAACTTTTTTATGTTGTCTAGAATAGATGGCATCGAAGTCAATTCAACTATGAGCTTCTTCACACAATCCATGGCTAATGGTTCTAAAGAACTTGTAGATTGAGCTAATGAATTTTCTACTAGATTGCATGTTTGATTTATTATTTTAATGTTAAAAGCATCAAAGCTTTTAATCAAATCCCAAACACTGTTGTGATAAAAACCCAATCTTTTATCATGACATTCATAATGTTTTCAAACTTGTCCTACCACTATGTCTGAATCTCCATGTACGTACAGGATATTGGCACATTTTTGGATAGCGAGGAGAAAATCAATAACCAGTGATTCATACTTAGCAACATTATTCATACAAGGAAACTACACTCTATGTGTTGTGAGATAGGCTTCACCTATTGGGCTAACAAGCTCAACACCGGTTCCACTTACTTTCTTTGATTTAGACCCATTGAATGATAAAGTCAAGACTTCATCATTGGCTTGAGTACTGGAAGATTCACCCTCTGATTTATTGACTTGTTTCCCATGTTTTTCTTCAAAAAATTTCTTCTTGTCTCTTTTAAATTATTTATACTATGGTTCTGAGGTTGCTACCTGACTTGGATATTCCACATTGACAACTTCTTCAAAATTTCATACCACTGATACTTGTGGGACCATCTTTGAAACTTGTGCAACCGCAACTCTACACATCATGCATGATATTTTAGAATGAAAAGTATTATGTAGTCTACACCAATTAGGTAATAATAGATTATGAATATGAGCATCTTTCCCCAGCTCAACTTCTTTCTTAACACTTTTCAAGACAAAATTCCTAAAATTTTCAAACATTCCTTCTATCATTGATGGTTCTGAATTGTCATTAGTTTGTGCCTCTACCAACCTGGGCATCATGTCTAGGTATCCTCCTTGGTTGTAACCTTCTAACATCAAAATTTCCCTTATTTTAGGTGCATAAGATCCCAAACTTGTTTCCATGAATAGAATCTCATTATATTCTCCATATTCAGTTATCAACAATCGAAGCCTTAGTGTGCTCTCAATCCTTATCTGATTTGGGATTCCTCTCCATGGGAGCCACATGTGCAAAAAATTAGTCGCTATGTATCCATTCAATTTCCTTGCCCATTCTCTACTTAAAAGCATTCCATACCCTTCTAGAATGTCCACGACTGATATGTCAATACAACTCTAAACTCATGGATCTGAAGCCAATTGCATATGAATATTGTTTAATTCTCTCACAACTAGAACTTCCATCTTATCCAACTAAGTTACCTTTTTATCTATTTGTAATGGGAATAATCCCAATTTTCTACATGTATCAAGGGGTATTACATTACTTGATGCTCCAGAGTCAATTAGATAGTTGTGCAACATTTTTCCAAAAATTTAGACTGACACAAAGAAAGGGGCAGACTCTTCTTTTCCTTGGTAGAAAACCATAGGTTTTTTTGCTCTAGGGTTGAATTCCTCATTGTTCACATTCTGTCAGGTGTTGCTCCCATTCTGAATAGCACTTGTTTGTTCTATGAGAGCGGTGAGATCTCTGCTTGTTTCTTCTTCTTGAAATGAAGGATCATTTTGCAAGATTCCTTTCTCAGAATAGTTTTGCACCATCCCAATGAAGCTTGAACTTTGTGAGACATTAGGTGCACTTTCTTGTACATTTTCAACAACATTTTTGTTTTGTGCAAAACTAGATCGATGATTGTTAGGGGGACCTCTGGGTGGTTTGAAGTATTCTGCGAGATGATCTTTGGAGGTGCATCATTCAGACTTCCCAATAATGCATCCCTTATCTCAAGAATTTTCATTAGTTCATACAGTGGTATACTCACATTTATCTTCTTGAATTCTTCTAGTACGCAAGAGCTCAACCTCTTTAATTCCTCCCTAGGAGGATTTTCTTTCTGCTCTTTTTCTTGATTTTTCTTTTGTCCTCCATTCTATGTAGTAGAATGTGTCACAAGTTTCCCTTTCTAATTTTGTGGAGCATTGATCACAATAGACTAACCTCTTTCTCCTTGTGTACTACCAGGTTTTCGATACTTGGATGAATCCCTGAGAGGACTTGGAGTATTACTGGCATTGGGATGCAGAGGAGTTGTAAAGTTGTTTGGAGGAGTTGATGTTGTCAATGGCTCATAATTTCTATAATTTCTTTGATAAGTCCCCAATGGAGCATTCCTAGATGTCTATTGAAAAGCTTGAACTTCATTTACTCCTTCCACTAGGACACTATTGTAAAGTGGAGGGAAAATAAATCCATCCCTATGTAGTGGCTCATTTGGAGAAACTGGTGGAGGTTTATTTTTTGGTGGAACTTGATATTGTGGCACCTCTATAGGACCATTTGCTGATGTAGGTGGGAATTTATGATTAGTTTGTATGGGCATGTAATCTTGAGAAGCAAGAGGTGGAAACTTGAAATCATCAAAGACCAATGCCTGGTCATATCTGGGAGTAGGCACTATCTCATAGCCTGTAGGTGGAGGATTTTTAGGTGCAGTAGTGTTTCTTACTTCTCCTTTGAATATATCATCTTCTCTTTGAAACTCTTGGCATTGTAACTCAGAATTTTGATTAGTTTCATGCAGTCTACACCATTTGGACAATGCTTCTTCTACTAGGAAAACTTTGTCAGCAAGTTGGCTTTCAGAAGCTGGTGGATTGTCCAATGGTGAAGGAACTCCACCATTGTTTGGATTTGTATTCCATGACCTTTTATGGTACCCTTGATTGTTATTTCGATACCCATAACTATTTTCTTGATAACCTTGATTGTTGTTCAAGTATCCTTGATTATTGTCTTGATGATTCTCATGGTGGGCTGGAGGATTACCTTGATACCCTCGGTTATTTCCTTGATGTGACTGATCATTTCTTTGAGAATTTTGCAATTGATTATTCTAGTTTCTAAGGCAAGTAACATTAGTAGACAACTTCTTGACTTGTTCTATTAAGTCTTTCATTTCATCTTGTTCTTCCTGACTCCTTATGGAAGTGGTCATATTTTGAAGATAAACCGATTGTGTAGGTGTTGCATGAGATATCAGAGCTCCCAGATGCAACACAAGGTGATTAGAAGGAGCAAGAATAGGATTGAAAGTAGGAGCATAGTTCAACATCCCTTGATTCAATGTATTAGCATTCCCAAAATAACCAGGTGCTCCAACAATGGTTGCTGGTGATTATAAATTAATCTTCTTGGCTTCAGCATATGCTTGGATTAAATTGGCAGGGGCCGGATGGGTCTTCTGGATGAACATGGAAGTGAAGGAATCCAACGCTACATAGTAAATAGGCCTTGCAACATCATCATTTATGCGGAAAGGATCACACGGATGAGAGTAGGCCTTCTCAAATCTATTATTGAAATCCCCTATAGGTTCATGCTCTTGTCTTCATATCTTAATGAATTGCCTATACAATTCAGTAGGGGTGATAGGCTATCTGAACTTCCCCAAGAATGCATCCTTCAACTCTTGCCATGTTCGGATTGAATTCATGGGTAAATTAATATACCAATAAAAGGCTTCTTCCCCTAGTTAATATGGCAACAATTGACATTGCACATGTTCATCTTGAATATTTCTATTCTACAAAGCATCTTCAAAAATCTTCACATGTTCATCAGTAGTGCGGTTAACATCGTTCACAAAGAACTTAGAGGAGAAATGCTCAGGATTCTTTGGCATATGATTGTAAGTAGAAAATGTTGCAAGAGGTGATGCATTCTACGGTTGCCATTGTTGTGCCATTTCTGGAACTTGTTGTTGGGTAGTTGGAGGTACAATGACTTGTATAGGAATTTGTACTATCAATTGTTGAATTTGTGTAGCTCCTTGTTGAAATCCTTGAGTGGTCCCTTGTGTATGACGTTGTTGAGGTGGAGTTTGAAATTTTCTTGTAAGATCAGCTACACTTGGTGAGTTCTAACTTGTAGATGATTCTTTCTTGCCTCGCCTAGGCTTTGGATCAAAATTTAGCTCTTCTAGTTCTTTTTCTCCTGGAGTGGATCTCAAGATTCTTCGGTGCACCTCAGGAAAGAATGAATTAATGTGCTCTAGTATATGAAATCTACTTTAATTCCTTCTTGTAGGTGCTGGAGGCTATTGATTCCTCTCAATGACCAATGCTCTTTGAACAACTACTTCAATTCTTTGAGCCTTCTCTTCTTCTTCTTCTAACACAAAGCTCACTCACATATATTCAACTGCACCTCTCTTAACTTCCCAGGTGAGTGAATTCAATCCTATGATAATGTCTTCTTGGTCATCTCCAAATCCAAGATTAGGCTATAAAACTAGTACGATCTCTCTATGTAGAAGCACCATATCAATTCATGACATGCAAAATTATGTCTTGTAGTATAAGCCCTCCTTCTAGCACCAGTTTATGTTGATGTGGGTTTTATGACTCACCAAACAGTAGAACAAAATACAAAAATATCCTATCCTCTCTTGAACAAAGTATTGCGTATGCTAAGATTGCAAAAGATCATATGATAACTCCAAGGTTCCTTGACTCATGGATATGCTCGGTGTTGATGTGATTTGTTGATGATCACAAGGGGCTTTACATTTTCAATCCTTTATGTGATGACGAATATGGGTACTATCAAAAGATTTTCAATTAAGTACTATTTTTTGGGGGTTTTTACCAAATATGCAGAAATTAAAAGGATTTAGGGTTTAGAGATTCTAATCTATTCCTAAGGGTAATGATAGCCCAGGAAAGTACATTGATGGAAGAGTTCCTTAATTACCAAGTCACGCTTCACCAAGTCAAGCTACGACTACATGTGGACTAGTGCAATCTTCAAAGGTTTGTATGAATGATCAAATTTAAGCACATAGATGGGGGTTCAGGCTAACTTTACATGATGATTTAGAATCACTAAAACATCAAAAGTATGAACCAAAGAAACTCATCAACATCTCATCATATTCTCCAAAAAATTCATTACACTTTATCTATCAAAATTAATCTAATTGAGAGAATAATGAGACCAAGCAAGCATTAAGACACATCAAATAATCACCACACTTCAATGAAAATTATATTGTCTCAATAACTCATAAGCAACAATCTCAAAATTCACTCCTTTACAAATGAGAAGAAGAGGCCTTTATATAGGTCCTTGAGAACAATGAGTTGCCTAGATCAAACAATAATCGATGGCCTAGATTTTTCCACCTTAGCCCTAATTAGGGTTAGGGTACATAAAAGGGAATCTAAATTAATGCAAGGAAGAAACCACTACCATAGTGGGTAATAAGTGCCCACCATGCATGCTCTTTTAGGAAGAGAGTGGGGTGAAATGAATGCCCAATATGCATACCCACTATGCATTAAATGCACAATTTTCCTTGAATGGATTATTCTTGATACCCCTCCATAAATGCATTGACTTTGACTTGAAGAACCTTTGACTAACTGATGAAGATGATTGAGTGCCATGTTAGCTTGCTAAGATTTGGGGAATATTTTCAATTGTATCATTTTACAACTAAGTTGCACTTTGATTACTTCTTCTGAAGATATCTTCCTTTGATCACTTCCTTCCATGTACTCGCTTGAGACTTCATCTTCTGGAAATGGATCGAACTCCGTTGGTGATGATTTTGCCTATTTGGATTTTCTTCACATGGAAATTTTGTGGTCATGTTCTTGGACTTTGAGAAGGAATTTCAAGACATGATATTCTTCCCCTTTGTGTATTTGCACTTGAATTTTGGTGTCTTCAACACTGCAACTGGAGACCTGGAACTTGAATATCATCCTTGATCATGCGGGACTAGAATCCTTCCTCCTGCAAAATGAAATAATCAACATAAGAATCACATAAAAATTCTTTCGTATTTCCTCTTTGAAACTTTCCCCCTTTTTTGACTTTACAAATTTCATCTTCCATGAACTTCAACATTTTCCAAAATTTTCAATTTCCAAGAGTTTAAGAATTTTCAAGATTTGAATTTTTTTTTAAAAAAAAAATCTTCCAAGATTTTCCATGCTCTGAGATTTTGCCCTAATGATCGATTTGTGACTTGATGTGTTTTGACTTCTGAGTGCATTTGGGCATGAGTTTACAAATTTATTCTTTCACACATTTTGTGACTTCCTTCATTTTTCACTATGGTGGCATCTTATCACATGCCGAGGATTTTGTCTTTTGTCACATTCTGTGACTATCTTTGTTTGTGTTCAAGAAAACATTGGAGCAAGATTTTTTTGTGAGTTGAGAATTTTGTCCACTGCACCCCTTCCATGATTGGCTCTCATTTGTGCTTCCAATCTCCTTGGGGTGGGAATCTTAGTGTGTTGTGGAATTTGTCTGAAGAAACAAATTTGTTAGCAAGTGCCTTTTGCACTCGAGAGAAAATCGAAGTGAGATTTGGAAGGTGGTCATAGAATTTGTCTTGAGAACACATTCCATGAGCTACTACTATTTGCACTTGCTAAGAAACCAAAGCGGGTTTTGGAGGAGTGACGGATTTTATCCTAAGCACACATTCCTCCAGATGGTCAATTCTTATCTTGTGAAAAAAGAGGAGTGGAAATTCTCATGAGTTGTGGAATTAGTTGCTTTCATATGCTTTGTGAGTCCCCTATTTTATGCTCATGAGAAAAGAGGGGTGGGATTTGAAGGAACTCATAAATTTGTTTACTTTGCATCCCTCCATTGGCCGAGCTGACCTACGCATCCACTCTCCTTGGAGTGGGATTCTAGGCGTGTGAAGTAATTTTTCCTTAGGACTCATTCCGTGAGTGCATGCTATTTGCGCTCCAAGGAATGTAGAAGAAGGATTCTTCATGTGTGAAGGATTTTATCTTAAGCATTGATTTTTCCACTTCAAGAAATATGCACTCCAAGGAATGCAAGAGTGGGATTTTGGCATAGTGAAGGATTTTTCATTGAGCATTGATTCCTTCCTCCTTCCTTTGCTGTGAGTCCACCATTCTCGGGAGGTAGAACTTTGTTTGAGACTGACCCTGACAAAACTTGAAATAAAACAAGCCAGGCTGGACTACAGAGGGAAAGGGGGGTCCCATCATGGATGGGTGAGGTCTGACAATGATGCAACACGGAGTATGTTTCAGTAGCCCTAAATTTTTCTACAATTGTTTGGATCAAGAAAATGATAAAGAATTTTGGAATTCAGATTGACTATCCTATTGTTATACATTGTGATAACACTAGCACTATCAATTTTTCAAAGAACCTTGTGATGCATACAAAGACAAAATACATTAAAATCAAGTATCATGTAATTTTCCCACAAGGGAAACCATAAGGAATTAGGTCTTTGACCATAAAACACAACTAACAAATTTTTTTCTCTAACATTCTAACATTACATCATTTATTACATTCACAAGTGCATTCCTTAAGGTTCCCTTATTGAACTCATTTACTGTTATCAAGCATTGAATCTTACTACTTAATCAAATGAAGCCCATTTCCTTTTTTATTTGTTTACTCCTTAACCTTATCTACACACAACTCAATTGCATTAACAATACATAAATAAGCTTTCCATTAAAAGACTTTACTTTCCATTTTCGATTAAGATCATAATAGGAGTGTAAATTACTTAACCATCTATTGCTAACCAACATAAACCATTCATTGAATCATTTTTGCCACAAGTTTAACTTCCACAAATTATCATCTATAACCTTGTATAAATCTAGTTAAGAATTGAGATCAAAACCTAGTTTAAATATCCTTACATCATACACATTGAACTTATACATTTAAGAAACCACATCTCATTACTACTTTCAATAACATACATATTTTCTTTCCCTTATTATTTCACCTAGAGATGCCCTTCAACCCTTAGCATGTCTTTTCACTATTCCACATATCAAAATGAGTTTCCTTTATCTATTGCATTGCAAATACTTAAATAGAACCATTAATTTGAATTTCATTTAAAAATCACAAGAGAGATAGGGTAGGAATTACTTAAACATAATCCATTCTTGATTTACCAATATTAAATCCCCTTTTGAAATTCCTAAAACTATCCTTCCCAAATACATAACTTCTTTCTTACAATTTCAACATAATTACAATTACAGTTGTTGTACATGGCCTAAAGGCATACAAAAAGTTAATTACATCAAGTTTCCCAAAGGCTTACATTACATCTTTACACCTTGATTTCAAAAGATAGAGATACATGGTACAAGATAGGATACCTTTATCACTGAACAAATTAGAATCCAGGCCATGACACGAACTACGAACAATACCTCGAAAGAGATTTTCCACCCAACCATGTGAAATTGGGAAAGTTCCACCCCCTTTGCTAGGAGATAGAACCAAGGTACTCTCAAGACCTTAAGGTAATCTAAGTCTCAAATACTAATAAATATAAGACTCAATAGACCAACAATAAATCACATAAAATATCATCATACTATAACACCAAGGTTAAGGTTCGAGGAGACCACCTAAGTGAGTCTCATCACACAACCTATATATTGGGATCCTTCCTAGAAACCATGTAACCTCGGTCCCCCCTTTATGAATAGGGATCCATCCTGGCAGTTATCCCTAGTCCCGATACTCTAATCAAGTCTGTGTGGCCTTTATTATATTTTCTTTCATTATCTTTTGATTCCCCCCTTCCTAGGTTAATTTTAAGGTTATCACTTTTCAAAAACCCACCCATAGGATCATTTGGCAAGAACTTTAGGGTTCCAACACCTATGGTGAGCCAATCACTTAGGGTTCCTATTCCCTTACCCCATCACAAACCAAAGATACAAAATAACACTTCCATGTCCTGATTCATAGTTTTAGGAAACTTCCCTACGCACTCAAGCCCTCGGAGTGAGTCCTAACCTTAGCCATATACATAGCAGGAACCATTGGAAGAGTGTCTATCACAAGACACCTTAAATCATAGCATAGAAATTTCCACATGCATAAAAATAACTTTCCATAGCTTATTTATAGGTCTAGGGAACCCTCCCATGAACACAGGCCACTAAGATGAGTACTAACCTCATAAACTAAGCTCAAGTATATGTCAAGTGTATAAACACCATATTACATCAACAAAACTAGTAATAAACATACATAGGTGATATAAATTTCAACATTCATAACACAACATTATGATAAACTTAAAGAAATAAGATTAACATTAAGAGAGGTACAAAGATGTCGATAGAGGCTAGGCTCAAGGTTGGAAGATACAAACCAGACCCTAAGCCTAACAGGTACCCAACACTTAGATCCATGACTCCAAAGTTTCCAAGATAAGTCCAAATAGAACATAATATTAATATAAATTATAAGCTAATAAATATTTATGGGGAAATTAATGTACTATAAACTAATTAACATATAGGGACCAATGAATCAAGGGAGAAGACAAAGTAATCATGTCTTAGAAAGGTGGCTAGATATTACATATTTAAGTTTTGATGAGTCTTCTTTTGTAGGTTGGTTGCAAGAGGGGCATTGATCAAGAGAGGAATAAAATAGAGTTTTAGATATCTCCTAGTGGTTAGAATCACAAGAGACCCTTTATCTGTGTGAGTATAGAGATTATCCAAGAGATCTATGCATGACTAATTTTAGAACCATATATATGACTGTCATAAAATTACAGTCTTGGTACAGTAAGCATAACTATTTTTTGAACCATTAGACCTTCCTAATTTTCACATATGTTTGATGAAACCTAATTTTTCACATTCTCACCAGATTGATTATCATAATAATGTGAGGTTCAAAAGTTATGCATAACGTAGTACAAGTATATGAAAATAAACCAAAAAAATAACATATTCTTTTTCATCACCATCCTAATTACAAATCATTTCACAAAATAAACTTTGCATACCATATAAACAATATAAATATTTAATAAAACACACATATACATAGATAAATATATCAAATCATAATTATATAATCAATCATAGACTTCCAGCAAAGATTCCATAAACCAAAAATCATAAAAACATGCATATTCTACTTCCCGGAAACACAAAAATACACAGAAGATAAGATATTTACATTTTATTTTTCAATACATAGTAAAAAATCACATATAAATCCAATAAAATATCATTTAAATACTCACACACACACATAGGAGAATTGGAGAATTCAACCCAATTCAGACCCTACCTAGGATCTTGCAGAGAATTCTCTTCCTTTGGCTAGAGACTCTTTGCAAATATTCAAGCCTTGAGTAGATAGGCTCCTAGAAATCCAATTCCAAACAATACACACACTCTTGTTTTCACAAAATCAAAGACTCTCAAACTCACAGAAACTTCAAATAAATTTCTGGAAAAATAATTGCAGACAACTCCCAAATATCGTCCAAAAATTCTCATTTCCAAACCACACAAAATTGTAATTATTTATCCTCCAACTATGTGGTTGGGGGAGTTGCTTTATGGGAAGAAACTTCTCCAACTTCCATAGTTGGTTGGAAAATTAATGAAAACAATCCTGTAAAAGACTTAATAAATTTTTAATAAATTTAATTAAAATAGCTTAAAAAATAAAACCAAAACAAGAAAGTGAAACAAATAACTTCTAAGAAAAACACATAGCACACATGGAAACCATCTAGCCTAACTTCTAGGAGGTCTCAAGTTCAAGTCCCTCCTAGAAAGTTGATTTTACTACAAAGAGAATTTCTTTTGTTGATTACTATTACTACTTATTATTTTCACTTTTTATTTAATACACTTCATTCAATACACTTTATCTAATTATTAAACTACCATCTTCACAAGCAATTTGAAAGATACAAATAATATTATTTATATATGCATGGGTATATGCATGTGCACCCACATATACACATACCTATATAATATACAATCAAGTATAACATAGATATAGAATAAATTATATATATATATATAAGTACAATTCTAACTCACAACATAAATCTCAGAATAACATCAAATTATAAATCAGAAGACTGCAACACATACTGCATCCAAATCCCCCAGCTAGGGTAACCTCCTAAATAGAAATCTAAGTCCATGGGTAACCTTGAGACTAATCTTGGTAATATCTCCACACAACAACAATTAAAGGATTTTTAAGGCACACTCATACCTATGTAGCCAAGTGGAGTCGATGCCTAGTACCTACATCCTGAAACAACAACAGACATGCATACCTATATTTATATATAAAAAGATAGTGGTAAACAAGGAGGGAGAGTATGACATCATGTGGACCTCCTGTAGTAGTAACTATGACTGCCTCCCCTCATCCTACACTCACATCAGATAGTGACATCAACAAAGCATAAATCATGGATTAGCGTGATTAGTACCAAAATAATCTCTATTTCATATTACATCATAACATAATCATGTACATGTGAATTATCTATTGACTCTCACAAATCAGTTTAATCATCAACCATCTACGCATAATGTCTCATTACCAGAACAAATCATACAATCATCACTATACAAATCATGTCTAATCTCAAGTATAACAAATAACACCATTAGAGTAAGTAATACATATAACCCCTTTAAGTGATTATAATTAATTAACCTAAGATAATCTTAAATATTAATAATGAGCATTTCACATAGAATCATATAAGTCTATCAGGTGATCCTTTTAGCATTAAGGTCCTAAACTATCACTAACACACAAGAAGATGTATAGGAACATACCTATGCAATATTATTATTTCTCACATTAAAATTTGAATTTATAATGATTAGGAAGAAACCATCTCAAGAAGGATCATTCTCTTAACCATGAAATCATTTATAACATGGTCTAACTTCCTAGAGAGCATAACCAAGATTGTTAGGGTTGGAGGGGCATTACATCATCCCTCCCTAAGATTTGACTTACTCCTGGAAGTCAGAAGTTTTTAAGCCATAAAGTAACAATATTACAAATATTTCCACTCTATTCTAACATATAAGGTAGAATTTTCACCTTAGGAAGTAGGAGTTCTTTTAATAGAAAAACATATTTAAGGATTCTGAAATGCAATTAAGAATTCAAGTTTCATTCTAAACTAGATACAGATTGATACATAGGTTATTTCTTCTCAATGCGTATACATAAGATACTACTATCATACTACTGCCTTGGTAAACATTTTCAAACTAAAAATCATTAAAATACTGAATTGCCACATATCACATAACACAATTTTATGGGATAAGACAAAAACAATTCTCTTTATGCACCAAGTTACTTTTTTCTCATAAGGCCTATGGAAAACTTATAGGAGAATCACCAATATCAAACTTACATACACGATGGAATTCACATCCTCTCTAAAGAATGTACCCTAAGATCCGCTTTATGATTCAATTATAACCATTTATTTGTGTTGTATTACAACAATACTCATAAAGATATTCCTAAGAAATTTTAACATGATTCATTAAGGTAGAGTTTCATCAACATTACTTATTAACTAGCTTATTTATCCAATTCCGTATCCCAAAAATTCACAATAATCTTCTTACGAGTATATCTTTTCCCAACATTAACAAGTTTATTTGAATTTATTATTTTCTCAAAATAAAAGTCATAGATTCTTTAATAAAGAGAGGGAGAAATACATGAGTCCTATGGCTACCCTCTTATTCAATCAAATTAATATGCTCAACCTACTAGCCTTTTGTACATACATTTCATATTTTATATCCATAAAAATACATTTGAGGAGTAACTACAAGTATTGTTATCCTTATATGCATCTTCAATATGACATCTATACTATTACCTACAAATTCCCATTCTTCTAATATTTCCATTTTAGGATCATTAGAAAGTTTGACTTAAATCTTATTCTAATAGACATATCATTACTCCTTTCATAATAACTCACCATTATTATATACTAGAAATGTTGTTAGCTTCAAATCCTATTTCACACCCAAAATGCCAACAAAATAAATAATTACTACACAATTTTATTTAATATCATGTTCTTTCCTTATAGTTTATGATTTTTCTTTAGTCTAACTCACACCACTTGCGTGGATCATATATAATTCAAATTTCCTATCAAATAAACAAACACTTCTTCTTTCAACAATTGTGTACTATAATCCTATTTATTACAAAACCTTGTGGACATAGGTCCTTTACCCAAGGGTTTCCTATTGCTAAGCACATTCTCCTTAATGGCACATTGATTTTTCCTACCATGAAAATTTAGTCTTTTAACCATATATCTTGAGAAGAAGGGAGAGACACATTTTCTTTCAACAATAGATTTGATTTCTTACTTGAGAGGGTATATAAAAGAGAGATACTTCTTAATCTTTCCTAATTTCAACATGTTATCTTAGTTTTCAAAGAAGATATAAGTTCATAAGTTCCTGAGTTTTCAAGGAAGGGATAAAAACATGTTTTACAACCATCCATTATTACAGTACAACATGTTTCAAATCTATCTAGCTTTAAATAATTAGACATAACAATCATAGTGTTATCTAGAATTTATAGGGAAGTAGAGTATACAACTTTTCAAACTATTTTGATAACCATTCATGGTAATCATCATAAGATCAGGAGATAATGTCAACAACTTTCCTTACAATTATTTAAGATTTTCTTAGAAAAAGGATAAGAATACAACATTCAAGTATCAGGAATCCTTTACCATCTATTTTTACCACATGAATCTTATAATGCAAAACATAAATAATCCTTTTAGACAATCCCTTCTTCCAAGGTATTATGGTAGAATATAGAAAACATACCTTTTATGTCTAGTGCTCAAGTTTGTTAACATAAGAAAAACTTAAAAAGAAGTCACACAATCTATTCAAGTTTGGTAGGATGAAAAAAGACATTAGATGGAGAAACACAATAGACTCAAGTATTGCGAGTAGTCAAAGTATGAGTCCCAAGGTTCCTAGAAGAACAACCAAGGGCTTATATTTCTATCCCTATCATAATGGTCAAAATAAGTTGCCTCCTCAGGGCTACTTTGATTCCAATGGGCTCTAGCTTTAGTAAAATCAGTCATTAGAGTTATCTTAATTGGGACTCCTCTGATTCATTACATAGATTTTATTCTCCCACATATTCCCATGGAAACTTTCTTTGGTGAGATCATGGGGGAGAATCTTGAGCTCACTCCTAAGAGCTTTTATGATGTTGTAAAGCATCTTCGAAGAGTGTTACCACCTAGGTATAGGTATAGGGTTAAAATTAATTAATAATAAGAAGAAGAGACTAATTTAAATGCAAATAGACCCTAGAGCTCCCAACATAGCAACCTAGCTCTAATACCAAATGTAATGTCCCTGCCAGGGAACCCATAAGGAATTAGGTCTTTGACCCTAGAACACAACTAACAAATTTTTTTCTCTAACATTCTAACATTACATCATTTGTTACATTCACAACTACATTCCTTAAGCTTCCCTTAATGAATTCATTTACTCTTATCAAGCATTGAATCTTACTACTTAATCAAATGAAGCCCATTTCCTTTTTTATTTGTTTACTCCTTAACCTTATCTATGCACAACTCAATTGCATTTACAATACATAAATAAGCTTTCCATTAAAAGACCTCACTTTCCATTTTCACTTAAGATCATAACCAAAGGAGTGTAAAGTACTTAACCATCTATTGCTAATCAACATAAACCATTCATTGAATCATTTTTGCCACAAGTTTAACTTCCACAAATTATCATCTATAACCTTGTATAAATCTAGTTAAGAATCGAGATCAAAACCTAGTTTAAATATCCTTATATCATACACATTGAACTTATACATTTAAGAAATCACATCTCATTACTACTTTCAATAACATACATATTTTCCTTCCCTTATTATTTCACCTAGAGATGCCCTTCAACCCTTAGCATGTCTTTTCACTATTCCACATATCAAAACGAGTGTCCTTTATCTATTGCATTGCAAATACTTACATAGAACCATTACTTTCAATTTTATTTAAAACTCCCAAGAAAGATAGGTTAGGAATTACTTAAACAAAATCCATACCTGATTTACCAATATTCAATCGGCCCCTTTTGAAATTCCTAAAACTACCCTTCCCAAATACATAACTTCTTTCTTACAATTTCAACATAATTACAATTACAATTGTTGTGCATGGCCCGAAGCCATACAAAAAGATAATTACATCAAGTTACCCAAAGGATTACATTACATTTTTACACCTTGATTTCAAAAGATAGAGATACATGGTACAAGATAGGATAACTTTATCACTGAACAAATCAGAATCCAAGCCATGACACGAACTGTGAACAATACCTTGAAAGAGATTTTCCACCCAACCATGTGAAACTAGGAAAGTTCCACCCCCCATGCTAGGAGATAGAACCAAGGTACTCTCAAGAGCTTAAGGAAATTTAAGTCTCAAATACCAATAAATATAAGACTCAACAGACCAAGAATAAAGCACATAAAATATCATATACTATAATACTGAGGTTAAGGTTCTAGGAGACCACCTATGTTAGTGTCATCACACAACTTGTATATTGGGATCCTTCTTGGAAACCATGTAACCCTAGTCCCCCCTTTATGAATAGGTATCCATCCTAGTAGTTATCCCTGGTCCCGATACTCCAATCAGGTCTGTGTGGCCTTTATTATTTTCTTTCATTATCTTTTGAATGCCCCCTTCCCAGGTTAATTCTTAAGGTTATCACTTTTTACAAACCCACTAATAGGATCATCTGGCAATGACTTTAGGGTTCCATCACCTATGGTGAGGCACTCACTTAGGGTTCCTATTCCCTTACCCCATCACAAACCAAAGATACAAAATAACACTTCCATGTCCTAATTCATAGGTTTATGAAACTCCCCTACGCACTCAGTCCCTCAGAGCGAGTCCTAACCTGAGCCATATACATAATAGGAACCATTGGAAGAGTTTCTATCACAAGACACCTTAAATAATAGCATATAAATTTCCACATGCATAAATATAACTTTCCACAACTTATTTATAGGTCTAGGGAACCCTCCCATGCACACAGGCCACTGAGACAAGTACTAACCTCATGAATTAAGCTCAAGTTTATGTCAAGTGCAGAAACACCAAATTACATCAAAAAAACTAGTAATAAACATACATAGGTGATAGAAATTTCCACATGCATAACACAAAATTATGATAAACTTAAATAAATTAGATAAACATTAATAGAGGTACAAAGATGCAGATAGAGGCCAGGATCAAAGCTGGAAGATACATACCAAACCCTAAGCCAGACAAGTACCCAACAATTAAATCCAGGACTTCAAAGTTTCCAAAATAAGTCCAAATAGAACATAAAATTAATATAAATTATAAGCTAATAAATATTTATGGGGAAATTAATGTACTATAATCTAATTAACCTATAGTGACCAATGAATCAAGGAAGAAGAAAAACTAATCACGTCTTAGAAAGGTGGCTAGATATTAAATATTTAAGTTTTGATGAGTCTATTCTTGTAGGTTGGTTGCAAGAGGCACATAGATCAAGAGAGGAATAAAATAGAGTTTTAGATATTTCATAGTGGTTAGAAACATAAGAGACCCTTTATCTACGTGAGTTTAGAGATTATCTGAGAGATCTATACATGACTAATTTTAGAACCATATATATGACTATCATAAAAATACGGTCTCGGTACGGTAAGCATAAGTTTTTTTTGAATAGTTATATCTTCCTAATTTTCACATATGTTGGATAGAACCAATTGTGTACATTCTCACCAGAGTGATTTTCATAATAATGTGAGGTTAAAAAGTTATGCACCACGTAATACGGGTATATGAAAATAAACTAGAAAAATAACATATTCTTTTTCATCACCATCCTAATTACAAACCATTTCACAAAATAAACTTTGCAGACCATATAAACAATATAAATATTTAATAACACACACATATACATAGATAAATATATCAAATCATAATTATATAATCAATCATAGACTTCCAGGAAAGATTCCATAAACCAAAAATCATAAAAACATACATATTCTACTTCCCGGAAACATAGAAATACACAAAAGATAAGATATTTACATTTAATTTTTCAATACATAGTAAAAAATCACATATAAATCCAATAAAGTATCATTTAAATACTCAAACACACACACACACACATACATAGGAGAATTGGAGAATTCATCCCAGTTAAGACCCTACCTGGGATCCTGCGGAGAATTCTCTTCCCTTGGCCGAAGACTATCTACAAATATTCAAGCCTTGAGTAGATAGCCTCTTGGAAATCTAATTCCAAACAATACACACATTCTTTTCTTCACAAAATAAAAGACTCTCAAACTCATAGAAACTTCAAATAAGTTTATGGAAAAATAATTACAAACAACTCCCAAAAATCATCCAAAAATTCTCATTTCCAAACCACACAAAATTGTAATTATTTATCCTCCAACTATGTGGTTGGGGGAGTTTCTTTATGGGAAGCAACTTCTCCAACTTCCATAGTTGGTTGGAAAATTAACCAAAACATTCCTATAAAAGACTTAATAAAGTTTTAATAAATTTAATTAAAATAGCTTAAAAAAGAAAACCATAAAAAGAAAGTAAAACAAATAACTTTCATGAAAAACACATAACACACATGGAAACCAACTAGCCTAACTTCTAGGAGGTCTTCATTTCAACTCCCTCCTGGAAAACTAATTTTAGTACAAAGAGCATTTCTTTTATTAATTACTATTATTACTTATTATTTTCACTTTTTATTTAATACACTTCATTCAATACACTTTATCTAATTATTAAACTACCATCTTCACAAGCAAATTGAAACATACAAATAATATTATTTATATATGCATGGGTATATGCGTGTACACCCACATATACACATAAAAATATAATATACAATAAATTATAACATAGATATAGAATAAAATATATAAATATATATAAGTACAATTCTAACTCACAACATAAATCTCAAAATAACATCAAATTATAAATCAAAAGACCGCAACACACACTACATCCAAATCCCCCAGCTAGGGTAACCTCCTAACATAAATCTAAGTCCTTGGATAACCTTGAGAGTAATCTTGGTAATATCTCCACAAAACAACAATTCAAGGATTTTTAAGGCACGCTCAGACCTGTGTAGCCAAGTGGAGTCGATACCTGGTATCTACATCCTGCAATAGCAATCAGCATGCATACATATATTTATATATAAAAAGACATTGGTAAACAAGGAGGGAGAGTGCGACATCATGTGGACCTCCTGTAGTAGTAACTACAATTGCCTCCCCTCATCCTACACTCACATTAGATAGTGACATCAACAAAGCATAAATCATGGATTAACATGATTAGTACCAAGATAATCTCTATTACATATTGCATCATAACTTAATCATGTACATGTGAATTATTTATTAACTTTCACAAATCAGTTTAATCATCAAGCATCTACTCATAATGTCTCATTACCAAAACAAATCATACAATCCTCACTATACAAATCATGTCTAATCTAAAGTATAACAAGTAACATCATTAGATTAAGTAATACATCTAACCCCTTTAAGTGATTATAATTAATTAACCTAAGATAATCTTAAATATTAATAATGAGCATTTCACATAGAATCATATAAGTCTATCAGGTGATCCTTTTAGCATTAAGGTCCTAAACTATCACTGACACACAAGAAGATGTATAGGAACATACCTATGCAATATTATTATTTCTCACATAAAAATATAAATTTATAATGATTAGGAAGAAACCATCTCAAGAAGGATCATTCTCTTAACCATGAAATCACTTATAACACGATCTAACTTCCTAGACAGCATAACCAAGATTGTTAGGGTTGGAGGGGAATTACATATCACTTCATAAGAGAGAAATTAGCAGAGAAAGAAGTTAAGTTGGATGATGTGAGTACTAAAGATCAACTAGTAGACATATTCACAAAGCCCTTGCCAAAGGATACTTTTGAGTATCTTAGGGAGAAGTTGGGAGTAATTCCCTTCCCTAATTCTACTTAGAAAAAAGAATAAAGAGCATCAGTCCTTAGGGACTGATGGATGGTTGACTACTCTACCTCAATATTTGTATTGGTGCTTTAACTATTTGGCATCCTTTTCCATTGATGTCAAAGGGGAGTAAATATAGTCATGAAAAATAGAAGTAAAAGGAGTAATATACTAAGGGGGAGTTGTTGTCAGTTATGGAAGTGGTTCAGTTGAGGAAATAGAGAATGTTGAAGAATATTGCAGTAGATGGAGGATTTATCCTTGGGGGAGTTTTGAAGAGGAAATGGAGAATGTTATAAAAGAAATGGTTATTTGGGTTGGTGGTCTTTTTCATTCCATATGTTTCCATCAATGCCAAAGGGGGAGATTGTTGGAGATTTGTCAGCAAGCTAGTGCTTACTGTATGTTTGTGATTAATGAAAACATATGGAAAGTAGCATGTGTGGAAGAATTATATAGTAAGATTCTCATATATACAACATGGACATGTTACCAGCATGATATCATGGACATAGAGGTTAGCTGTTTGTATAGACAATTATATATCAGCTTGTGTCAGCAGTGTTCCTGACAGAGTTAGAGGCAATGTTTGGTGAATGATTGTCTGTATAGTTATCATGGAGCCTTGCACGTTTGGATATGTGATGGAGACATGTTAGGGATGTTACATTCATGGACTTAGAGTCCGTTGAGCAGTAGAAGTGAAGTTATGCAGTCACTATTTAGCAGTAGCAGTTTCCTGTGTTTATTTAGAAGAGCCAATAGAGATTATATTGGTTCAGGAGTTTCACCTATCATTTTGGTATGTGCCCTTGGATTAGTGCTTGGAGAATAGTTATTAATGTTTAGTGAAGATCACATGATGTAATTCAACTTGAGGAGAAAGTTTCAGTTACTTTGGTAGAGCTGACAGTGTGTAGTGTACGTCTACATTTGTTAATATTGGACAGGTCCTAGAATGTGTTGCATGTGTTGGTGTCCAAAATGATGCTTATGCTCTAATAGGCTGCCAATGTACCTTGAGACTGATATTAGGAATGGTTAGTTCCAAGTGTGGGAGCTCTACAAGGCAACTAGACCAACTATAGGGACTTAATATGCCCTCTTCTGCTTCTGGCTCTGCAAAACCAAGGCGGGTGCACCTAACCTAGTATAAAATATACTTCATACACCAAGAACTAGGTTTGAATAACAGATAATAGGATAGTAAGAAAGTACTAAGTGTTAACCACACACCCATTAACTCTCCATTACTATGGGTAGAACCACATACAACCAAATACTTGAAACTTAAAAGGATGGTTCTTAACTTATGCTTTTGGGATCATAACAACAACAATCAGTATTTGTTGATAAAAAGATAATCATTTAGGCCAGTGCCTCATCCATTGGGCAAGATCTCCTAGAACATGAATGCTACACACACTAGACAATAGCTGAGATTCCAAGCCATAAACACACCTACAATCCCCTTTACTACTTATGAGATATCCTTACATAGACAATAAGATAGATCTATGTCCCATCTAAAGCATCATTTCATCTAATCCTAGATTAGAACTCAAGAGTGGATACATATACATAAAATAATATGCAGAGGACTAGAAAGTTCAGAATCTATTTAAGTTGACACAAAGGAGAGATAAGAGTCATGTACTTGTATTAAGTATGAAGAATCCTTAAGTGTAAACAATCAATCCAGAGGAGTCAAGCTTGCAAATTACAGCTTAGACCTGCAACTTTTTCTCTATCATCAACATAATACTGAATGCAAAAGTGTTACAATCTTGGATCCAGGACTAGGAACACTTCAGAACTTCAAAGCTGGAACCCCTACACTATCAAAAAACTTTCAATATATACCACTAGTCGCCTTGGGAATCTTGAAGAGAATGCAATAAGCTTAGGGTGACTAGGGCCAGGGTTACAATGGCTAACCATAGTAAAATTTCAAAAAACCACTGGAGGGAAAACCAGTACCAGCCTATCAGACCAAGGATGATCTTTGCACTTGAGAAGAATCTTTGAGAAGGATAGGAAGATCATAAATTTACCATGCAAATCAAACTAAATAGACCTGCAAAAAGCCTTGAGCAACAAAATATGTCCATCACCATATGGTACAAATCCCTTAAAATGATCATGGAACACCCTGGACCACACTGCAACCACCAAACAAATCCAATCAAACCACTAAAACATTTAAAACCAGTCCTTCCTATTGCAAAAACTCTCTACAAGTTTAAACGGTCACATTCATGGGGCCAGAAGTAAATTGGAGGTCTAAAATTAAAACTCGGCCAACTTTATATTAGCATCGTAGATCTTCATCCCTTTCCCGGGCATCGACAAGATTAACCACAACAAAATCTTGGTTACATTTGTGCTTGGTCACATGATTGCAAGGCATCAAACTCACCCTCGTGATCATGTGACTGCAGTCTCCTAGCCGCGATCAATGGTCACAAACTCACTGAAAAGTCTTCAGCCATATCACCCTCACAACCCCACAACTGCAACAACTCACAAACCTTTACCTTCGCATAACCGTAGCTACTGCTAACACAAAATGTTAGTCACATGATTGCATAGCCTTGAAAAAGGCTATGCAAACATGCAACTAACCGCTAGCAATCACCACCACTACCTACCTACCGACCAATCAGGAACTGCCACATCATGGAGACCGAACAACTGGGCCCTCCCTTCAAACATTGCAACCCTTGGCCCTACTAGTAATCCACCAAGTCACCCTTCTCTCTGGATCTCCCGGGCCCATTGACGAAATGCCACCTCACTACCATGGACACATGTCAGCCAGTCACATGATCGCATAGCCAAAAACTAGGCTATGCGATCATGCGACAGCCAACCAAAGGCCACCACATCACCACCTACCATCGGGCCTCAACAAGGAAGAACCTTGTTGCATGGTCGCAAGCCATGAAAATGGCCCTTGCGATCATGCAACAAGACCATAAGATCACCACCTCAACATCCTCTAACAGTGGGCCCACTGCAAACAAACCGTCGGCATCCAATCAGATGGTGGGTGCATGATCACATGGGGTGAGAATATTCCATGTGATCACATGCTGACCATAGATTGAAATCACTAACACAAGCCCCGCTGACATTTTTGACTCATCACCACATGAACCAATCGAAAATGAGCACCTCAGCACTGTCTGACATGCAGACCCACCTGCCATCAGGCCCTAGGGACACGTGTCAACCGGTTGCATGATCGCATGTCAAAAAACTCTAACATGCGATCATGCGATAGCCAACCCCAAGTTGCCACATCACCATCAATGGGACCACCAAACTGCTCAGACCCCACAAATGGGCCCATGGCACGCCCACATAGGAAAATATGACAGTTGTCACAAAAGCATGAAGGATAAACACCGTGCATCTTTACCATGTGAACATGCGATGACCAATGATTCTATCCAAACTTTAACCACACCAAGCAATGGCAAGAACTAGGACCCACCAATGATCAGACTTGTGCAGTTAAGACCGAGGTCGAAAACACACAAAGTTTTTGACACAGTGAAAGACTGAAAACACATAGAGTTTTTGATGCTAGAAGACAAGCATGCAAAAATAGGAAGCACAAGGTCAAAAACAATGAAGGTTTTCACACAGACCAAAAACATCATGGATTTTCAAAAACATTGTGGGTTTTCAACACTGTGGTAGATTCTTGAAATTGTTTCCTGCAGACCTTAGAATTTGAATAACTTTCTAGATTTTGTGATTCAGCACGTGTGTTTTGGACTGGAGCAAGGTGACACATTGAAGAGCACAGGGTAGGACACTTTTACAAAAACATTTGCAGGGAAGAGGTCATTTTCATAAGTTTTTGCTATGACTGGAAAATGGACTAACAACCTGCTTAGTAGAGCTGACAGAATTATTATTGGAGTATGTTATGGTTTATCCAATATGATTTCAAGGTGGTTCTAATAGGCCGACTTGATTATATCACTTGGAGGAAAGATATTTAAGGCAGTCATTTGTCATTGCTAAGTATGGTTTAGAGTTGATTGTGAAGAGTAGAGTAGAGTGTGCGAAGTGTTGAGCCATCAGTAAAAGGTCTATGTGACCAAGTAAATTATTTGTGCTATACATTGGAACTGATCCAGATAGTAGGTCAAAGTGTAGTTCACCAAGATCTATATATAGTGTGTATCTGTTATTGAGAAGGTTGTAGCCTTCACCCCTTTGAGTAGTGTGCTCTCAAACAATGTGTCCTCACCCCTAATAGGGTTAATTGTAAAATACTCCTAACAAGGTCCCACCCTCGACCAGGTCATTATACTAAATATATTGTAAAGAAACTCCTAACAGGGTTAAGAATCTTCTAACAAGGATCATAAAATGCTAGTGCAGATTATTAGTGGGTGTCAATTCCCACTAGGGTTTTTATCTATTTGGGTTTCCCCATAACCGAAATATTGGTGTTGTGTTCAAGTGTTCCTTCATTGTGTTTATTCTTTATGTTTAAGTATTCTTAATTGGATAAACAATTGAAACTTGTAGATAACTGATTCACCCCCCCATCTCAGTTATCTCTTGGGACTATTCCTAACACCTCCCCCCTGGGTTTGCTTATTGGCCGCCCCATCAAAATTTAATTTGGTCTAGCCTCTATGTGGGGCAACCCATCAGGTAGCTTTCCTGGCCATCAACTAGGAGTCATCAAACTTGGAAAATCCCATCAACAAGCTCCAATTATTAGTCATTTTGATTTCCCATGTAGAGGGGGATGCTGAGGGGAGTTTCCACTTAGCCATGCTGGAATTCTCACATAGGAGCTTGGTTTTGAGATATAGGCAAACCTTAGGGGTGGAACTAGACTCCCTGAATATCTTGTTATATATTTCTTTCCAAATAGTCTAGTAGATGTGCAGAGGCATAATACACCATAGGAGCTGGAGGAGGGGATGATTGAAGGGAGATCTCCAGATAGTGAACTAGTGGACATCATTACCCAAAGCCCACAAGATTCCCAATTTTCCAATCACATCCTACCAAATGTTAGCAGCAAAATCATAATGTATGAATAGGTGATTCAACATTTCCTCCTCCTTTTTGCATAGGACACACCTTTTGGCCATGGAGAGGCCTCTTTTATGAGGTTGTCCTGAGTTAAGACTTTACCATGTTAGGAATGAATGCTGAAGCCTTTGGCAGTCATTCTATAGCAGTGGTTGTTACATTCATGACTATGATTGTCATTGATGTCAACATTGTGATATTCTAGAGTTTAGCAGAGATGCAAGCACAATTTTGTTTTGTGCACATGTTATATTGTAGATTGAGTTATGCACAGTTGATGTTATGTTCTTTGGTGTGTTATTAGCCTATGGTTAAGAGCATAAAAAGAAATTCATTTATTCATAAAAGTTATAAGCATTTTGGTGGAAGCAGTATTCTGGCAGTATTCCTGTGTAGCAATTTTTGGTAATCGGAGGAGATCTCCTAATCAGGATGGAATCTGATTCTACATAGCTAAAGGGAAGTTTGAGACTCATTGATGATGATGTGGTTCATAGTGCAAACTTTTAGGTCACGCGATTGGAAAGTTATTGTATCTGGAAGTCGATAGTTTTATGTAATTTTGATGTAGCATGTTGAAATTATTATTTTGTATTTTCATGCCAACTCATTTGTAATTATTTGAGTATGGTATAAAGGAAGGAATGTTTTCCTTTTTATATGAGGATTGTAATAGTTGTGATATGAAATTATGAAAGTTGTGATGTGAATGTATGCATGAAGTGAAGAAAAGAGCTAATTCAGTGATGAAGGAAGACTTGCGAAGTACAAAGATGTGGATTTGTGATCTTGTGTAGTAGAGAGTGTGGTTTTGGAAAAATTTGAAGGAGGTAACATATTTCATATTATTCTATTGAATAATCCTAAGATCTATTGGACAGTGAGTTCAAAGATCTTGCCTTGAAGCTGTTTGGGCAGTGGGTCTTTCTGTCTTCCATAACTCCTAACAGGGTTAGAATCTTTTAACAGGGATTCAAAATCTCCTAATAGAGATTCATATGTACTAAATGTATTTCATAAGACTCCTAATAGGGTCCATCCTTTCACAAGGAACTTTCATATCAGTACATCATTTTGTGGGCATCATTCCCACCGGGGTTTACTCTTTGATCAAGAGCTTCCTTAGTTAACATATCTTGTGTTATTGTGTCATTGTGTATGATTATCCTTCTATGGTTGGTTACTGCATTAATTATATGGTTTAAAGCTATTGAAGTTGATATTGAATTTAATGATGATAAATGGTTTAATTATCAGATAACTGATTCACCCCCCCCCTCTCAGTTATCTTGGTGGTCTTTACTTTCTAACAATTGCTATCAGAGCAGCAAGTCCTTGAAAGATAAGTTTAACAACTTAAGGAGATCTATGGTGAATTTTAGGAAAGAAAGCCCTAAGTTTGATGGAGTAAATTTTGATAGCTGGAAAGAAAAGATGAAGACACATCTCTTATGTTTAGGACCAGGTTATTGGTTGATTACAAAGAATGAAAGGACTATAATTGAAGAAGATAATCTTGAAACAAGTTCTAAAGATGAGGTAGATCTATTTATGTGTAACATACTTGCAAGAGAAGCACTTTTATCAGCACTTCCAGAGAATGAATATAGTCAGGTAAAAGGTTTAACTAAATCTCATGATATTTGGAAAGCTTTACATTCTACTTTTGAAGGTGATGAACATGCAAAGAAAGCTAGGTTACATAATTGGATTTGTGCATTTGAAGACATAAGAATGATGGAAGATGAATCTGTTAGAAGCTATATTGGTAGGATGTCAGAAATTGTTGTAGGAATAAAGTCTTGTGGAGGTGAAAAGATAGAGAATGAAGTAATATGGAAGATTTTGAGAGCATTGACACTGGTATTCAGGTAGACTACACAAATGATTGAACAAGTGATACCTTGTACACCAAACTTTTCAAGAGAGACTCTTCTTGGAAGATTGAAAGAAACATAGATGAATTTGAGATTATCAGGAGAACTACCTAGAGTGGAGACAACATTCAGTGCTCTTAGCATTAGACCTACTTTGTCTAGAAGTACAAGTGTGAATGGAGATTATGCCAGTAGTAGTAGATCCAAATCTGATGAAGATAAGAAGATTGAAGAAGGTATTTCCTTGCTTGTGAAAAGAGAACCAGGTGGTAAGAAAATCTTTAAATCTTGGACATGTCAAGAATATCATCATTTTGCATCTAAGTGTCCTGAGAGAGTTAAAAAGTATAGAAATAATTTTAAGCCTAGAAGATCTAAAGAATGTTATTATGAAAATGATGAAGAAATTGAAGTAGGGATTGAAAGACATTTGAGTGACAGTGATAATGACAACTTTGATGACATAGGATTTGTAGCAATTAAGGAAGAAAATTCTAAATCTAATATTAAAGAAGAAAAAGCTTTAGTTTCCCAAGTTGAAAAGAAAGTTGATTGGATTATAGATAGTGGTTGTTCACATCATATGACTGGTGATAAAGGAAAATTCATAAAGTTTAACAATTATGATGGAGGAGTTGTTAGAGTTGGTAACAATGCACCTTGTTTGATTAAAGGTATAGGATCTATTACTCTTGATGGAAAGACTAATACTGATGATGTTTACTTTGTTGATGGATTGAAACATAATCTTTTGAGTGTTGGACAGTTAGTGGATAAAGGATATCAAGTTTGGTTTACTAAGAAAACTTGTGTGATTAAGGATAAAAATGAAAATCTAATTGGAACTGGATTTAGAACCAGAGGTAATGTATTTCAGTTGAACCCTACTGAGATGACATGCTTGATGACTAAGATTGATGATAGTTGGTTATGGCATAGAAGGTTTTGTCATATAAACTTTGATAATATTGTGAAAGTAAGTTCTACACTTGCAGTAAGAGACTTACCTAAGATTATGAAGCCTACTAACATGATTTGCAAGGAATGTGTGATGGCTAAGTAGAAAAGGAGTTTATTTCCTAGCAAGAAGTTCACATCTATAGAAAAATTGGAGATTGTTCATACAGACTTGAGTGGTCCTAGTAGGACTAGAGGATTCTATGGAGAAAGGTATTTTATGATTCTTGTTGATGATTTTACAAGAATGATGTGGATTGCATTTTTGAAAGAAAAATCTGAAGCATTTGATAAGTTTAACGTCGTGAAGAATAAAGTTGAGAATGAATCAGGAATGAGGATTAAATGTTTGAGATCTGATAGAGGTGGAGAATTTACATCTAAAGAGTTTAACACTTTTTGTGAAGTGAATGGTATTAAGAGATAGTTATTAGCCCCTAGAACACCTGAACAAAATGGTATTGCAGAAAGAAGGAACAAATCAGTAACTAAAGTAGCTAGAGCTATGTTATTTGAAGGTGATTTGGCAAAGACATTTTGGAGAGAAGCAGTGAATACAATAGTATATACAATGGATAGAGTACAAATCAGAGCAGACACAGACAAGACACCTTATGAATTATGGTTTGGACATGCACCCTCAGTTAAGTATTTTAGAATTTTTGGAAGCAAATGTTATATTAAGAGAGATGATGATATAGAAAAGTTTGATCCTAGCAGTGATGAAGGAATTTTTCTTGGATATTATTTGAAAAGAAAAGAATATAGATGTTACAATAAGAGAACTAAAACTATTGTTGAAAGTGCAAATGTAAAAGTTGATGAGAACTTTAAAATTCAAGAAAGAATGCTTGATTATGAATCTGATGAAGGAACTAACCCTCAACCTAACATTGAAACTACTGAACAATTTTTTGAGATTGAGAGTGAATTGTTGAATGAAAATCATGCTGAAGAAAATAGAGAAGAATCTAGAGAAGCATCTATAGTTGAAGAAAGATTAGTGACTATGACACCTAACAGGTATATATCAAGACATCATCCTATTGAGCAAGTTATTGTAAGTTTGGACAGAGGAGTTATGACTAGAAATAAGGTGCATTTATGTTTGATTTCTCAAATTGAACCTATGTCTACTAATGAAGCTTGTGAAGATGAACATTGGATTAAAGCTATGAAAGAAGAATTGGATCAGATTGAAAAGAATAAGACATGGGAATTGGTCCCTAGACCTAAAGACAAAAATGTGATTAGAACTAAATGGGTATTCAGGAACAGGATGAATGAACAAGGAGAAGTAATTAGAAACAAAGCAAGATTGGTATGTAAGGGATACTCATAGCAAGAAGGAATTGACTATGAAGAGACTTTTTCCCCTGTGGTAAGACTTGAAGTGGTAAGAATATTTTTGGCTTATGTAGCATTTAAGAAATTCAAAGTGTATTAGATGGATGTAAATTTAGCATTTCTGAATGGTGAATTAGAGGAAGAAGTCTACATTGAGTAGCCTGAAGGTTTTCCTTTGACTCAAGAAGGAGACATGGTATGTAAACTAAAGAAAGCATTGTATGGACTAAAGTAAGAACCTAGAACTTGGTATGCTAGATTAGATAAGTATTTGTTAAAATTGGGATTTACAAAAGGAATAGCTGATAGTAACTTATACATAAAAGAAATTGAGAATGGATTGTTAGTTTTGGTTATCTTTCTTGACGACATTATTTTTGGAGGAGAAGATGAAGCTAGTGACAAATTTGCTGATGAAATAAAGATAGAATTTGAAATGAGTATGATTGGAGAAATGAAATACTTTTTGGGATTAAAAATAACACAAAACAAAGATGGTATCTTTATAAGTCAGACAAAGTACTTAAATGATTTGTTGAAAAGATTCGGTATGGAGAATTGTAAACCAGTTGGAACACCTATGGTTACAGGACATAAACTATCTAGTAAAGATGAGACACCAAAAGTTGAGAAAAAGAAATATAGATCTATGATTGGTGGATTGCAGTACTTGACACACACTAGACCAGATATACAACATTCATTTGGGATGATAGCAAGATTTCAAGCTGAACCTAGAGAGTCACATTATGCAACAGTAAAAATGATATTGAGATATCTTAGAGGCACAATGGATTATGGACTGCGGTATGAAAATTCTGATGATTTTACCCTATGTGCATATATTGATGCTAATTGGGGAGGTAGTGTTGATGACAAGAAAAGCACCAGTGGTGGAGCCTTTTTTCTTGGAGGAAGATTAGTTTCTTGGTTGAGCAAAAAGTAGAATTGTATCTCACAAAGTACAGCAAAAGAAGAATATGTAGCAGTAGCAAACAATTATAATCAGATAATTTGGATGAAGCAGATGTTGATGGACATTGGAATCAAGTTTGATGAGCCTATTGTCATATATTGTGACATTACAAGTACAGTTAGTATGTCTAAGAATTTGGTTTTACATTCTAAAACAAATCATATAGAGATCAAGTATCATGTTGTAAGAGAGAAAGTTGTAGAAAAAGAAGTCAGACTAGAGTACATAAGCACAAAAGAGCAGATAGAAAATATATTTACTAAACCTTTGCCTAAGGATACATTTGAGTATCTAAGAGGTATGCTTGGGGTTATGCCCCAACCTACTTTTGAGTAATGATGTAGTTGGTTGCATCCGTCTAGTGGTTTATGGACCTATCTATTTTCTAGATTGGATGTTGGTACTTCCTCTATGGGGGAGTATGTGTATCTGAGCTGAGTCATTAAGGACTCTTGTGAATGTATTTTCTAAATAGTGTCTTTTGACATTGAGCTATTGTTTGACATAGTGATAGAATTTCTATCATTGATGTCAATGGGGGAGAGAATCGTGAAAAACATTGAGGAAACATTGAAGGACTAAATTTGTTGGAGAGATTGAATAGGATAACGAAGCAAGATTTGATTGATGATGAGTAGCAGTGCAGTTGAGCAGTAGTGATTGGATTTTTGGAACATTATATTTTTTTCATCTATGTTGCCATCAATGCCAATGGGGGAGATTTTTAGGAATGAATTTTGAATCCTTTGGCAGTCATTCTATAGCAGTGGTTGTTGCATTCATGACTATGATTGTCATTGATGTCAACATTGTGATATTCTGGAGTTTAGCAGAGAAGCAGGCACAATTTTGTTTTGCGCACATGTTATATTGTAGATTGAGTTATGTGTAGTTGATGGTATGTTCTTTGGTGTGTTATTAGCCTATGGTTAAGAGCACAAAAATAAATTCATTTATTCATAAAAGTTATAATAATTTTGGTGGGAGCAGTATTCTAGCAGTATTCCTGTGTAGCGATTTTTGGTAATCAGAGGATATCTCCTAACCGGGATGGAATCTGATTCTGTGTAGTTAAAGAGAAGTTTGAGACTCATTGGTGATGATGTGGTTCATAGTGAAAACTTTGAGGTTACATGATTGGAAAGTTATTGTATCTGGAAGCTGACTATTTTATGTAATTTTGATGTAGCGTGTTGAAATTATTATTTTGTATTTGCATGCCAACTCATTTGTAATTATTTGAGTTTGGTATAAAGGAAGGAATTTTTTCCTTGTTATATGTGGATTTTAATAGTTGTGATATGAAATTATGAAAGTTGTGATGCGAATGTATGCATGAAGTGAAGAAAAGAGCTAATTCAGTGATGAAGGAAGACTTGCAAAGTAGAGAGATCTAGATTTGTGATCTTGTGTAGAAGAGAGTGCAATTTTGGCACAATGTGAAGGAGGTAAAATATTTCATATTATTCTATTGAATAATCCTAAGATCTATTGGATAGTGAGTTTAGAGATCTTGCCTTGAAGCTGTTTGGGCAGTGGGTCCTTCTGTCTTCCATAACTCCCAACAAGGTAAGAATTTTTTAACAGGGATTCAAAATCTCCTAACAGAGATTCATATGTACTAAATGTATTTTATAAGACTCCTAACAGGGTCCATCCTCTAACAAGGAACTTTCATATTAGTACATCATTTTGTGGGCATCATTCCCACCGCGGTTTACTCTTTGATCAAGAGGTTCCCTAGTTAACATATCTTGTGTTATTGTGTCATTGTGTATGATTATCCTTCTATGGTTGGTTACTGCATTAATTATATGGTTTAAATCTATTGAATTTGATATTGAATTTAATGATGATAAATGGTTTAATTATCAGATAACTGATTCACCCCCCCTCTCAGTTATCTTGGTGGTCTTTACTTTCTAACATACCATGCATAAGGGTCCACCAGAAAAAGTTGATTTTCATCGTGACCTGAGGAATTGACATCTTCATCCAATCCTCTGGATTATTCTCATTCTTCAAAAGAAGGTTGTAAGTAGTCTTGACCAAGAAGGTACCCGCTTGGGTGGGGGCCCAAATGATAGAACCTTGGCCACCAATTCCTAGGATTCTGACATTTCTCAAAATTTCCATGATCTCATTAGCCAAGTGCTTTAGTTTTAGTCTGTCTATAACAAGATTAGATATATCTTTCCAATTCCCTCTAGTGATGTAGTTGGAAGTTCTATTTCCAAGGATAGGCCTGAGGTAGTTCATGAGGGGGTTCAATCTACTACCAAGGTTAGGGTAGTTTAGAATCCAATAGTCATTCTAGAATCTAATGGATCTCCCATCTCCAAGCTACCAAAAAGCACCTTTAGAGAGAAAGGTTTTACATTTGCAGATGTTCACCCAAATTTTGGAGCCATTGGGGAGGTTATTATCTTGCTACATCATCCTGTATGGGTGCACTTGAATATACTTAGCTTCAATTATTTTACACTAGTCCACTTTCCTTTCTATGAGATTCCAAGTCACTTTTGTGGTGAGGGATCTATTCATCAAGCCAATTCTCCTTAGGCCCAAACCACCTAGAAGTTTTGGGAGACAAACTGTATTCCAATTGACTAGGGACATCATATTTTTCTCTTCAAAGCCAGCCCACAAAAAAGTTCTCTGTATTTTTTCTAACCTGTCTTCCATGTTTCTTTTGATCTTGAAGAGAGACAAAAAGTAGACCGTGATCCCCTGGAGAGTAGAAGCCACCAGCTGAAGTTTACCAGCATTGCTTAAAATATTCCCTTTCCATCAAGCAAGTTTTCTCTAGGTTCTTTCAAGGATGGAGTTCCAAAATTCATAAGATACCTATTTAACCATGAGGAGGAGGCCAAGGTAGGTAGAGGGGAGTGAAGCCAACTGACAACCCAAAATTTGAAGAACTATGTTTTGTGTCTCAATGGGAGTATTAAAGAAGAACATTCTTCTTTTCTAATAGTTAATACACTATCCAGAAGCTGAAGCATAATTTTCCAGAATTTTCTTCCACTATCTGGCCTCAATCACCAAAGAATATGCAAATAGGAAAGTGTCATCCACAAATTGCTCCAACACAACCTATTATAGAGTGGAAGTAGGTTAGACACCTTTTATTCTCCCCGTGGAGGATAGCATAGTCAGATTCCTGCTGAGGACTTCAGCCACAATAATAAATAGGTATGGGTAGAGAGGATCACCTTGCTTGAGACCCTTTTCAGGTTGAAAGAAACTAACATGGGTGTCATTGACTAAAATAGAGAAGCTGACAATTTGAGTACATTCTTGTATAATATGAATAATCTTCTCATTCAACCCCATCCTAGTAAGGATTTTTAGCAAGAATGAGCAATTAACTTTATCATAGGCTTTAGAGATATCAAGTTTGAAGGCCATACCTAGAACATTGCTCCTTTCGATGGAGTGGATGATTTCATGAGTGGAAATGGCCGCAACAAGGATCTGCCTTCCTAGAAAAAAACCTTTATGAGTAGTGTTGATTATCTTATCTAGGAGGGGCTTCATTCTGTTGACCAAGATCTTAGTGAGGATCTTATAGAACGTATTGCAAAGGCTGATGGGCCTAAAATCTAGCATAGAGGTGGGGTTGTCATTCTTAGGGATGAACACAATATAGGTTTTGTTATGTTTTCTTAGCAGTCACCCCATTCTAAAGAAGTCTCTTGTAGCATGGGTAACATCTAATCCCACAATATCCCATTATTCCTAAATGAAGGTCAAGGGGAAGCCATCAAGTCCCAGGGCTTTATAGGCTCCCATAGCAAAGACCATTGTCTTGACCTCCTCATAAGACACACATTTCATGAGATGATCATTATCACTATGAGTAATAGCACTTTGGATGTGGTCCAAGAGTTGATTTTGGGTGTTGGTCAGGCACATTTTTCCATCATTCAAATACAATCCCTTAAAATAGTTTGTCGCAACCTGATTGATTTTCTCCTTTTAGGTAACTTCATTCCCTCCCTCATCCCTAATTGTGTTGATGATGTTTCTTCTTTTATGGTTGTTGGCATACCTATGGAAGAAGGTTGTGTTTCTATCCCCTTCAGTGAGCCACTATATTCTAGATCATTGCTTCCAATAGATTTCCTCTTTTTTTTTAGATTTTCCTTCCATTTGTGTTTAGCCATTTCTTCTTCCACTTGTATCTAGGGTGGGGGATTTCTAGTAGCCTAATAGGCTTGGAGGGACTCTAAGGTCTCTATAAGCTCTTTTTTCTCTTTATGGAAATCACCAAAGTTATGTTTACTCTAGCCCTCAACCTCTCTTCTAATGATTTCCAGTTTCTGAGAAATCCTGAACATGGTAGTGCCTTTGATATTAGTGGCCCACTAGGATTTCACTTGGTCTCTAAAAGAGGGATGAGATAACCACATAATTTCAAACCTAAAGGAGGCCAAGCCAATCATAGAGGAGTCCCGCCAACAAAGAAGGAGGGGGTTATGATCATAAGTAGTTTTAGGGAGGGAGGACAAGGTGGAGGTCAAGAATAGATCCCACAAAGAGGTAGCAAGGACGTGGTCAAGCCACACCTAGATGAGATGGGAGCCTTTCCTATTGTTGGTCTAGGTGAAGGGGTTTCCCTTCAGAACAATTTCCAAAAGGCCATTGTAGGAGACAAAATATGCCAGGTCCCCCATACTATCGAAGTAGTCCATTGAACCACCACAATTTTTTGAGGGGTAAAGAGGGGTGTTGAAGTCTCCAATAGTCAAGTAATTACCAAAAGTGTCCTAGTCTATCCAAAGGGACAAATCATTCCAAATGGAAGCCCTCCCAAATTGAGTATTAGGGGCATATATTGAACAGGTGCCACAAAAGCCTTTTTTTCCCGAAAGTAACATCTAGGAAGTTTGGAGAGGAGGTGAGTAGTTGGCCAGTGATAGTATTGGGGTCCTAAGGTGTAGAAATGCCCCCAAAAGCCCTAGCAGCTTCAGAATAGAGAAACTTAGCCCTCGACCAGAGATTGGAAGCCAGGGTGGCAAAATTATTGAATGAAATCTTAACTTCTTGGATGAGAAGAATATCCAGCTCATGCTAAAAAATGTAATGTTTAACAATACTTTGTTTGAGGGAGCTATTAAGACCCCTAACATTCCAAGAAAGACAAATCATTTCTTATTTCTAAAGCTTGTTTCCAGGGTTTTTTTCTCACATGTTGCAACATCCCTTGTAGTCCCTCTTGATCTCCTAGTGTGATTTGATAGCCTTCCTCTGGGTGTCTCCATCCCCACATCAGCCTTCTTGGGCTTGGTTTTATTTTTTTGCATTTTCCATTCCCCATCATCTTCCTCCACAAAGCAACCAGCACCTAGAGAGTTGGGAGAGGAAGGGTAGTTCTTTTTCTCCAACTGTGAAGGAGGTTTCATATCAGATTTAGGGGATTTAGCTCAAGAGAAACCACAATGGAAGGCTAGTCCAACATAGTATGGCTAATCTCACTCATCTCCAGGATGTCCACCAGGGGGTTCTCCACTGGCTCCTTCCTTGGCAGGGGTTTTGGCTCCTCCATTGGTAGGGGATTTGCAGCTCCAAGTTTAGGGTCTACCACTTTGTTCTCTAGAGGGGAGACTACCTCGCCTTCTTCCATCTCGAGGTTTTCATGTTTTGGGTTTTCGAATACTTCAGCCACTGGGGGTGGGCTGGCCTTTTCCTTCTGCTCTCCTTCAATCAAGGGTGGATCCTTAGCGGTTTCCTTATCTTTATTCCATTTTTTGGTTCCCAGCAGGGAGGCTTTGCAAGTATCACTAGAATGGCCTCTGGTATCACATTTCTAGTAGTAGAGAGTGGCATTTGTATACACCAGTGCTTGATTCCATCTACCTAGTTTGGATTTCAAAATAAAAAAGTTGGGGAGGGTTTTATTCAGGGTGACATTCACGCAGAATCTAGCAAACACCAACCTGGATTTAGAGCAGTTTACCTGGTCTACCATGATAAACATTCTAAAGGAGTCTCCTATCCATCTGAACACTTGTTCATCCCAATATTCAAGTGGAAGACTAGGGAGCCAAACCCAAACTGGGGCCATTTTGGTCAGGTCATTCACTGGGTTGAACCCGGGTTTCCATTTTTCTAGGGCAAGGAAGTGCTTTCCATACACCCATGATCTTGAGAGTACAAAGGCCAATTCCTCCAGAGTAGTGAACCTGAACAAGAACAACCCACCTGGCATAGAAAAGACAAGAGTAGATCCTTTAATCTTCCATTGGGTAGACACCCATTTCCTAACCATTTTAATGGTGGGTCGAAAGTTGAAGAATTGACCCACTAGTGCCAACTGAAAATCCGTCATAGTCCTATTCACCACTGAAGCTGGGAGAAAAAGTTTGGTGCCTTCCTAAGTTTGAATGAAATCCACTAGGAGAGAATCTAGATATTTTTGGGCTTCACCAAAAAGAGCACTTTTCCAGGTGGATTTTGAGGGGGAAGAAGGGGCATCAGAAGAAGAGCATGCCCTATGGATTCCCTCCGTTGACTCTTTTGATGAGTCTGTGACAGAGGTGATCACGGGAACAACATGGGGTCCATAAGGGGGGCCTACCAGGGGGAATATTTTCCCCTAGGGGATGCGGGCATGGGAGCCTATGGTTTGAAAATAGAGCTTGGGTGGGAAGTTGCAAAGTGAATATTATTATCATGATACTTAAGTTGTTTTTTATTGAATTAATGATATCTAAAAATTTGGTAGCAGAGGTTTCAAAGATCCTAATCGATGGTAGAATACTTTTTATGGATAAACCGGTTATTGATGAAGCCCTATAAATCTTCCTCATTAATAATGAAAGAGATTAGGTTATAATAAATATATATGGTCATTATAATAAGGCTACAATCTCTCCTCTAGGTGCAAGAATTTTTAAATTAGGTTTAAGGTATGTAATTACCATGGATAATCACTTTTGTAGCCTTTTTAGTTACTTATTTTTTATTTTAAATCATTTTAGATACAACAATTATGTTTAAATTCTAATTTACCTATAATATTCACTTTATCATATTATAAAGTTTCATAGAAACAATCTCTTGTACATAGTTGTACCTGAGGGATTTATCCTATTAATCATGGAATTTTCTAAGGAATTTATTATTACTAGAAACGCCTTGATGCTGAGGAATAAAAGGGAATAAGTTATGTATAAGAAGCGTAATTATTTTTTTCAAAGGATGCCCCCTTTGAGGATGATGATGGGGCTCATATGGGTAAAAGGAAAAATCCAAGAAGGAAGAAGAAGGTTGACTTAAAACTTGTTATTTTTAATGATGAGAATTTCAAATATACCCCTTTGATTAAATGTTTCCAAGGCTCTTTTAGTGAAATACTAGATGGAAAAGGTAAAGGGAAGGTGAACGGATCCCCGTCAATCTTTTTGAAAGAGAAAGGGAAGGTTCAATTTTTATCTCATTCATATTGTGCTAAAAAAATCAAACAAGAAACCATTCCCATTGAGGAGACCTATCTGCATCCCCCACCCCTTGATGAGGATGATTTAGACTCACATGTTCATATTCCCATTGGAAAATATCCTCCTTTGGAAAAGGGGGTTTTAGTTTATGAGAGTTTTAACATTGGAAAGTGAATAAATGAAGCTATAGATGACCATTGTTATATTTTAGTGTGGATTATCTCAAAGATTAATGCCCTCAAAGATAAAAGGGGTTTAATACACTGATAATCAGAATGTTCATAAAATTTTACAAATAAATCATAATCTAAGGGGTTTGAGGAGGTCAAGAAGGATAATGAACAGAAGATCAAGACTCTGGTGGATGATATGTCTAAAGTTAATGACAAATTAAGGGTTGTAGTTTCTATTAGCCTTACAAAAATATAAATAAGCTCAAATGGGCTTAGGAGGCTCTTAGAACATGCTAATATTATCCAAGTATTTTCCAAAGGAGCATCTGATTCTTTAGATAGGAGCATTAAATTAAAGAAAAAAATGTGCTAATTATGGTGTTATCTCATATTCTCTATCCAGTCCTACTACATGGCTTAGAAGTAAATACAAGGGTGTTATGCCAATGGAAAGTGTGGTTAACAAGGTGCAGACTATTAATGTTGAAGTGATAAATAAAGATGAAAGATTACTAAAAAAATCGTAAGATTTAGATACGATGTAATCCCCTATTTTTTGTGTTAATAATTTCTTGGATGTATTGCCATATTTATTGTGATAATGGTTTCCTGCAGGTTCTTTGTTAGTTTATTGGTTAAAAAAAAAACTGAATGATTTGGTTGTATAGGGTTTTAGGTCCCTTAAAAGCCTACTTTCCTTCAATCAAAAAAATATTATAAAAAATATAGCACATAGTATACTATATCTAGAAGAGATATATAGAGAAAAACTTGGATCTTAAAATTAGAGTAGAAAGTGTTAGATATGTGTATTTGAAACTAATAAAGATAAGTCCATATGTAGGTAGGATGCTCTTAAATGTTATCTCCTTTAAACTCAATCAATAAAAATAGGAAAATACCATCCATTGAATTAGTCCAAGAGTTTCAAATAAATTACAATACATAAAATTTTACTCTATGTTCATTTACTAGTTTCTATATTGGGTCTATACCTACACACATAAAAATGGAGGAGAAGTTAGTGTGATATAAAAACTTTCATAGGTAAAAATTTATGTTTTTTATAAAATTAAGAAAAAATAAGTTTTACATGGACCCAAAACCCAAAGAGTTAAAGATATAAAAAATTCAATAAGCACAATAAGAAGGAACAACTAAAACAAAATAGGGGACAGAACACCCCAAACAAACAACATAAAAAAAAAAAAGAATCCAAATAAAGGAGACAACAAAATAAACCAAGAACTACCATCCTCTTAGAGTATGGATGGAGTCTTCCATCTTATTTTCCATCTCTGTCATATTTTTAAAATTCTCCTTGAGCCTCATGATCTCCTTGCTAGTAGAAGTGTTCTCAATATTTTTCATACTACTTCTGGCTCTTGGTCCTTTCCCAGTGGTGTTGGGAGTCTACATGGCTTCTCACTCCTTTTTCTCCAGCATACCAACCCACCCATCAAGATTACTGGTAGAAGATTTCATGCCTTCCATATAATACTTAAGTAGGTTTCCAGCATTTTTTCAATGCACTCAATTCTCGCCAGAAGTTTAACAAGGTCACAAAAGTCTTGAGAATAGTCCTTACCCCTATTATGAATATTTTCCAGAAAACCCTACTACTTGGTCTCCAAAACCCTAAACTAGGTTTTAAGCTTTACAATCTCTTGAAAATAATAATTATCATTCCTAAAATAAAAGAGGGCTTTAGCTTTAGCTATATGTAGAAAACCCAGAGATGAATCATCTTTATCATTTTGGTCCTCCAATCCCATGGATAGAAAATCCACTCTATTAGCATTACCCTGGCTAAATTACTTAGTATTCTAATAGTTGGAAAGCATTTGAGTAGTGTACAAGATGTCATAATCTTCCCCTTCTATCTTATCCTCTCCATTGTAATTTCCCTCATCACTGTGACCATCATCCTTGGTGTCCTTCAAAGGGGTATCATTTATGTCTTTCCCAGAAGCTGTATCCTTAACATTGTTATCAAGAATATCCACTCTACTCTTCTTATTCTCCTTAGTATCCTTAATGTGATCCTTTTTAGGAGGCTCAAGATAAATAATGATCTTATCACTACTCTAGTCAGGATTCAGTTTAGAAACAAGATCCTCTCTAATGCCATCATCAAGGTCCTCTTCATTTCCAACAATGTCCTCTCTTCCTTCCACGTCAGAATTATTGCCTTTTTCATCCCCCATATCCTTTATTTCCTCCTCAATCTCTTTCCTATATTCCTTAGAGTTCTCCATCTCATCCTTGGAAGCTTACCCTAAGGAAGATGTTCTCTTTCCATCAACATCTGAAGCCTTAGTTTTCTTTTTTCCAATTTCCCTTTTCCTTGAACTTGGGAACTCTAAATCTTTATCCTCATCAGAGCCATCTCTAGGCTCTTTCTCCTCCTTTTCCAAGTTAGAAGAATAGTCAACCAACACAGCCTTCTTCTTTTTCAAAGACAAAGGAGGATCATCAACCGACTGAGAGTTAATTTGTTTCTTTTTTTGACTCGTGAAAACTCCTTTCCCATACCAAGAATTATGCTATTTCTATTTTCCTTTAGGTTTTCCACATTTCTCTTGAGGATTTTATTAAACATAAAATCATAAATAAGAATAATAAGGCCCTCATGGAGAACCAGTTTATCAACATCCTTTCTATTTGTAGCAAGGCTATTGAAGAGATATTTGAAGAGATAGTATAGAAAGGAAATGAAATCCTTGTGATGGAAGTGATTTAACATAATTAAATGGTGAGACATAGCTCTGGTAAAATGACCATCCAGGGTTATTTAATCAATCAAGACAATCAGGAACTTACGCCATAAACTCTTTTTTATTATTAACAATAAATAAAACCCCTTTTTTACCATTGAATCCCTTTCTTTAGTAGTCTTAGGGAATTTGACGGCAGTCATTTTGGAAACATTCTTATTTCTATACAATTTGAGACCAGACAAGGGTAAAGTAGTTACCTGAGCAATAATCTCCACATTGAGGATAACTTTCCCTCCATCAATCATGATTTACTGTCCCTCCATCCTGCAATGAATTTCTAAGTAATACCCTTATCATAGCCTTGCAATCTCTCTAGATAGGGAGTAATCTTACCCTTCTCCAACTTCCTCCATAATTTAGGGTTCTTTTTAAGATCCAGGCAATCAGGAGGTTCATCTCTATTCAAATATCCACCCATTATTGTGTTTCCCTCCTACTTAATGTTTAGATAATGAAAAAGAGGGACCCAAAATAGAATGGTAAAAAGGTCGAGCCCATGCACCCAAAAAGTATGTGAAAATAGTAGGTAATTATTTTTCATTAACATATTGAGCCAGGTTTGATTATTAATGACATAACCCTCACCCCATAACCCTTTCAACATTTCCAATAAAACTCGCTTGCTTACTACTTGTATTATCATAATTAATAAGACTCACAATTTTTGTATCCAAGTTCATCATATTATTCCATGTCATCAGGGATTTGAGATTGATCCCTTTATTGGAAAACACATCAGTAATAGAATTAGATTCCCAAAAGGTATGGGACACATGGAAATTATTAAAAGAACCCAATAGATCTATATCCATTTCTATAGTGTTGAATATCGACCATGAAGATTTCAATTTCCCAGTTAAACTATATGTAATGTTTAGAGAATCTCCTTCTAACCACACCTTTCAACATTAATTTGTTTAGCCAACCTTAGGGAGTAACAGGCTCCAAGGGCCTCATCAACATGGTTACTTTGAGAGCCAACAACAACAACAAAAATTAATTTACCACAACACTCCCTAATAATGCTCCCACAACCATCTTTCCTAGGGTTCCCTTTAGCTGCATCGTCAAAGTTAACTTTCACCTAGCCCTTAGGAGGAGATAACCAACAATATTTTTCTTTGGCTTTTTTCTTTTCATTTATCAAATTAATATTCCAGCATTGAATTTCAAAATTTTAATTTCCAAATTTATTAGCATGTAAGGAGTAATTCTCTTGAATGTATTTGAAAATAGTGTTGGCCATAACAATAGAGTTTCTTTGGGAACCCTTGAAGATTTTGTTATTTTTTTCTTTCCAAATATTCTAGATTAGGTGAGGAACAACAAGAAACCAAACCAATCTAATTCTCTTATTCATACTAGAGTAGTTCCAATGCTGGAAGAAATCCTAGATAGTTCTAGGAAAATCCCAACATATATTCCATCTCTAAACCAATGCTTTCCATATCTATAGAGAATAAGAGCAGCTAAGAAGGAGATGGGAGGATGATTCACAATCCTCCAAGAACAAGCTACATCTCTTAGGGAGATAGAGTCCCCTTTTCATCAAGTTTTCAATCGTTAGGATTTTGTTATGTAGGAAGAGCCAGAAAAAAGATCTCAACTTTAGGAGTAAGATGATTATTCTAATCTTTCACTTGGAAAGGAGCCTCATTGTTAGGTTGATGTTGAATTTGAATCTTGTAAGAAGAAGAAACAATGAATTTACCAGATGACTCAAGACCCTATATGAAGGTATCCACCTAATTTTTAGTAATTTTATACATAAGGAGAGATTTATTGATATTTTAATCTCGTTGTTAGGTATGTGCAAGATCATGAGGGGCCAAACTATGCCCTTAAGTGGCAATGAAAAATCAAAAAATCAAGGTTAGTCAACTTGATGTGAAAATTTCAACCAGCTATCAACCTAATATCAAAAAGTTGTAACAATAGAATCTATAGAAAATTGAATGTAGTTTCTAAACTACTAGGCATTTTTTGAAAAAAAGTTAGTATGATTGGTGAAAAGTATATATTTCAATGCACTAGTACAAAAATTTATGGAAAAAAATAAGAAGTAGGTGTATGTCTGACCACCTTAATCATAATCAAATGATAATATTTTATTATAAGATTTATATATAAGTAGTAGACTCATGCCCAGATGTGATGATTTTTTTTGTAATTTTATTCCAAAAAAATAATTAATTATGAATTTTCTACTACAACGTTTTCAGAATAAAAAAACTCCTTTGTCTGACCACCTTAACTCATTCAAAACTTTACAAATTTTTTTTTTTTTTCCTTATAGTAGGTGAAGCATAGAATGTGATGCATTTTTTGGATTTCAAAAATGTTATACCATCTGAAAGTTATAGTCATTTTTCAATCAGTATATAAATCAACACTTTAGAGATAAATCAATTAGAAAATAACTAATAATTACTTACCGAATTCAAAATTTGATAGCAATTATATCAATAGAAAGTTGACAATCTCCTTAAGATACCCTTTTTATTTCATCAAATTCAGGTGAAAAAAAAGTCATCAGCTACATGGTCAAAGTCTAGAACTTAGAGAAGCGAGGGAAAAATAGGTTTTTGAGACATTTCAATAGTTGACCATGTAGGTTTGGTGCACAAAGAAATACTAAGCCTAAACAGGTATGTTGGAGCTTTTCCTTGCAGGGCCAAACTTGAATCAAATGATGGGCTTGATTCTCTCAGGGAAAGCACTTAGGTTTGACAAGAAAATAGTCCAATTGATGAGGATTAAAAGGAATCCTCCTTCTTTGAGCTCCACATCACTCAAGCAGGTATTGCATTATCTACACACTCAAGACACCTTATGATAAACAATAGGCCTACAGATACATTAGTGTGGAATAATCTTCAAACACCTTCAGGTAACTTGTACCCCAATGAAGCAAATTATTATGCAACAAACCTACTTGCATAGAATGAGTCTAAAGACTAGAGATAACTTCCTAATACCACCAACATGAAAGGGAAAGGTATTTGAATGATTTTGATATTGGGCTGAAAGGACCCCTGAGATACCCTAAGTCTCTCATAGACCAATGCCTTATCCAATGGGTAACAGAGTCAAATACCTCAGTGTAATAGAGATCTTATGAAACAAGAAGACAATACATTCAAATATGGTGATGCCTTATATCAACCACACACCATTGATCAGATCATACATTATCAAACCACCTGTGTACCCAAATGTGTTATCACCTATTCAAAGGATTTTAACCCTCCCCTTAGAAGAGACCTATAAACAAATGATACATTAACTAGCATCCACTAGAAGAAAAGCATGAGACACCCTTGATACCTCAGCTCATACACATCTGAAAACCAATCTTGAACTCAGTTATCTCTGTGAAGACAACTCTACTGCAGACACTCACTAGAAATGCGAATAGAAAAACTATAACACCCTTGATGCTATAATCAATAAGTTCAAGATTCAAATGGAGACAATCCGATAACACTAGAAATGTATTGAATCTCATACATAAACCAACTATTACAATATGTATTATATTCTCAGAACTAGCAAGGGAAGAAAGAACACCCTATATGCAGAGAAAAGGAGAAATATCTATAGGAAAAGGACCCTTCACTTGGAACCAATTCTCCTCCAAAATTTGTAGAAGAAGGAACCCTGACTAAGTCAAAAAACCAACAATATATACCACTAATCATCTTGGGATCCCAAAATAGGATGCAACAAACTACGGATGATTAGGGAAAAATTAAGTTTGCAACAACCACTCTGAACAAGAAATGATATAAAATGCTAGAAAATCCTAGAAACCCAAGAGTATCAGATCAAATCTGATTGTACAAATATCTAGTTTCATTCTCTAGGCTAACTGTAGATACAATTTGAATTGATTTCTTGTAACAGACAACACAAAATTAAATGCTAGAGCTAGCAATATAAGATCTTGCATGTATAGATCAAGAAGATTTCTGACACATATCAAACCATAGCCACCTGCAGTCCAATATAAGTCCTTTACATTCATCAGGCATGGTACCCCAGGCAAGAAAATCTAATTTGAGTGGCCACATAGATCTTCATCATCAAATTTGCAACTACAATTGTCCTATGGAAATCAATTCTGAGCTACCACTTTCATCGCAAACAGCCAACTGCGAAAACTATGCAAAACAATGGTTGTCGCATGATCACATAGCTAGGAAAAGGGCTATGTGAACATGAAACACACCTCCATGTCACCCCCTAAGTGATCAGATCCTCTTGTCACTGAGAAACCTTCTACAAAATTGAATCCTGGTTTACATTTATGCTTAGTAACATGATCGCAAGACACCCTACTCACCCTTGCGATCATGCGATCGTAACCACTTAGCCATGTAGTTGTCGATCATGAACCCCCCTAAGAAGTCCTTGGCCACATCACCACTTAGAAACCAATCAAAACCAAACTTAGCAACACCCACCTCACAACTTTGTAGCCGTGACATCTCATAGTTGTTGCATGATCACATAGCCAGGAAAAGGGCTATGTGAACATGCAACGTGCTTCAACTCTTTACCACCACTACCATTGCTAACACAATAGGTTTCTCGCATGATTGCATAGCATGAAATTGGCTCATGCGAACATGCACCAAACCATTAACATTCACCACTATTTCTTTCCCTTGGTTAATGGACCCATAATGCATATCCACCTCAGTGCTCACCAGCCAATCAAAAACCTTACATGCCAGCACCGAGCAAGTGACCCCACCAAGAAACTACCACATCACCACCACATTCAGAGATCTAGCAATGACTGTGTCGCAGAATAACTAACTGCCAGAGAGATAGCTACCAACATCAGGAGATCACACAACCAATAGAACTCACAATCGTTGAACAAAATGACAAACTACCATATTATTACGAGATTTGGAGACAACTACCAAGGAAGACCACTGTTCCATCTCGAGATTCAGCGACCAAAGAAACAACTCATGATTGCTGAATAAAAGGCCACTTAGATAAATCATTTAGAGATGTCCCAACCATAGGAAAAACCAATTTAGAGATTACACGATTATATTCCCTTAGTGACAAATCAAATACAACAATCGCTAGATCTCAAGACCAATCATAGGTAGCCACATCACCGAAAACATTGGCCCCACTTTATCTGGTAAATTGGTGACTGAAGAATTTATACCAGTTCACGAAACACTCTCCACCATCACTAGAAAACTTAGCAATCATGCAACCACTGTTCATTGAATCATCAAATAATTTGGAGCACTGCCAAATCCTCTTGCAAATGAGTGATCTCAAGAAAAATTTATTTGGCCGCTAGACACTTTTATCAAAACCACCAAAGATGCCAAGAAATCATTTGGGCCCAGGAATAGGTGTCAATCGGTCACATGATCACATGTCAAAAAACTTTGACATGTGACCATGCGATAGCCAACCACAGGATGCCACATAACTACCAACGGGACCACTGCCTTCCCACCAACGGGCCCCACACGCAAGGAAGGAACCTTGTCACATGATCACATGCTATGAAAATGGCCCTTGAGATCATGCAAAAAGGTTAAAAGACCACCAAACATTTAGAGATTACATGACTAAAGAGAAACAGACCGCCCACTAGGTCACTGAAGGTTAGGCACCTAACTGCCAGAAACAAGAGACCTAGCAACGATGACTAGTCATAGAATCTCAGAATACCCTAACCTCGAGACATGTTGAAAACCCTTTCCACATCACCACTCAACTACCAATCAGAACTAAACATGTCACCACCTTCTTGACAACACCTAGAGTAACCAGTCGCATGGTCACATGTCAGAAAAATCTGACATGCGATCATGCGACAACCAATCATTTTGAAACCTTTGAAGACTAGGGCCCACCATCTAGTCAGACTTGCACAGTTAGAGAATGCCAACAAATAGGGCAGAAGTATGAGGTCAAAAACACACAAGGTTTTTGATGAAAGATCAAAAACATCTAGGGTTTTCAAAAACATTATGGGTTTTTGACACTTAGGCAGATTCTAAAATTGTTTCCTGCAGACCTTAAAACTTGAATATCTCCTTGGGTTTTATGATTTAGGAGGTACAATCTAAACTGGAGCAAGGTGACAACATGAAGAACACAAGGCTAAGGGTGCACACCATGAAACATGTGGATTTTCTTCACACATTAAAAAAAGCTTGTAGTAAGGTGGGACAACTTCACAAAACTTTGCAGGGAAAAAAGGTCATTTTCAAAGGATTTTTGCTATGACTAGAAAATGACCCAACAGGGTACTCGATATTTTTCTGTACCTGATATTTTTGGGTACTCGAAAAGGCTGGCAGAATTTTGATTTTTCACTTTTCCCTCCCCTTTCTCCCTCCCATTTATCCATCCCATTTTTCATGATTATATATATTAGATTATATCACAATAAAAAACTATATATTAGATTATATATTATATATATTAAATATTATATAATATCAATTATATGGGTATGTGCAGGATCATGGTATGTCAAAAAGTGGCGATGTGAAAAAAACTTATTTTCACTCGTCCAAAAGTGCACAAATAGATTTGTTGACTTTTTGGTAGATCTGGGTGTCAGTGTACCTGGCCAAACCAAAAGCCATACCTGAAGGCATTATCAGATATCTGATATTTTCCAGTGAATATAAATCACTATACCCAGCCACGTTCAACATCTTTTCATTGTAAAAATGTGAACACAACTAGGCTTTCGGATATCCAGTCCCATATCCCCTATCCGATTTTTCCCAAATTACCCAGGTAAGTGAAGCTTCTATTTTTTAATGTTTTAATTGTTTTTTGTTGTTTTTAAATATAAATATATAGTTTTTTATATAAAAATTAGAGTATCAATGAGTTTTTGTATTGTTTTTTAAAATTTATTGTAATTATCTATTTTTTTCATTTCTATCAGACATGGAATCAGAAAATGCTCCTAATGATGTCGCAAACAATCTAGACCCACCTCCCAACAATCCCTCACCTCCAAAAGATGTACCTGTCACAAACCCTCATCATTTAGAAGATCTAATAGGAGATAATCTAAATGAACTTGATATTCGATCTTATTTGTTAATTGTGTGCTCATTTATTCATTGTTAGTATGTAAATATGCTTGTGTGTATGTACTCTTGTGTACAATTTATGCCTTAAGTATATCCATGTATATTCAAGTACAATATTCATAACCTAAATTCACGTGTATGGGTTGCGTGCATGAATTAAGTGAATTCATGTTGTATGCTTTATAATTATGTGCTACATGTATGCTTCATGACTTAAGAAAATTTATGTGTATTCTTTATGTGCTACATGTGTTCACATGTGTAATTCATCATTTGAGGTATATAAGGATATCTATTAAAGTGGTTTCAAGGTTTGTAGACTTACCTTTTACTCCCAATGGCTAAAAGACTTCAAAATAGCCTAATTACATAATCAAACACCCTTTTGGCAATAATCAAACACCCTTTTCGCCATATCAAAACATATTGGTCTTTTGGACAAAATATTAGTACTCTGTCTGTACCCCTGCAAATACACTAGGAACACTTACGAAAAATGGTCTTGTAGCATCTCATGGATCACCGATACCTCTCATGAGGTCTAAGTTATGAGGCTTGATAGTTTGCTAACCAATCGTGCTTAGTGCAACTTTCAACTGACCCTCACTACAAGTTTTGGCATCGAGCGAGACTGGCATTCCAAATTCAAACAAATTTGAATCTCCCAGAATGGAGAGAGGCTATTGTAGCCCTTAGAAACACCATCATGTAGCATCTCATGGATCTCTAATACCTCTCATGGGGTCTGAATTACGAGCTTTCCACCCAATCGTACTTAGTGCACCTTGGGGACACTTTGGTCTGGCATGGTCTGGAATGTTCTGTTGACTCAGTGGTTGAAATGGGGTTGTGCCTAGCATTTACTTGCCCAACCAGAGCTAATAGAACAATCCATTCATTGTAAGGACAAATGGTTTGGAAGTAATCCATTGGTGCAACTTTCAACTAACCCTCACTCCAAGTTTTGGCATCGAGCGAGACTGGCATGCCAAATTCAAACAAAATTTGACTCTCCCAAAATGGGGAGATATTATTGTAGGCCTTGAAAAAATCATCCTATAGCATCTCATGAATCTCTAATACCTCTCACGGGGTCTGAGTTACGAGCCTCAAAAGTTTGTTGCCCAATCATGCTTAGTGCACCTTGGGGACACTTTGGTCTGACATGGTCTAGAATGTTCTGCTGACTCAGTGGTCAAAAAAAGGTTGTTCCTAGCATTTACCCATGTAACTAGAGCTAATGGTGCAATCCATTCGGTGTCAGGATGAATGATTTGTAAGTAATCAGTTGGTGCAACTTTCAACTGACCCTCACTGCAAGTTTTGGCATCGAGTGAGACTAGCGTGCCTGTAGACTAGGATTTGAGTGTGTACCTAAACCTGTTTTGAAGGCCAAAGACAAACAAACGTCATAGCATATAGTCAAATCAAATTTAATGGTAAACAAACTAAAATCAAAGCCACCTCAGTTTAAGCCTAAAACGGATGCGCCCATGCACCGTTTGATATGCTTAGATATAGATGGATGTGGGTGTGCAAACTCAAGCACTTGGAGCATGCAAATTAGGATGATTTGAGGATCAAGAAAACCCAAAATGACACAAAATAGGTATGAGGAACCTATTTTGCCTCAAAGGCCTCAAGAACACACAAATATGCAAAGCTAAAAGATGAACTAAGATTGATTAAACAAGAAATGAATCTATGTTAATCCCATTAAGCTAATTTAGATGTGATTTAAGCTTGGAAATGATCTAAAATGATGAGTTTATGCTTATGCTAGAATGAAAATGGCATTATAACTTTGCTATTGAGTTTGAGAGTTGAAAGATGAGAGAGGATTGTTTGCTCAAAGAAGTGAGGCTATTTATAGGAAAAGGGAAGGTCTTGGGTTAAAAGGATGAGTCAGAGTTAGGGCTAAGGTTAGGGTTGAGTCAAGGACAAGTGTCCTGACAAGTGTCAAGGGAGGATTGAGTTGAAATCTTGAGGGCATGTGCACAATTTGGTAAATGTGCCCAAGGCTAAGAGGTGGCAAGGAAGGGATAAGAAGGTCTTAAATGCATAATGAATGCATGTAAGAAAGATAAGGAAGGCTTAAATGCATCCTTAAATGCATTTGCAAGAGGTGGCCAAGAGGTGGCCATCTTTGTTGACTAAGGAGGATGACTAAGAGGAGGTTAGCATAAGTTTTGGTAAACCTTTCGCTAATGGAATGTGACAAGATTAGAAAGGGGATTAGGATTAGGATTAGGAGAAAGGGATGGGCAAGTGGCTTTTGGTGAGATTTAGATATTTATTAAAGGTAAATTTAATAAATATTAAATATCTAGGCTTAGGGTTTGAAGGGACTAGATTAGGAATTTGACCCATTTAGAGGAAGGTTTAGGACTTTCTAGAAGAGTTTAGTGCTCTTTAGAATTTTGGCCAACTTTGGGATAAAAAATAAATTAAAAATAAATTAATTTATTTTTGAAGTTTTTTGGTCAATTTATTAATTAAATAATTAATAAATTAGGGATAATGTCCAAATGACATTTTTAGGCTAGATTCCTTAATTAAAGATTTTTAATTAAGAGAGAGGGATTTAATGCCATAAAAATAAATTAATTAATTAAATAATTAATTAATTAATAAATGATGATGTCATCAAGGATTTTCAGAAAACAAAAATAATTTATTTTCTGAAGGATTTTTCGGTGTCTACATTTTGCCCCTCTTTGATGCGATGCCGCAAGTGGCATGGCGTCAAAGACAAGAAAACAAGATGCCGAGGCTAGAATCAAAAGAAGAGGGTATGATGCCTAGGTGGACTAGGAGAAAGAGAGATACATGCCCCGGTGGGACAAAATCATGGAAGATGCACCCAGTGGGACAAGGAGAAAGAGGGATTACGCCCTGGGACAGAGTGTTCCCAGCGGGATGAGGAAGGAAAGGCCTAGGAAGAAAGGGGAGATAAATAACCTCACTTCTAAGAACAAATATGGATGATATGCAAGATGAGATGGAAATGCAAGATGCAAGATGTAGCTGTATGCAAAGATGCAAGATTAATCTATATGATAAATGCAAGGGACCAGATAGCTCCAAGTGCAAATGGGAGTGCACAGCCTAGATTTAATAGAGCTATGTTAGAGACCTGCCAAGGATACTGGGATCACGAGGCCTGTCAACAACGTCGCAGAAGACTAACAAGGACTGACGCTAAACAAACACACAGGGTTTCCCCAACATCACACATGAAGCGTAGAGGCGACATGGCAGAACCGATGCTGAAGGAACCACAAACACACAACTGACTCACAGGCAGAAGCGAAAGATCAAAAGACCTTGCCCCTGATTATCCGCACACGCAGCACACCATGATATAATGAATCGTGGTGACCCTGGTGGGATAATGAGAAGCCAAAAAGATTAACAAGATCAAAAGGACAAAACCCAAGATCAAAATGATAACTCCAAAAAGACATCCTTTGCCAAGGAGAGAGATTAGGTTTGATTGATGGTGGGAAGATTGGTCGGACAGGAGGAACGATATATCCTCAAGGACCAGGATGGAAGATTAGGTCAGACAGGAGGAACGATATATCCTCAAGGACCCATGGATTGGTGAGAGAATAAGTGTAGTTGTTCGCTGGCAAAAGCTGAAGTTCAAGGAATAATCAGGATGAGCAAGGATAAGTCGACAATTGATATTGCTGAAGCACAAGGCCCGAGTGGGACTACAAATTTTTCTGAGGCTGGGGAATGGGACAAGATATTCCTGATCAAATGCTGCTGCAGGACGGACAAAGGCTAAGACAAAGGATGGGACCTAAAGACACAAATGTACAAATGAGCTTAGGTGGAGACACGACTGACACTATGGTACAAGACTCAAGAATAGGATATAAAAAGAACCTGGGGATGAAGTTGACAACTTCAAAGATATGCAAGATGGTGCCCCAGCTAGGTTGGAAGGCCAAGATGGACTGGCAGTGGATGATGCGTCTTGAAATGACACGGATTTGGGAAGAACATATCCCAATGATGATGATTGGATCGAGATCAAGGCTTGCTACAAGACGAAGGATGTGATTTCATCGGTTAGCTTGATCTTGGATGTTGGATAGCTAGAAGAGATGGATAGGTTGGGAAGATTGCTAGCAAGGTGTGGATAGGGATGAATGGCATTGGATTGCAATGAGGTTGGCCTATAGCTAGATACCAATGACAAGAGAAGATACTAGGTGTTGGAAAGATGGAGGAAAATGCTGAGGATGGGGAGGATGGAACTGCTAGAAGATTTGGATGGAGGAAGATTTGGGGAGATTGGATGGTGGAACTGCTAGAGGATTTTGAAGATGGAAAAGCTGCTTGGAGGATGAAAAGCTGGTGGAAGATGGAAAGCTGGTGGAAGATTACCAAGTGTTAACAAAATGAGCTGCTGTTTTCCCAATGGAGGATCAGTGATAGGATTGCGTCAACCTAGGATAGACTGATGATCTTCGGTCAACTGGATTCTTGTCAATACAAGCTAATCTTTTGCTCGAGATGATAAGGCTATGCAAGGACAAGGTTTTGATTTCTTTAAGACAACACGTTGTGCCAAAAAGAGGATGATTTCTGATTTAGGATAAGGGATGGAAGCAACTCAAAGGGCTGGAACACGATAATGCTTGTGGATTTGGAGCTCTGGATTTTGGTACAAAAGATGGTGAATTTGCTTTTTGCTGTGGATGGTGGATGTTGGATTCTGATAAAGGATATGGGACGCTGAGTTGGTTTGCTGGTGGATCAAGATAGAGGATGCTGGAGGAACTACTGATGGATTAAGATAGAGGAGTGCTGGAAGGATTGGATGGTGGTTGGTTTGGATTTGGATAGAGAAATCGCTGAGGATTTTGGGAGATGGAAGATTCGGATTTGGATAGCCTCCAAGGAATACATCACCAAGGAAGAGGATGCCCCCTGTTTAAGATAGTTCATGTGTTTTAAAGGCATGGTGTATGCTTGGACGGAAGATATGCCAACAAGAGGATGAGGAAGGATGGAAGCTAGGATGAAAGGATTGGATAGAGGATATGTAGCTGAAAGGTGCAATGGATGCCAAGGAGGTGCCCAAAAGCATGTACATCTGATAGTCTCTATTTTTGTCATCAAGATCCAATGGAAAATGAAGGAAGTGAGAGACAAAAGGGGATGGAGGACATGTTGGATAAGAGGTGATAGAAAGGAAGCCCCTAATTGCAGAAAGGAATTAGGGGGGGGAACTACGCATGGTGCCTGTTTGCCAGGTTTTCACCATGGTACTTGTCCAAGGTGCTTGAATTGCCAAGTTTTCACCAGAGGACGAATGTTTTTCTCTTGATTTTTGCTTTGTTGATAATTTGCTCCTTTGATTTATCCAATTTTTATGGATTTTTGTGTTTTTTCCTTGACTTTGTGCTGATCTTGCTGATTTGTTGCTGAGCTTGTGCTGATATGCATTGATACTTCTGATTTGTTGCTGATTCTTTGATTGGATGTTCCCTTATGATTTGATGATGGCCCTGCTATTTTTGATTTTGCACAGATATTTTGATGTTGTTGCTAACTCTCTGATGTGGCGCTGAGTTTTGTGCTGATTTTGGTGCTATCATGCGATTTGATGTTGATCTTCTGAGAGATTCTTCACTGATTTTTTGATGTGGATTGCTGATTTTCTGATCTTGCCAGCTTGTCATGGGGATCCATTGCTAGATGATGGACGACAAGCTTAAGATCACACCTAGGCATGTGCATATGACCATGCACAGTTGATAATTGACTCCTCGGAGCAAGGCACTTAAGGTCATGATTCTCTTCCTGTCAGGTTAACCTCCATGTAGATGAGCCACAAACATCCTTCTGTACCCAAGTTGATTTAGCTTGGTTTCTGCAATGTTGATAGGGAACTATCATGTGTTGTTATCCCAGATAGGAGGAAGAGGCAAAGCTCCATCCTCTAGCACTTGAATTGCCAAGTTTTCACTAGAATATACGCCCTTTATTTTTACTATTTTGGAATCAGAATGTGCCCCAGAAGGGTTTTCACATAAAGACTCATGATTTTTCCTTTGCTTTTTTAACTTTTGTGACTAAAGCTTGCCTCTTCCCCAAAATATGCTTCTGTTTTAAGCTGATAGGCATATGTTGATGCTAAAGCCTGATTGCCTGTTGACTTTGCTGATTTCTCTGATTTGTCATTGATTTCCCTTTACTGTTTTAGATGTGTTGACTGATCTTTGCTGACTTTCCTCACTGATTTCTTCTGATTGTGTGCCTGGATGTTGGTACAATTGTAGCAGGATGGGGGGGATCATGCAAAGTCATGGATTAGATGGGGGAGATGGGAAAGATGGTGGTAGAAAGTGTTTGGATGGAAGGATGGAAAGTGATCAAGATAGGGGGATGTTGTTAGGATCAACATTGGCACATGTTGTGAGGAAGATGGATGATTGGATGTGGAAGATAGAGATAGATGCGATGGAGGATTTATGCTAGAGGATGGAGGAGATGGAGGGGAAGATTGAGGAGCTGGGAGATGGGCAACGTTGGATGCCATTGTGGATGTTTTTGTTAGATGGATTACATCTTTTTGCTTTGGGATCCACATCATTTTTGTTTTAGCTTTAGTGTGCCTTTGCGGCCATTGGTGGGCATCAGATTGTGCTTTTGCTTTGCTAGGCCTTTGTGGCCATGTGATAGATTTTTCTTGGACTTTGCTAGGTTTTCAGAGCCATTGGGGTGCTTTAGCATGCCTGATTGGCTCTTTGCTGGGCCTTTGCGGCGCATTTGATTGCCTGATTGGAGCTTGCATTGATTGACCATGTCGATTAGACTGGACATGGTAATCATCATTGGGCCTTTTCAGCCATTGGGATGCATTAGATTTGGCATTTGCCTTGATGGGCCTTTGTGGCCAGTGGTTTTCTTTGGCTTGCTTGATCGGATTTTGCTTTGATTGTGCATGTCGATTAGACTGGACATAACAATCCTGGGATTTTTGTGGATTTTTCCCTTTATTCATGCACGATATGGCATCCAAGTTGCGAGGAGCATTGGGAGGAATATGAGGAGTTGTCTGGGATGGAGGAAATTTGGATGGAGAGATGGAAGGAGATTGGTAGATAGGATATGTGGACATGTGCCTTTGTTGACCCTGACTAGGGATGCTTGGATTTTGGAGGCAAGACTGAGTAGGATAAGATGAGGGATGATATTTTGGGATGTAAGGTCCCAAAATGGATTTTCTAGGTAAAGGAGATGCGCTAAAAGACTTTGGGACATAGGGACCCAAAATGGATGGGGAGGATGAAGGAGGAATATGATAGGTTTTCCTTGGTTGTAACAATGGAGGAGGAGGAATTGCATTGTGGGCTCTGAAAGATGTTTTGTTGGTTTTGAATGGATGTTTGAACTTTGCCTTAGCTGTACCAACATTTTTGGATGAAGTACCTTTCGCTGATGTGGAGGGAGTGTCCTCTTCTGGTGTGTAACCAATTCCATAGCCTTTTGGATGTTTCTTGCCTTGAATGGGCTGTATATTTCCCTGTTCATGAGTGCCAAGGCCTTTGTCTTGATAGTTCCATCTTTTCAACATTTTATCCAGACAAGGATATTTCTGACTTGGGGTGAATGACAAACAGCCATTTTCTGGTTCTCTGATGGAAGATAGGAAGCTGATGTCTTCTTTTTCAAGTGGTTTACCTTTGACAAATGTTAGTGACCCAAGAGGATAGAGTGATGGCAGCTGGATAGTTTGGTTAGGAGGATCCTCAAGAGGAGAGGATAGGATGTTGGGATTTTGACTAGGATTGGGAGATGGTATTGGATCTTTAGTTGGAGAAACTGGGATGATAGGATCTTGGATTGGAGGAATTGGGATTGTAGGATTTTGGATTAAAGGTGATGGAGGCAATAGAACATGCGATGGGGGAAGTAAAGGGGTTGGATCTTGATGTTCTTCTATAGATATTTCAACATGCTTTTGGTCCAGATCTTGACATGATGGGATTTGTTCAGATAGAGGATTAGTGGATATATGGATGGACTCTTCAAAGGGGTGGAATGAAAGGATTAGAGACTCTGCTGCTGGGGTTTCTGGAAGAAGGAAGAACTCTTCAGATGGTATGGATAAAAGGATGGAAGATTTTGCAGCTGCAATGATAGGAAGAGGGATGAACTCAGGAAGCTCATTAGATATGCTTTGGATAATGCTAGGAGGAGATGATTCTGGGGATTGGACAGAGACTCCAGATGGAAGGGACTCAACGATGATAGGAGATGGAAGAGGATCAATGGTTGGGATGTATGGAAGATAGATAATAGATGGGAGCGCTGGATGGGCTTCATCAATGATGGCTTCACATGAAGGATTGCTTGGCTTTTCAATTTCAGGCGTGGGTTTTTCTATTGGCTCTTCCTTGGGTTCTGTTATTGGTTTCCTTGGAGACTTTTGTGGTGAAGAAGGTTTGGAAGGTGGAGGAGATGGGGAACTTGGATGGTCTTCGCATGAAAGTGGGGTTTGTGCTTGGGTAGATGTTTGCAAAGGAGGAGAGAAAGAAGGGAACACCCATGAAAAAGATGATTTTGAAAAGGGAGCTTTGGATTTTGCTTGAGGGGATGATGGTGCTGAAGAGGCAGGGCTAATGGCTTGGGGTACAGGTTTTGGAGTGGGTTGAGGGATGAACTCTGCTGGTGGGGAAAGACTTTTGGTAATGTGTTTTGGAAGAGAGGATGGTGGTTTGGGATAGGATGGAGGATTGGGGTTTGAAGCAGAAGATGGTGGTTTGAGACAGGATGGAGGATTGGGGTTTGAAGTAGAAGATGGTGGTTTGAGATAGGATGGAGGATTGGGGTTTGAAGCAGAAGATGGTGGTTTGAGACAGGATGGAGGATTGGGGTTTGGAGCAGAAGATGGTGGTTTGGGAAAGGATAGAGGTTTGGTGAAAAGGATGGGAGGACTAGAATCTTGGATTTCAGAATTTTTTGGAGGATGGGCAGATGGAGGCCTTAGATAGGGGAAGTAGCGTGAAGCATTTCTAAGGGATGATGGCGACTGGGATATGACCATAGCAGAAGGTGGAGGCCTGAAAGGAGCATATGGAAGAGGTTTTGGTTGAAGACAAGGGTATGCTGGGGATGGATAAGATACTGGGGTTGCTTTGCCAAGGACATGAAAAGGAGTGCTAGCCTTGCCGAGGACATGAAAGGGAGTGCTAGGAGATAAGCGTGAAGGCATGGTTGGCTGGATTGGAGGAATGATGGAACGCTGGGGGTTGCTTGGAGAAAACTGGCTGAAATAGGCATCATGATCTACAAGACCTTCATCATCATTAGGATCGATTGGTGGGAGAGGAGAGATATCATAACCAAACTCATTATAGATTTGAGACATGCTGACTTGCAGATGAGTTTGGATAAGGATAAGGATGAAGATGGTTTGGAAGACTAAGACTCGGATTGGGATGACTGACGGAAGAAGACAGTTTTCTAGAAGAAGACAGACAAAGGGATGGGAGATGACCAAGTTTTGGGATGGCTGCTCTGATTGTCCTTTGAACCAAGTTATAGATCTGCTTGATGTTTTTCCATTGGCAAAGGATTTGATAAAAGCAATCTTCACAAAGGATAAAGCAACTTTGTGAGATACAAACAAGATAAAAGACTCTGATAAATGCTTTCGAAAAAGTGTATGTTTCAACAAGTATTTTCACGGAGTCTTTGACTGTCAAGCACTTCAAACAGATCTACCTAAGGAAGGTGAGTATCAAAATTGCTTGCCCACAGCTTGGCATCCCCCAGAAGGGAATACAAATGGTGAGTAATCTTGAGGCGACCCGGTAAACCCCTTGGAATCGGTCCTTGCACAAGGATTTTGATACTTTCGGATGTAGATAGGGTAGCCTCTAGTTTATCAGGTTTTTAATAGTTCTGTGGAGTCTCCATACCCAGTTATGCTGACCGCTCGTGACTCACTTAAGAGCCTTGCCAATTATGCTGGGGAGAGGAATGTTTACCATCCCCAGACACGTGTTTGGCATGAACACCCGGCGATTAGGAGATGTAAGCGATTCTTTTGGTATTCGCTTATTTATATACCGGCCGGAGGGGATACCGGTTTGAGGTCGTTCTCCGAGGAGGAAGCACTTCTCCTTGGATAGGCCTCGCTAAAAGTAGAACAAGTGAACTTGTCCAAGCTCAAATGTTCCACGTTTCTTACTCTAACAAGGTTTATGCAAGAATTGAAAAACTCCTACATGCACATCAAGCAGATTTTGTTCATTTTCCCAAATTTGATTAAGTGATGTTTGAACTTTGAAATGAAGACACTCGTGATTAGATTTTGATTTGTTCTTTTCTCCAAAATGTAAATGAATTGAACGTTTGCAAGTTCTTTCCTTTTGTGCATTCAAGATTTGATTAGCGAGTTGATTTAAGAACTTTGAAAAAGCTTTGTTTTATCCCTTAGATCACTCAAGATTGAATTTGTTTGCTTGCTTTGGAATTTGAAATGAGATAGGGAATAGAGTTGTTCGTTCCTTTTAGTGCATTCGAGATTTGGTTTGATTTTCAAATTGACAATGACACTTAGGACCTAAGTTCATTTCCTTAATGTCATTCAAGATTTTGTTTTGACCTTTGCTGTAATAAAAGAAGTGAAAAACCAGTCCCAAGCAAAAACAAAAAAGTGACACTGTCCAGCTTATAGGCGACGCTGGAAAGTGCAAAAGTGACATTTGATTCTTACAGGTGACATTCTGTACCTCAAAAGGCGATAGATAAAAATGCAGAGGCGTGATTTCTTTTGTTACAGGCGTGATTTTATTACAAGAAGGCGACATAAGAGAATTCTCGGATGTAACTGAAGTTATCGACAACAGGAAAATCTCAGTTATGCAGGCGTGAAAACAGAGCTCATAGGCGTCATTTCTTTCCTCAAAGGCGTGATTTAATTGCATGAAGGCGTGACTGAATTCTTTGTAGGCGACATTTCTTTTCATGAAGGTGACATTTCTTTATTTCCTGCAAAATACAAGCATATAAAGTATAATTTCATCAAAATGATTGTGGTTTGAGTTCCACCGGGCGTGCCAGAATGTAGACTAGGATTTGAGTATGCACCTAAACCTGTTTTGAAGGCCAAAGACAAACAAACGTCATAGCATATAGTCAAATCAAATTTAATGGTAAACAAACTAAAATCAAAGCCACCTCAGTTTAAGCCTAAAACGGATGCGCTCATGCACCGTTTGATATGCTTAGATATAGATGGATGTGGGTGTGCAAACTCAAGCACTTGGAGCATGCAAATTAGGATGATTTGAGGATCAAGAAAACCCAAAATGACACAAAATAGGTATGAGGAACCTATTTTGCCTCAAAGGCCTCAAGAACACACAAATATGCAAAGCTAAAAGATGAACTAAGATTGATTAAACAAGAAATTAATCTATGTTAATCCCATTAAGCTAATTTAGATGTGATTTAAGCTTGGAAATGATCTAAAATGATGAGTTTATGCTTATGCTAGAATGAAAATGGCATTATAACTTTGCTATTGAGTTTGAGAGTTGAAAGATGAGAGAGGATTGTTTGCTCAAAGAAGTGAGGCTATTTATAGGAAAAGGGAAGGTCTTGGGTTAAAAGGATGAGTCAGAGTTAGGGCTAAGGTTAGGGTTGAGTCAAGGACAAGTGTCCTGACAAGTGTCAAGGGAGGATTGAGTTGAAAGCTTGAGGGCATGTGCACAATTTGGTAAATGTGCCCAAGGCTAAGAGGTGGCAAGGAAGGGATAAGAAGGTCTTAAATGCATAATGAATGCATGTAAGAAAGATAAGGAAGGCTTAAATGCATCCTTAAATGCATTTGCAAGAGGTGGCCAAGAGGTGGCCATCTTTGTTGACTAAGGAGGATGACTAAGAGGAGGTTAGCATAAGTTTTGGTAAACCTTTTGCTAATGGAATGTGACAAGATTAGAAAGGGGATTAGGATTAGGATTAGGAGAAAGGGATGGGCAAGTAGCTTTTGGTGAGATTTAGATATTTATTAAAGGTAAATTTAATAAATATTAAATATCTAGGCTTAGGGTTTGAAGGGACTAGATTAGGAATTTGACCCATTTAGAGGAAGGTTTAGGACTTTCTAGAAGAGTTTAGTGCTCTTTAGAATTTTGGCCAACTTTGGGATAAAAAATAAATTAAAAATAAATTAATTTATTTTTGAGGTTTTTTGGTCAATTTATTAATTAAATAATTAATAAATTAGGGATAATGTCCAAATGACATTTTTAGGCTAGATTCCTTAATTAAAGATTTTTAATTAAGAGAGAGGGATTTAATGCCATAAAAATAAATAAATTAATTAAATAATTAATTAATTAATAAATGATGATGTCATCAAGGATTTTCAGAAAACAAAAATAATTTATTTTCTGAAGGATTTTTCGGTGTCTACAGTGCCAAATTCAAACAAATTTGAATCTCCCAGAATGGAGAGAGGTTATTATAGGCCTCAAAAATGTCATCCTATAGCATCTCATGAATCTTTGATACCTTTCATGGGGTCTGAGTTACGAGGCTTGAAAGTTCACTACCCAATCGTGCTTAGTGCATCTTGGGGACACTTTGGTCCGGCATGGTCTAGAACATTCTGCTGACTCAATGGTCAAAATGGGGTTGTGCCTATCATTTACTTTCCCAACTAGAGCTAATGGCATAGTCCATTTGGTGTCGAGATGAATGGTTTGGAAGTAATCCATTGGTGCAACTTTCAACTAACCCTCACTGCAAGTTTTGTAATCGAGCGAGACTGGTGTGCCAAATTCAAACAAATTTGAATCTCCTAGAATTGAGAGAGTTTATTGTATGCCTCATAAGTTTCATCCTCTAGCATCTCATAGATCTTTGATACCTCTCACAAGGTCTGAGTTATGAGGCTCAAAATTTTGCTGCCCAATCGTGCTTAGTGCACCTTGGGGACACTTTGGTCCGGCATGGTCCAGAATGTTCTGCTGACTCAATGGTTGAAATGGGATTGTATCTAATGTTTACCCACCCAATCAGAGCTAATGGAACAATCCATTCAATGCTGGGATGAATGGTTTCGAATTAATCCATTGGTGCAACTTTCAACTAACCCTCACTACAAGTTTTGGCATTGAGCGAGACTAGTGTGCCAAATTCAAACAAATTTGAATCTTCCAAAATGGAGAGAGGCTATTGTAGGCCCCAGAAATTCCATCTTGTAGCATCTCAAAAATCTCCAATACCTCTCATGGGGTCTGAGTTACAAGGCTCTAAAGTTCGCTGCCCAATCATGCTTAGTGCACCTTGTGGACACTTTGGTCTGGCATGGTCCAGAATGTTCTGCTAACTCAGTGGTCAAAATGGGGTTGTGCCTAGAATTTACCTACCCAACTAGAGATAATGGAATAGTCCATTCAGTGTTGGGATGAATGGTTTGGAAGTAATCCATTGGTGCAACTTTCAACTGACCCTCACTACAAGTTTTGGCATCGAGCGAGACTGGCGTGCCAAATTTGAAAAAAATTAAATCTCCCAAAATGGAGAAAGGTTATTGTAGGCCTCAAAAATTCCATCTTGTAGCATCTCATAGATCTTTTGTACCTCTCAGGGGGTCTGAGTTATGAGCCTCAAAATTTCACTGCCCAATCATGCTTAGTGCACCTTGGGGACACTTTGGTCCGGCGTGGTCTGGAATGTTCTACTGACTCAATGGTTGAAATAGGGTTATTTGTAGAATTTACCCACCCAACTAGAGCTAATGGCTCAATCCATTCTATGCCAGGATGAATGGTTTGGAAGTAATCTATTTGTGCAACTTTCAACTGACCCTCACTACAAATTTTGGCACCGAGCAAGACTGGCGTGCCAAATTCAAACAAATTCGAATCTCCCTGAATGGAGAGAGATTATTGTAGGGCTTGGAAACATCATCCTATAGAATATCATGAATCTTTGATACCTCTCATGAGGTCCAAGTTACAAGGCTCGAAAGTTCACTGCCCAATTATGCTTAGTGCACCTTGGGGACACTTTCGTGCGGCGTGGTCCAGAATGTTCTACTGACTCACTGGTCAAAATGGGGTTGTTCCTAGCATTTACCCACCCAACTAGAGCTAATGGAGTAGTCTATTTGGTGCTGGGATGAATGGTTTGGAAGTAATCCATTGGTGCAACTTTCAGCTGACTCTCACTGCAAGTTTTGGCATTAAGCGAGACTGGCGTGCCAAATTCAAAAAAAATTGAATCTCCCAGAATAGAGAGAGGTTATTGTAGGCCTCATAAATTCCATCATGTAGCATCTCACAAATCTCCAATACCTCTCATGGAGTCTGAGTTATGAGCCCCTAAATTTTTCTGCCTAATTGTGCTTAGTGCACCTTGGGGACAGTTTGGTATGGCGTGATCTAGAACATTCTGCTGACTCAGTGGTCAAAATGGGGTTGTTCCTAGCATTTACCTGCCCAACCAAAGCTAATGGCATAGTCCATTCAATGCTAGAATGCAATCCTTGAACACTATTCCTTCACTAGGGAATCATCATTTTACTTTGGACACATTTGACCAATTTTGACTCAATGACTCCAACTATTACATCATTTGATGATACAAATGTAATGGAATTAAGACAATAGAAATGTAAGGATACAAAATTAAGATGATACAAATTATATAAGGATACAACATTCATAGTAAGGAAACACATTTTTTGTGCTTTAAATGGCATTAAGATGATACAAATGTGAGCTTTTAATATTTGCAAATCAACCCCATCGACTCTTTTATATTTCCAATTTTGCATCTAATTTTGCATCAAATTTTTTATATACAAAATTTGGCATGTAAATATGCACATTACATTCGATTGTTTCTTTTATATACAAAATTTGGCATCTAAATATGCACATTACATTTGATTGTTGTTTTTATATACAAAATTTGGCACCTAACTATCCACATTACATTCGATTGTTGGTTTTATATACAAAATTTGACATCTAACTATGCAAATTACACAACTATATATAAAAAATATGTTTCATTTCTGCTCCAATCCCTACATTTAGAAGGCAGAAGAAAAGTTAATAGAGAATATAAGAAGTACCCTTTTGGCATCTAAATATGCAAATTACAGAACTATATTTTAACTTGAGTTGAACTTACCTATTGAAGTGCACCTGAAGGGTCATCTCTTTGCTTGAGAGTATTTAGTATTACTTCATGATCAGTAGTACTAATAGTCCAAAGTTCCTTTGTCTTTGGTTTTCCTTGATCTAACAACTTAACATTGGCTACTATAACAAGGTGTGAATACATGAGAATGATTTTGTGCTTCTCATAGTCTTCAAACGCAGGAATACCATTATTTCTAATCATATATGTGTGCAACCATGTTCCCACAACAACATGTGATCTTGTTGGATATGTGAACATATCATCATCTGTCGTCGGTTGTGCAAGTTTTTTCTTTCCTCGTACACAATGTGCTAACCAATAATCCGATCTCTCATCATTCCCTTCTGGTGCAACCAATGCAAAAACATGTCTTGGCTATAGTAGATCTGAAAGATGGTTGTAATCAAGTGAACAATCCATGTCATCATTTATTACAAAGACTGTGAGAGATAAAGGAATAAGATAATGTGGAACCCATGTATCAACCCACTCACTTGACTCACACTGATCCCAATCATACTGGAGACAACTTGGACAATAACAAGCCAACTCTCATGTCCAAATTGTCCATGTATCAGCATCTGATCTTTGAAATGAATGCATTTTTGAAGAATCTTCCAAAGTTTGACAATCCAACCTATCTCCTATTGTGCCCAACTCAACCAACCAAACAAATTTGTTCACCACTAAATCAAGAGTCCCCCCCTGTGACAATGTTGAAGTACACCAATCAATAATAGAATGGGCATCAATGAGTTTTGCACCTGAAATCCATAGTTGCTCCTTAACTAGAGCTCTCTTTACACATGCACTTGCCCCATCATGCTCCCCTTTTCCATGACCGACCTCAAAAATACTCCAAATATGAGGTACACCTCTCTCTACATGCATTCTACATAACCAATAAAACATATGAGCATTTTTTAATTGACCTCTGCAATTATCTGACCAAATGAGATGTCTATCCATAGCAATATTATTTTCCCATGCCCACTCAAAATAATTCTCAAATCAATGTTGGACAAACTTGGATGAGTGTGATCTATCATCTCTCATATAAAAATGGTACTCTCTGATTATCTTCCAGTCATCTTCTGTACTATCAGGGGAATGTCTATATGTTATGTGCACAAAAATAGAAACCTGAATAGAATTGTAATATTGAGCTTGCAACTCATTTTGGGGCTGCAATGTATAGTTCTCTGAAAAGTCAACAATTGATATAATAATGCAAATTGGGAAAGTGTCCTTACACATCCTGAATTGTTGATCCAACCACTGAGACCTGTGACTATGCCTTGCATACTTGTAAAAAATATTCTTCCAAAAATCTGAAATAAAATCAGCTACCTTGCATTCTTTAGTAACCAACTCACATCTAGAGCCTTCACCTCCACTTTTTAATGTATATTTAATGGTTTCATATACCTTTTTGTGGATAATTGTCTTTCCAAAATCATGTTCCTGGCCCTCATGAAAACATTCAACAAACTTAACTAGCCCACCACACTCTGAGCACTTGCCATTTAAGAAATCTTTTCTATAAAAGAAACATCCATCATCTCTAGGACATAAAAAATGATCTAGCAAGCCTCTTGATGATTTTGGAAGAGAACTTGCACCACACTCCAACATTTCACTACTATGCAAAGTAGAATGCATGAATCATAACAATTCATGGTGCATTGAAAACTCCACATGATATTTGCAACAACAAGTATTTTGAATCTTAAGAGGCACACCAAAAAAAAGCTTCGGGGCTTCAAAAGTTCTTTGTGATATTTTCAATGTTGGATGTGTCTCACAAATTTTTTTGAACAACATTGTTTGACTCACCTCCAAATAATGTTTAGGATGGGGGGTGCGGTCTTGAATGTCAATTCTCAACTTCAAGACATCCCTCACATTTGGTGACACTCTTGAGTTAGATTTCCAAAATAGTTGAATTTGATCCTTCACAGCATCAGTAAGCTTCTTATCACAACATGAAATTCTTCCACCATAAGCCCATGTATCATTTTTAAGAGGATCATCAAGTCTTTCTCTTCTTGCAAGTGCTCTATCTAAAGTTTTATGATTTAGATTCAAGTCAACACAAGTTTGTCTCATCAAATGAACCTTTTCCTCAAATGATGACTTAACAAAGAGGTTTTAATAACCCTCCTAGCGGCTCTCTTATCTTTTTCCTTGGTAGTCTTCCCAATGGAATTGAGAGCACTAAACACATTTCTCACAATAATAGCATTCTGCTCCTTTTTCTTGCTCACACTAATCTTCAATTTGACTAGTATACATCTCATCTTCTACATCTTTAACAATTTCACAAACATTTGGCATTGCTCAACCAACATCTTGTGCCTAAAAAATTGATCAAAAGTTTTTTAAACCCACAAATGAATGGTTCTTTCTGATCTCTTGCCATCAAAATTTCTCATTATGTTCTCATCAATTTCAAGTAACCATTTAGTTCTTCTTGAAGGTCTCAATTTTGAAGTTTTTCTTTCTTCCTTCGAAGGGACTTCATTTCTCATATAATTTGGAGATGTGTAATGTTGATTCGGTTCTTCTGCACCATTATCATTGTCAATTCCTTCATATTCAATCAGTGGACTGTCATTGGAAATCTCCACACTTCCATTGGCCACATCTACATGTTCATTTTCAAAACCTACATTTTCATCTTCAAATTCATGTTCTTCACTTGAAACCACATTAAAAGGTGGGTCTATGCTGACATCTTCATTCATATTTAACATTCCTTGTCTTTTATTCCGATGGGAAACCCTATCCATTTATCTATACACTTCAACATCTTCATTTGTGAGTCTCCTCTTCCATTTATGCTTTTGACAACTACTACTCCCCATAGTTAGACCAAAAAGTAGACGCAAATACCATTGGTAATAGAGAAAATCTCCCCAAAAAAAGATGAAATACCTTTGGTAATAGAGAAAATCACCCCACAAAAAGATGAAATACCTTTTCTAATAGAGAAAATCACCCCCAAAAAAGATGAAATACCCTTGGTAATCGAGAAAATCACCCCAAAAAAAGATGAAATAACTTTGGTAATAGAGAAAATCACCCCAAAAAGTGGTTTTTTGTCTTCTTGCTACAACTCAAATCTTGTAATTCAGACAAAACACGTGACTCTCTGGAGGGACCCAGAGAATCTTGTTTTTTCTTAACACTAGTGAAAAGAATCAGATATCTGATATCTAAGTCTTTCTCACTCTCACTCTCCTCTCTCCTCTCTTTCTCTCCTCTCTCCTCTCTCTCTCTCTCACTTAGAGAGAGAGAGATATATCACTCACCTTTCTCTCTCCTCTCTCTACAATGTGTCAAAAGGGGTCATGAGGACTTCCTAAGGGTCCTAATGCATGATAAGGCATACTAGGACCCCTAGGAAGTCCTCATAACACCTTTTGACACATTTGAATCGTCAAGTGTGTAATAAGGGGTCGTAGGACCCCTTAGGACACACTTGAGGGTTCTAATGTGTTGAAAGGGGTCATAAGGACTTCCTAGGGGTCCTTGTAATGTCCCCGCCAGGGAACCCATAAGGAATTAGGTCTATGACCTAAAATTACAACTAACAACTTTTTTTTTACATTCTAACATATCATCATTACCACTCACAAGTACATTCCTTAAGGTTCCCTTAATGAATTCATTTACCATTTTCAAGTATTTCATTTTATTACTTAATCAAACAAATTCTATTTCCATAGAAACTTAAATTTACATTGATTCCATTTCACATCAAAGCCAATTACATTAATGAACTAGCAGAATTAGTTTCCTTACATAATTTACCCTTAGAAGTGAAACAAGCATACATTACTTATCACATCCACTAAGCACATTTAATATTTCATATTTTTTTACTCCTTAACATTATCTATGCTCAGCTCAATTACACCATCAAAACTAATTAAACTTTTCCCATAGGAGTTCTTACATCTTATTTCATTTCAAGATAATAATAGAAAGAGCATAAAGTACTTAACCATATATTGATAACCAACATAAATCATTGAGTAAATCATTTATGCCATAAGTTTAACTTCCACAAATTATCATCTATAACCTTGTAAACATCTAGTAAAGGGTTTATATTAAAACCTAGTTTGAATAACCTGACACAACTCACATTAAAATATACATTTAAGAAATCATATCCCATTACTTATTTCAATAGCACACATGTTCCGTTTCCCCTTATTATTTCACCTGGAGATACCCTTGAACCCTTAGCACATCTTTTCACTAACCAAATATCAAAACAAGTTTCCTTTAAAAGAAGTTTACATCCATAAGTACTTTCATTACAAGGTTTGCATAGAACCATTACTTTCAATTTCATTTAAAATTAACAAGAGATATAAGATAGGAATTACTCATTGATTTAACCATATTCAATCCCCTTTTCAAATTCATAATTCTACCCTTCCCCTATACATAACTTATTTCTTACAATTTCCTTTTACAAACATAATTACAATTACTGCCCATTGCTTGAAGGCATATAGAAAGATAATTACATCAAGTTGCCCAAGGGCTTATAATACATCTTTACATCTTATAAAAAAAGATAGAGTGACATGATACAAGAATAGAATCTTCACCACTGAACAACTCAGAATCTCAACCATGACACAAACCATGAACAATACCTCGAAAGACATTTTCCACCCAACCATGTGAAACTGGTAAAATTCCAACCCCCGTGCTAGGAGATAGAACCAAGGTACTCTCAAGACCTTAAGGAAATCTAAGTCTCAAAAACCAATAAATCCAAGACTCAAAAGAACAAGAATAAATCACATAAAATATCATCATATTATAACACCGAGGTTAAGGTTCTAGGAAACCACCTAAGTGAGTGTCATCACACAACCTGTATATTGGGATCCTTCCTGGTAACCATGTAACCCCAGTCCCCCCTTATGAATAGGGATCCATCTTGGCAATTATCCCTGGTCCTAGTACTCTAATCAGATCTGTGTGGCCATTAATATTTTCTTTCATTATCTTTTGAATCCCCCCTTCCCAAGTTAATTTTTAAGGTTATCACTTTTTACAAACCCACCCATAGGATCCTTTGGCAACCACTTTAGGTTTCCAGCACCTATGGTGAGCCACTCACTGAAGGTTCCTATTCCCTTACCCCATCACAAGTCACAAAACAAGATAACACTTCCAAGTCCTGATTCATAGGTTTAGGAAACTCCCCTGTGTACTTAGGCCCTCAGAGAAAGTCCTAACCTTAGCCATATACATCACAGGAACCACTGGAAGAATGTCTATCACAAGACATCTCAAAGAGAAACATAAAACCTTTCCCATGCACTAGAAAATATTTCCAAGGCTCATTTATAGGTCTAAAGAATCCTCTCGTGCACACAGGCCACCGAGACAAGTCCAAGCCTCATAAACCAAACTCAAGTATATGACAAGTCAAAAATCATCATAAGTAAACAATATAACCTCAGAAAAACAAGTAAAAAATGTACATAGGTGAAACAAACTTCACACATCCAAAATACATCATACATGAAATAAAATACATCATAAACACTTTCAAGAACAAGAATCAAAGCATAGAAAAGAACAGGAAACTTTAAAAATGTTTGGGGAAACATTTAGGAGGCCTTAGAGTAGTCCTAGTCCATTGGACCACCCAAACCCTAAAACACATCCTAACCTTATTGAAGCATCTAAATGCACCATATAATCCCAACAAAAACAAGCAATGAACATATTTTAAAGTTTACACAAAATTTCATATGCCAAAACACAATGCTTTGCAAAATCTCACATGCCTGAAATTTGGCTAAGTCTGATTTTTTTTTTAAGAAAACTCAAAATTAGAATTTGCATCTTAACTCCCATGAATCTAAAACCTATCCCAATCATCTCAGAAGGTACCTGAACCCTTTATACAAGTATAACATAAAGTATAAGAAATTAAAGTATTAAAGTACGTAAACTTATACTTATATGTTATAATTGTATAAAGCCCAAATCCTATTTTCTTCGGTTTACACTGGCTCTGTCAATTTACACTAGCTCTATCGGTTCATACTAGTTTGGTCAGTTAATACTGCATTGGTCGGTTATCACAAGATTGGTCGGTTAACACTGCATTGGTCAGTCAACATAGGACTGGTCAGTTAACACTGTATTGGTCGGTCAACATAGTTCTGCTCGATGAACACTATTTTGATCGGTAGACACTGGTTTGGTTGGTTGACACTATACTAACCTACTCAATTAACACTAAACCGACCTAGCTCGGTTGATACTAAACCAATCGGAACTGCAGAAAAATGACTGTCAACTTTGACTTGCGGGAAAAAATAGGCTTTATAGGAACTATGGTTGTCTAATCTGAGCACGACCCATTTGAGATCTCCCATTTTCCCCTCTAAAATGGCCCATCAATCCACCCTATCTATCTAACAAATCTTTTCTAGATCTGGACAAAGAAAGGTGGTGCAAATCAGTTATGAACCAGTAGGGTTGAAATAACAATTCTAAATTCTAGAAGCATTCATAATACATTCAATAACAGTCTAAAACACTATCCTACATGCTCAAAACCACTTCTACCCTCCCAGGAAGATTTCACCATAGAGAAGATACAAACATTCATAAAAATCACTTCCTGGAAACATATTTCAAATACACAGAAAAACAAAACATATATATAGTTCTCATTTTCAAACAAAGTAAACAATCGTATTTTCAATGAGTAACATATCATACATATACATAATCATGCACATGGTAAGAATGAAGATTCATCCTAGTGTAGACCCTACCTAGGGTCCTGCAGAGAATCTCTTCCCTTGGTTGGAGACTCTCTACAAAATTTCCAGCTTTGAGCTGATATTCTCCTAAAATATTCCTCTAGCAATCAGCTCCAAACAATCCTCACACAAATGACTTCACGAACTAGAGACTCTCATCCTCACATAAACATTCACCAAAATTTTCTAGAGTAATCAATTTTATACCACTCAAAAGAAATCCAATCATCCAAAATTATCCTCCTGCACACAAAGATCTTCAAATATTTATCCTCCAACTATGTGGTTGAAGGAGTTGCTTTACGGGAAGCAACTTCTCCAACTTCCATAGTTGGTTGGAGGAACAACCAAATAATTTTCCCGTAAGAACTTAACAAAGTTTTAATGAATTTAATTAAAAATACTACGAAGGAAAACATAACAAGAACATCCAACAAGTAACTTTCAAGAAAACCACTTAGCACACATGGAAACCAACTAGCCTAACTTCTAGGAGGTCTCGAGTTCAACTCCCTCCTAGATAGCTAGTTTTACTACAAAGAGCATTTATTTTTATTATTACTATTATTAATATTATTTTCACTTTTTAATACATTTATTTAATACACTTCATTGAATTCACTTTAAATAACATACCACTAAAACAATCAATAAATCCATACAAATATTATTATTTATATAAGCATGGGTATATGCATGTGCACCCACATATACACATACCTATATAACATACAATCAATATAACTCATAAAATAAACATATATACATGTACTAACAGGGATAATTCTAACCACATCATTAATCTCATAACCACATCAAATCACAAGACCACATCACATACTACATTCAACTTCCCCACTAGGGTAATCTCCTAAGAAGAAATCCAAGTCCATGGTAACCTTGAGAGTAATCTTGGTAATACCTCCACACAACAATAGTTCAAGGATTTTTAAGGCATGCTTAGACCTGAGTAGCTAGGTGGAGTCGATGCTTAGTACTTGCATCCTGCAACACCAACCAACATGCATATATACATATATATAAATAGACAATGGCAAACAAGGAGGGAGAGTGAGACATCGTGTGGACCTCCGGTAGGAGTAACTATGACTGCCTCCCCTCATCCTACACTCATGTCAGATAATGACATCAACAAAGCATAATTGGATTAGTGTGGTTAGTACCAAAATAATCTCTTTTCCATATTGTATAACAATAATGCATCATAACATATTCATGTAAATGTAAACCATCTATTAACTTTCACAAACCCATTTAACCATCACGCATGTACTCAAAATGTCTCATTATCAAAACAAGATAAACAAATCATATAACCCTAAATACTTTAATCATCTCTAATCCCAAGTGACATTATTAGAGAAGATAACAGATCTAACCCTTAAGTGATTAAAATCAATTAACCTAAGGTAAACATGAGCATTTCACAAAGAAGCCTATAAGTCTATCAGGTGATCCTTTTATCATTATTGTCCTAAACTATCATTGACACACAAGAAGATGTATAGTAACATACCTATGCAATATTATTATTCCTCAAATTAAAATATGAAGTTATGGTGAGTTGGAAAACGTTCGGTTTAAGAAACCATCTCAAGACGGATCATTCTCACATATAGTCCTTCCTAATTTCAAGTGAACATAACCAAGACTTGATAGGGTTGGAGGGGCATTACAGTCCTAGTATGCTTTATCATGTGTTAGGACCCCTAGGAAGTCCTCATGATCCCTTTCAACACATTTGAATGCTCAAGTGTGTCCTAAGTGGTTATAGGACCCCTTAGGACACACTTGGGGGTTCTAATGTGTTGAATGGGGTCATGAGCACTTCTTAGGGGTCCTAGGGCATGATAAGGTGTACAAGGACCTCTAGGAGGTTCCCATGACCACTTTTGACATAGTTGAATGCTCATGTGTGTTCAAAAGAGTTGTAGGACCCCTTAGGAAACACTTGAGCATTCAAATGTGTTAAAAGGGGTCATGGGGACTTCCTAGGGGTCCTAACACATGATAAGGAATACTAGGACCCCTAGGAAGTCCTCCTGACCCCTTTTGACACATTTGAATTCTCAAGTGTGTCCTAAGGGGTCATAGGACCCCTTAGGACACACTTGAGGGTTCTAATTTGTTGAATGGGGTCATGAGGACTTCCTAGGGGTCCTAAAACATGATAAGGCATACTAGGACCCCTAGGAAGTCCTCATAATCCCTTTTGACACATTTTAATGCTCAAGTGTGTCTTAATAGGTCATAGGACCCCTAAGGATAGACTTGAGGGTTCTAATGTGTCAAATGGTGTCATGAGGACTTCCTAGGGGTCCTAACACATGATAAGACATACTAGGACCCCTAGGAAGTCCCCATGACCCCTTTCGACACATTTGAATGCTCATGTGTGTTCTAAAGAGTCATAGGACCCCTTAGGACACACTTGAGCATTCAAATGTGTCGAAAGGGGTCATGGGGACTTCCTAAGGGTCCTAACAATTGATAAGGCATCCTAGGACCCCTAGGAAGTCCTCATGACTAAATTTGACATATTCAAACCCTCAAGTGTGTCGTAAGGGGTCCTACAAACCCTTACGACACACTTGAGGGTTCTAATATGTCAAATTCAGTCATGAAGACTTCCTAGGGGTCCTAACATGTGATAAAGCATACTAGGACTTCTAGGAAGTCCTCATGACCCCGTTCAACACATGTAAATGCTCAAGTGTGTCCTAAGGGGTCATAGGACCCCTTAGGACACACTTGAGGGTTCTAATCTGTCGAATGGGGTCATGAGGACTTCCTAACATTTCTAACGCATGATAAGGCATACTAGGACCCCTAGGAAGTCCTCGTGACCCCTTTCAACACATTTGAAACCTCGCATGTCCTAAGGAGTCGTAGGACCCCTTAGGAAACACTAGAGGGTTCTAATGTGTTGAAAGGGGTCATGAGGACTTCCTAGGGGTCCTAACACATGATATGGCATACTAGGACCCCTAGCAAGTCCTCATGACCCCATTTGACACATTTGAACACTCAAGTGTTTGTTGAGGGGCCCTACAACCCCTGAGGAAACACATGAGGGTTCAAATGTGTCGAATCGGGTCATGAGGACTTCCTAGGGGTTCTAACATGTGATAAGGCATACTAGGTCGCTAGGAAGTCCTCATGACCTCTTTTGACACATTTGAATGCTCAAGTGTGTCTTAAGGGGTTGTAGGACCCCTTAGGAGACACTTGAGGATTCTAATGTGTCGAATGGGGTCATGAGGACTTCCAAGGGGTCCTACCATGTGATAAGGCATATTAGGAGCCCTAGGAAGTCTTCATGACCCCTTTTGACACATTTGCATGCTCATGCATGTTCTAAAGACTCATAGGACCCCTTAGGAGACACTCAAGCATTGAAATGTGTCGAAAGGTGTCATAGGGACTTCATAGAGGTCCTAACATGTGATAAGTAATACTAGGACCCCTAGGAAGTCCTGATGACCCCATTCCACACATTTGAATCCTCAAGTGTGTCCTAATGGGTCGTAGGACCCCTTAGGACACACTTGAGGGTTATAATGTGTGAATGTGGTCATGAGGACTTTCTAGGGGTCATAACATGTGATAAACTATACTAGGACACCTAGGAAGTCCTCATGACCCCTTTTGACACATTTCAATGGTCAAGTGTGTTCTAAGGGGTCATAGGACCCCTTTGGACACACTTGAGGGTTATAATGTATCGAAAGGGGTCATGAGGACTTCCTAGGGGTCCTAATGTGTGATAAGGTGTACTAGGACCCCTAGGAAGTCCTCATGACCCCTTTCGACACATTTGAATACTCAAGTGTGTCCTAAGGGGTCATAGGACCCCTTACGACACACTTGAGGGTTTTAATGCATTGAATGGGGTCATGAGGACATCCTAGGGGTTCTAACACATGATAAGGTGTACTAGGACCACTAGGAAGTCCTCATGACCCCTTTTGATAGATTTGGATGCCCAAGTGTGTCCTAAGGGGTTGTAGGAACCTTTAGGATACACTTGAGGGTTCTAATGTGTCGAATGGGGTCATGAGGACTTCCTAGGGGTCCTAACACATGATAAGGCATACTAGGACCCCTAGGAAGTCCTCATAACCTCTTTCAACACATTTAATGCTCATGTGTGTTCTAAAGAGATGTAAGACCCCTTTCGACAAATTTTAATGCTCATGTGTGTTCTAAGGAGATGTAGGACCCCTTAGGACACACTTGAGTATTCAAATGTGTTAGGTGTCATGGGGACTTTCTAGGGGTGTTGACATGTGATAAGGCATACTAGGACCCCTAGCAAGTCCTCATGACCCCTTTCAACACATTTGAATGCTCAAGTGTGTCCTGAGGGGTTGTAGGACCCCTTAGGACATAGTTGAGAGTTTTAATGTGTCAAATGGGATCATGAGGACTTCCTAGGGGTCCTAACACATGACAAGGCATACTAGGCCCCTAGAAAGTCCTCATGACCCCTTTCGAAACATTTGAATACTCAAGTGTGCCCTGAGGGGTCCTAGGACCCATTAGGACACACTTGAGGGCTCTAATGTGTTGAATGGGGTCATGAGCACTTCCTAGGGGTCCTAACACCTAATAAGTTATACTAGGATTCCTAGGAAGTCCTCATGACCCCTTTTGACACATTTGAATGCTCAAGTATGTCCTAAGGGGTTCTACGACCCCTTAGGACACACTTGAGCATTCAAATGTGTCAAAATGGGTCACGAGGACTTCCTAGGGGTCCTAAGGTGTGACAAGGCATACTAAGACCCCTAGGAAGTCCTCATGACCCCTTTCAACACATTTGAATTCTCAAGTGTGTCCTAAGGGGTCGTAGGACCCCTTAGGACACACTTGAGGGTTCTACTATGTTGAATGCATTCATGAGAACTTCCTAGGGGTCTTAACATGTGATAAGGCATACTAGGAACCCTAGGAATTCCCCATGACCCCTTTTGACACATTTCAATGCTCAAGTGTGTCCTAAGGGGTAGTAAGACCCCTTAGGACACACTTGAGGGTTCTAATGTGTCGAATGGCATCATGAGGACTTCCTAGGGGTCCTAACACATGATAAGGTGTACCAAGACCCCTAGGAAGTCCTCATGACCCCTTTTAACACATTGGAATGCTCAAGTGTATCCTAAGTGGTCGTAGGAACCCTTAGGATGCACTTGAGTGTTCTAATGTGTCGAGTAGGGTCATGAGGACTTCCTAGGGCTCCTAACACATGATAAGGCATACTAGGACCCCTAGGAAGTCCTCATGACCCCTTTTGACACATTTGAATGCCAAATTGTCTCCTAAGGGATCGTAGGACCCCTTAGGATACACTTGAGGGTACTAATGTGTCAAATGGGTTCATGAGGAGTTCCTACAGGTTGTAACACATGATAAGGAATATTAGGACCCCTAGGAAGTCTTGATCACCCCTTTTGACACATTTGAATGTTCAAGTGTGTACGAAGGGGTTGTAGGACCCCTTAGGACACACTTGAGGGTTGTAATGTGTCGAATGTGGTCATGAGGACTTCTCGGGGGTTCTACCACATGATAACACATACTAGGACCCCTAGGAAGTCCTCAAGACCCCTTTTGAGACATTTGAATGCTCAGGTGTGTCCTAAGGGGTAGTAGGACACCTTAGTACACACTTGAGGGTTTTAATGTGTCAAATGAGGTCATGAGGACTTTCTAGGGGTCCTAACACATGATCAGGTGTACTAGGACCCCTAGGAACCCATTAGTAACAACTTGAGCATTCAAATATGCTGAAAGGGGTCATGGGGACTTCCTAGGAGTCCTAACATGTCATAAGGCATACTAGGACCCCTAGGAAGTCCTCATGATCCCTTTTGACACATGTGAATGCTCAAGTGTGTCCTAAGGGGTCGTGGAACCCCTAAGGACACACTTGATGGTTCTAATGTGTCGAAAGGGGTCATGAGGACTTCCTAGAGGTCCTAACATGTGACAAAGCATACTAGGACCCATAGGAAGTCCTCATGACACATTTCAACACATTTAACTACTCAACTATATTTTAAGGGGTCATAGGACCCCTTAGGACACACTTTAGTTTTCTAATGTGTTGAAAGGGGTCTTGAGGACTTCCTAAGGGTCCTACTACATGATAAGGCATACTAGGACCCCTAGGAGGTCCTTGCGACCCCTTTTGACACATTTGAATGCTCAACTATGTCCTAATGGGTCATAGGACCCCTTAGGACACACTTGAGGGTTCTAATGTGTTGAATGGGGTCATGAAAACTTCCTAGGGGTCCTAACACATGATAAGGCATACTAGGACTCCTAGGAAGTCCCCATGACCCCTTTCGACACATTTGAATGCTCAGTTGTGTCCTAAGGGGTCATAGGACTCCTTAGGACATAGTTCAGAGTTATATTCTATCGAATCATGTCATGAGGACTTCCTAGGGTTCCTAATGCCTAATAAGGCATACTAGGATCCCTAGGAAGTTGTGATAATCCCTTTTGACACATCTAAATGCTTATGTGTGTTCTAAAGAGTTGTATTACCCCTTAGGACACACTTGAGCATTAAAATATGTTGAAAGGGGTCATGGGGTCCTCCTAGGGGTCCTAACACATTGTAAGGCATACTAGGACCCCTATGAAGTCCTCATGACCCCTTTCAACACATTTGAATGCTCAAGTGTGTCCTAAGGGGTCGTAGGACCCCTTAGGGCACACTTGAGGGTTTTAATGTTTCAAATGGGTTCATGAAGACTTCCTAAGTGTTGTAACATGTGATAAGGTGTACTAGGACCCCTAAGAAGTCCTCATGACCCATTTAAACACATTTAAATGCTCAAATATGTCCTAAGGGGTCGTAGGACCCCTTAGGACACACTTGAGGGTTCTAATGTGTCAAATGTCATCGTGAGGACTTCCTAGGGGTCCTAACGTGTGATAAGGCATACTAGGACCCCTAGTTGTTCCTCATGACCCCTTTCAACACATTTGAATGCTCAAGTGTGTCCTAAGGGGTTGTAGGACCCCTTAGTTCACACTTGAGGGTTCTAATGTGTCAAATGGGGTCATGATGACTTCCTAGGGGTCCTAACATGTGATAAGGCATACTAGGACCCCTAGGAAGTCCTCATGACCCTTTTTGACATATTTGAATGCTCAAGCATGTCCTAAGGGGCTGTAGGACCCTTTAGGACACACTTGAGGGTTCTAATATGTTGAAAGGGATCCTAACATGTGATAAGGTGTACTAGGCCCCCTAGAAAGTGCTTGCGACCCCTTTCGACACATTTGAATGCTCAAGTATGTCTTAAGGGGTCGTAGGACCCCTTAGGACACACTTGAGGGTTCTAATGTGTTGAATGGGGTCATGAGGATTTCCTAGGGGTCCTAACTTGTGATAAGGCATACTAGGACCCCTAGGATGTCCTCATGACCCCTTTTGATACATTTGAATGCTCAATGTGTCCTAAGGGGTCATAGGACCCATTAGGACACACTTGAGGTTTCTAATGTGTTGAATAGGGTCATGAGGACTTCCTAGGGTTCCTATCACATGATAAGGCATAGTAGGACCCCTAGGAAGTTCTCATGACACCTCTTGACACATTTAAATGCTCATGTGATTGTTCAAGAGTCATACGACCCCTTAGGACACACTTGAGCATTCAAATGTGTTGAAAGGGGTCATCAGAAATTCCTAGGGGTCCTAAGGTGTGATAAGGTATTATAGGACCCCTAGGAAGTCCTCATGACCCCTTTTGACACATTAGAACCCTCAAGTGTGTCTTAAGGGGTCATAGGACCCCTTAATACACACTTGAGGGTTCTAATGTGTCGAATGGGGTTATGAGGACTTCCTAGGGTTCGTAACATGTGATAAGGCATTCTAGGACCCCTATGAAGTCCTCATGACCCCTTTCAACACATTTGAATGCTCAAGTGTGTCCTAAGGGGTTGTTGGACCCCTTAGGACACACTTGAGGGTTTTAATGTGTCAAAATGGGTGATGAGGGATTCCTATGGGTCCTAACACACGATAAGGCATACTAGGACCAATAGGAAGTCCTAATGACCCCTTTCGACACATTTGAATTCTCAAGGGTTTCCTACAACTCTTTCAGACACACTTAAGCATTCAAATGTGTTGAAAGAGTTTGTGAGGATTTCTTAGGGGTCCTAGTATGCCTTATCATGCGTTAGGACCCCTAGGAAGTCCTCATGAACCCTTTCAACACATTAGAACCCTGAAGTGTGTCCTAAGGGGTCCTACAACCCCTTTGGACACACTTGAGATTTCAAATGTGTCTAAATGGGTAATGAGGACTACCTAGGGGTCCTAACACATGATAAGGGGTACTAGGACACCTAGGAAGTCCCAATGACCCCTTTCGACACATCTAAATGCTCAAGTGTCTCCTAAAGGGTCCTACGACACTTGACAACACATTTGAGGGTTCTGATCTGTCGATAGGGGTCATGGGGACTTCCTAGGTGTCCTAGTACCCCTTATCATGCATTAGGACCCCTAGGAAGTCCTCTCTCTCTCTGTCTCTCTCTCTCTCATCTAGAGCCTTTGCCTCCACTTTTTAATGTATATTTAAAGGTTTCATATACCTTTTTGTAGACAATGTACCTTAAATGTTCTTACATCAATTTGTATGCCATAATTAGTTTCTAGAACAGATTATGAGCGTACGGTGGTTCTTTAACTATATGAAATTTCTTTGTGAGAGTTAAAAAATTAATTGATTGTATTCAATCGAGGGGAAGTCCATTGATATATACTTAAGTACAGTCAGATTGCTAAAATTACAAGGAGTCTGTAGAAAAATCCCATGCTGGATATTTTCAAGAGGATTTGGGCTGAAACTGTCTGTCCTCAAATCAACTGTGCAAGTATTTTTTTGAAATCATTTTTTATATCATTTATAATATAATACATACTAATATAAAAATTTATATTATAATATCTATGCTATGCTATTATTATTTAATATTAATATTTAAAATGAAATTAATATTAACATCACAAAAATATAATTTAATATTAAACTTGAATTAATATTAACATAAAAAGAATACAACTTAATTGATAAGACAATTAATATTACTATTAAAAAAAATATTTTTTTTGAAACTTGAATTTTGCAAAAGCGGGTCAATTGAAATTTTAAAATATGCAGGCTTTTTGGGATATCCAAAAATATCTGATTTCCAATATTATCAGATATCTGATTAGGGTTGGTATTTGCTTCGGCATTAGCCAACGTGGTTGGTCAACCCTTTAGGTGTGTTTCAAGAGATAGTTCTTGATATCGAGACTTCGACCATGTAGCTGATGACTATTTTTTCACCTGAAATTGATGAAATATAAAGGATTTCTTAAAGACATTATCAACTTTCCATCAATATAATTGCTGTCAAATTTCAAGTTATGAAAGTAATTATTAGTTATTTTTCAATTGAGTTATCTTTAAAGTCGTAACTGACATACTGATTGAAAAAAAAACTATAACTTTCAAACTGTTTAACCTTTTTGAAATCTGAAACATGCATCACATTCTACGCTTCAGCTACTATAAGAAAAAAGAGGTTTTGAATTTGGTAAAATTTTGAACTAGTTAAGTTGGTCAGACATGAGATTTTTTTTATTCTGAAAAAGTTGTAACAAAAAATTCATAATTAATTATTTAGTTGACCAAAAATTACAAAAAAATATGCATCACATCTGGGCATGAGTCTACTACTTATATCTAGAATCTCAGGAAAATATATCATCATTTGATTGTGATTAAGGTGGTTAGACATACATGTACTTTTTATCTTTTCCTTGAAATTTTTGTAGTACTGCATTGAAATCTAAAATTTCAAACAATTAGACAAAAAAAATTGCAAACAAGAGCTATTAGTTTAGAAACTACATTCAATTTCCTATAGATTCCATTCTTACAAATTTTTCACATATGGTTCATAAGATGTTCAATCTTTTATGTCAAGTTGACTAACCCTGATTTTCTGATTTTTCATTACCACTTAAGGCCATAGTTTGGTATATCATGATCCTGCACATACCCATATATTAAATATTATATATAAAATATTATATAATATACATTTTACAATAAATATTATTTAATATATATTAATATTAAACGTTACATTTTATATCATATATTATATATTATTTTATATGCATAATATATGTTAATATGTATTTTACAACTATGTGCGAAAGGTTGGAAGATTGCAAAAAAATAATGGATGGCCATTGAAAGAAGAAAAGGAAATCAATCAGCCATTTAAAAAATTCATGGGTAGCCATTGAGGAAGAGAGAGACTGAGAAGGCAGTGGGGTTTGAGAGAGAGAGAGAGAGAGGGAGGGGGAAGGGGAGAGAGTAGGAGGGATAGAGAGAAGGGGAAGGGGAGAGAGTAGGATAGAGAAAGAAGGGGAAGGAGAGAGAGTAGGAGAGAGAGAGAAGGGGAAGGGGAGAGAGTAGGAGAGAGATAGAGAAGGGGAAGAGGAGAGAGAGAGAGAGAGAGAGAGAGAGAGAGAGAGAGAGAGAGAGAGAGAGAGAGAGAACCAATTCATTACAATATTAATTAGTAAGTCCAGTAAGGAAAACTTAAATAATATCATAGCATGCATTAGAAATCCAAATTCTAATTACCTAAGTTTTAAGAAAAGTGAGTAAGGTCCTAGATAGGGATATTACAGATCCACACATTGTTTAGTAGATACCTCAAAGAGCCCACATACATGAGAGTAGGTTTGAAGTAAGACTAAGATTGTTTATCAGCTCAAAAATATTACTATGTTGTACTTCTAATTGACATCCAATGATTGGATGTGAAATTCACAAATTTGATTATATTACCATTGGTTCTATTTCAAATTCTAGAAAAAATTTATATTTGACATATGTTTATAAATTTTAGTCAACACCATTTTAAAATAATACATCAGTTTATTTTTACACATTGAGAATATCATCAATAGGAATTGAATTGAAATTGACATAGGTCATAGGAAATAAATGCCCCAACTATTTGTTGTCTTCTGCATTTTGAGTTTCTTATTACAATCAGTAGAAGAATATTAATCTCCAAATGGTTTTGGATAGTAACATTTGTACTTCCTCTTTACAAATATTGCTTCCCTCATCTTGCTACCTATTGATACTGACAAAGTGAATCTAGGCATTTCTACCATGTAATGGGAGAAAAATGGTTTCCTAATTGATATGTGTCTAAATAATACATGCAAGAACCTTTTCTTTGATATTGCTCACTAACCCTTTACAACAAAAAATGTTTACAAAAGCTGGCTGCTCAAAAAGTAGTAACTAATAGCAAGTGGGATATAATTCAAATGGTCTAATAAACCACTATCTTCTTTACTCAAGCAACATCTAGTTCATCTACTCAACTAGGGTATGCTTGGAGATAGACAGACTCCATTTAAACTCAACTCTCTAGAAGTAGTTATATTTATCAGTGGAGGAGATACACCCATTGGATCTACAATAACTTTATGCTCACTGGAATTTCCATTTCTCTTCAATTGGGATACTCTTTCCAAAATTGCATCTACCCTTTTACCAATTTGGGAAATCAATCGATCTATTTGTGGACCTCTAAGGTGTTGGTCACCTAAATAAGAACCTTGAGATAAATCAGGGACTTCTCTATGAAAGAGATCAATACCTTGAGAAGCTCTCCACTTGTCAGCTGAATTAAAACTTGGACCATAGATGGCTGCCCTTTGTTGTAAAATGAGGAGTGAGACTGCCTTGCCAAAGGTGCCAATGAACTTACATTTGAGGGATAATGCCCAACATGAGTAACCTAGTTTCCGAAGTCCCATAAATGGAAGGCCATTGATGAATAGGAATTTCTAATAGAAATATTTGTGGTGCTAGAATGAAGTGCATGACCAAATTCTTTGTCTGCTAATGAATCAATTTGAGGCTTCATTTCACATTGCTCTATGGATAATTCCATGGCACTTGTTACCTCTCTATCTTAATTTTTTGTGTCAGTGTACATGTGCACTGAAGAGTTTCTATCACTACTTGAGCTACTAGCAGATGGTGAGTAATCATCATCATCATGTGACATAGGTTCACACACATATCTTACTTCTTTTCTTTGTTGCTTTCCCCTCCTTAGCTCTTCCTCCTTATCTGTAACTTCTATCATGGGTCCAAGAAGCTCCTCCCACTTTTTCCCATTAATATGCAAATATTTTTATTTGTAACTATATTTTCTGCATATATTATGATATTGATCTGATTTGATTCATCTTCTCTATTTGATCCATACTTCCTAAGGGTCCTAGTATGCCTTATCACACGTTAGGACCCCTAGGAAGTCTGCATGACCCCTATGGACACATTGGAATGCTCAAGTGTGTCTTAAAGGGCCCTACAACCCCCTTAGACACACTTGAGCATTCAAATGTGTCAAAAGGTGTCATGGGGGTTTCCTAGGGCTCCTAGTATGCCTTATCACATGTTAGGACCCATAGGAAATCTGCATGACTCCTATCGACACATTAGACACATCAAGTGTGTCCTAAGGTGTCCTACAACCCATTCGAACACATTTTAGCATTGAAATGTGTCAAAAGGGTTCATGGGGACTTCCTAGGGGTCATAGTATGTCGTATCATGCGTTAGCACCCCTAGGAAGTCCGCATGACCCCTATGGCCACATTGGAATGCTCAAGTGTGTCTTAAAGGGTCATACGACTGCTTTGGACACACTTGAGCATTCATATGTGTCAAAAGGTTTCATGGAGACTTCCTAGGGGTCCTAGTACACCTTATCATGCATTAGGACCCCTAAGAAGTCTACATGACCCCTATGGACAAATTAGACACATTAAGTGTCTCTTAAGGTGTCCTATGACACCTTTGAACACATTTGAGAATTGAAATGTGTCAAAAGGGGTCATGGGGACTTCCTAGGGGTCCTAGTACACCTTATCATGCGTTAGGACCCCTAGGAAGTCTACATGACCCCTATGGAGACATTGGAATTCTTAAGTGTGTCTTAAAGGGTCCTACAACCCCTCCAGACACACTTGAGTATTCAGATGTGATAGAAGGGGTCATGGGGACTTCCTAGGGGTCCTAGTATGCCTTATCACATGTTAGGAACCTTAGGAAGTCCGAATGACTCCTATGAACACACTAGACACATCAAGTGTGTCTTCAGGTGTCTTATGACCCCTTCGGACACACTTGAGCATTCAAATATGTCTAAAGTGGTCATGGAGACTTCCTAGGGGTCCTAGCATGCCTTATCACGTGTTAGGCCCCTAGGAAGTCCACATGACCCCTATGGACACATTGGAATGCTGAAGTGTGTCTTAAGGGGTCCTACAACCCCTTCTGACACACTTGAACATTCAAATGTGTCAAAAAGAGTCATGGGGACTTTCGAAGGGTCCTAGTACACATTATAACATGTTAGGACCCCTAGGTAGTTCGCATAAGCCCTATGGACACATTAGACACATGAAGTGTGTCTTAAGGTATTCTACAACCCCTTCAAACACATTTGAGGGTTCAAATGTGTCAAAAAGGGTTATGGGGACTTCCTAGGGGTCCTAGTATGCCTTATCATGTGTTAGGACTGCTAGGTAGTCCACATGACCCCTATGGACACATTGGAATGCTCAAGTGTGTCTTAAGGGATCATACGACCCCTTCAGACACACTTGACCATTCAAAAGTTTCAAAAGGTGTCATGGGGACTTCCCAGGGGTCCTAGTATGCCTTATCATGCATTAGGACCTCTAGGAAGTCCGCATGACCCCTATGGACACATTAGAAACATCAAGTGTGTCTTAAGGTATCCTATGACCCCTTCAGACACATTTGAGTGTTCAAATCTGTCAAAAGGGGTGTCGAGACTTCCTAGGGGTCCTAGTAAGCCTGATTACATGTTAGGACCCCTAGGAATTCCACTTGACCCCTAGAGACACATTGGAATGCTCAAGTGTGTCTTAAGGTGTCCTATGAGCCCTTCAAACACACTTGATCATTCAAATGTGTCAAAAGGGGTCACGGGGACTTCCTAGATATTCTAGTGTAGACACCGAAAAATCCTTCAAAAAATAAATTATTTTTGTTTTCTGAAAATCTTTGATGACATGATCATTTATTAATTAATTATTTATTTAATTAATTAATTTATTTTTATGGCATTAAATCCCTCTCTCTTAATTAAAAATCTTTAATTAAGGAATCTAGCCTAAAAATGTCATTTGGACATTATCCCTAATTTATTAATTATTTAATTAATAAATTGACCAAAAAACTTCAAAAATAAATTAATTTATTTTTAATTTATTTTTTATCCCAAAGTTGGCCAAAATTCTAAAAAGCACTAAACTCTTCTAGAAAGTCCTAAACCTTCCTCTAAATGGGTCAAATCCCTAATCTAGTCCCTTCAAACCCTAAGCCTAGATATTTAATATTTATTAAATTTACCTTTAATAAATATCTAAATCTCCCCAAAAGCCACTTGCCCATCCCTTTCTCCTAATCCTAATCCTAATCCCCTTTCTAATCTTGTCACATTCCATTAGCAAAAGGTTTACCAAAACTTATGCTAACCTCCTCCTTTTTGGTCAACAAAGATGGCCACCTCTTGGCCACCTCTTGCAAATGCATTTAAGGATGCATTTAAGCCTTCCTTATCTCTTTCTTACATGCATTCATTATGCATTTAAGACCTTCTTATCCCTTCCTTGCCACCTCTTGGCCTTGGGCACATTTACCAAATTGTGCACATGCCCTCAAACTTTCAACTCAATCCTCCCTTGACACTTGTCAGGACACTTGTCCTTGACTCAACCCTAACCTTAGCCCTAACTCTGACTCATCCTTTTAACCCAAGACCTTCCCTTTTCCTATAAATAGCCTCACTTCTTTGAGAAAACAATCCTCTCTCATCTTTCAACTCTCAAACTCAATAGCAAAGTTATAATGCCATTTTCATTCTAGCATAAGCATAAACTCATCATTTTAGATCATTTTCAAGCTTAAATCACATCTAAATTAGCTTAAATGGATTAACATAGATTCATTTCTTGTTTAATCAATCTTAGTTCATCTTTTAGCTTTGCATATTTGTGTGTTCTTGAGGCCTTTGAGGCAAAATAGGTTCCTCATACCTATTTTGTGTCATTTTGGGTCTTCTTGATCCTCAAATCATCCTATTTTGCATGCTCCAAGTGCTTGAGTTTGCACACCCACATCCATTTATATCCAAGCATATCAAACGGTGCATGGGCGCATCTGTTTTAGGCTTAAACTGAGGTGGCTTTGATTTTAGTTTGTTTTCCATTAAATTTGATTTGATTATATGCCATGACGTTTGTTTATCTTTGGCCTTCAAAATAGGTTTAGGTGCACGCTCAAATCCTAGTCTACATTCTGGCACGCCCGGTGGGACACAAACCACAATCATTTTGATGAAATTATACTTTATATGCTTGTTTTTTTGCAGGAAATAAAGAAATGTCACCTTCATGAAAAGAAATGACGCCTACAATAATTAAATGTCGCCTTCAAGCAAAGAAATGTCACCTTCAACAAAAGAAATGTCACCTACAAAGAAATCAGTCACGCCTTCATGCAATTAAATCATGCCTTTGAGGAAAGAAATGATGCCTATGAGCTCTGTTTTCACACCTGCATAACTGAGATTTTTCTGTAATCGACAACTTCTGTTATGTCCCAGAATTCTTCTTCTGTCGCTTGCATGTAAAGAAATCACGCCTGTAATGAAAGAAATCACACCTCTGCATTTTTATCTGTCGCCTTTTGAGGTACAGAATGTCACCTGTAAGAATTAAATGTCACCTCTGAACTTTCCAGCGTCGCCTATAAGCTGGACAGTGTCGCCTTTTGTCTTTGCTTGGGACTGGTGTTTTTCACTCCTTTTATTACAGCAAAGGTCAAACAAAATCTTGAATGACATTAAGGAAATGAACTTAGGTCCTAAGTGTCATTGTCAATTTTAAAATCAAACCAAATCTCGAATGCACTAAAAAGAACGAACAACTCTATTCCCTATCTCATTTCAAAATTCCAAAGCAAGCAAACAAATTCAATCTTGAGTGATCTAAGGGATAAAACAAAGCTTTTTCAAAGTTCTTAAATCAACTTGCTAATCAAATCTTGAATGCACAAAAGGAAAAAATTTGCAAATGTTCAATTCATTTACATTTTGAGGAAAAGAACAAATCAAAATCTAATCACGAGTGTCTTCATTTCAAAGTTCAAAACATCACTTAATCAAATTTGGGAAAATGAACAAAATCTGCTTGATGTGCATGTAGGAGTTTTTCAATTCTTGCATAATCCTTGTTAGAGTAAGCAACGTGGAACATTTGAACTTGGACAAGTTCACCTGTTCTGCTTTTAGCGAGGCCTGTCCAAGGAGAAGCGCTTCCTCCTCGGAGAACGACCTCAAACTGGTATCCCCTCTGACCGGTATATAAATAAGCGAATACCAAAAGAATCGCTTACATCTCCTAATCGCCGGGCGTTCGTGCCAAACACGTGTCTGGGGATGGTAAACATTCCTCTCCCCCAGCATAATTTGCAAGGCTCTTAAGTGAGTCACGGATGATCAGCATAACTGGGTATGGAGACTCCACGGAATCATTAGCAAACTGATAAAATAGAGGCTACCCTATCTACATCCGAAATTATCAAAATCCTTGTGCAAGGACCGATTCCAAGGGGTTTACCGGGTCACCTCAAGATTACTCACCATTTGTATTCCCTTCTGGGGGATACCAAGCTGTGGGCAAGCGATTTTGATACTCACCTTCCTTAGGTAGATCTGTTTGAAGTGCTTGAGAGTCAAAGACTCCGTGAAAACACTTGTTGAAACATACACTTTCAAAGCATTTATCAGAGTCTTTTATCTTGTTTGTATCTCACAAAGTTGCTTTGTCCTTTGTGAAGATTGCTTTTATCAAATCCTTTGCCAATGGAAAAACATCAAGCAGATCTATAACTTGGTTCAAAGGACAATCAGAGCAGCCATCCCAAAACTTGGTCATCTCCCATCCCTTTGTCTCTGTTCTTCTAGAGAACCATCTGCTTCCGTCAGTCATCCCAATCTGAGTCTTAGTCTTCCAAACCATCTTCGTCCTTCCTCCTTATCCAACTCATTCGCAAAGTCAGCATGTCTCAAATCTATAATGAGTTTGGTTATGATATCTCTCCTCTCCATCCAGTCGATCCTAATGATGATGAAGGCCTTGTAGATCATGATGCCTATTTCAGCCAGTTTGCTCCAAACAACCCCCAGCGTTCCATCATTCCTCCAATCCAGCCAACCATGCCTTTGCGCTTATCTCCTAGCACTCCCTTTCATGTCCTTGGCAAGGCTAGCACTCCTTTTCATGTCCTTGGAAAAGCAACCCCAGTATCTTATCCATCCCCAACTTATCCTTGTCTTCAACCTACACCTCTTCCATATGCTCCTTTCAGGCCTCCACTTTCTGCTATGGTCATTTCTCCATCGCCATCATCCCTTAGAAACACTTCACGTTACTTCCCCTATCTAAGGCCTCCATCTACCCATCCTCCAAAACATTCTGAAATCCAAGATTCTAGTCCTCCCATCCTTTTCACCAAACCTCTATCCTTTCCCAAACCACCATCTTCTGCTCCAAACCCCAATCCTCCATCCTGTCTCAAACCACCATCTTCTACTCCAAACCCCAATCCTCCATTCTGTCCCAAACCACCATCCTCTCTTCCAAACCACATTACCAAAAGTCTCTTCCCACCAGCAGAGTTCATCCCTCAACCCACTCCAAAACCTGTACCTCAAGCCATTAGCCCTGCCTCTTCAGCACCATCATCCCCTCAAGAAAAATCCAAAGCTCCCTTTTCAAAATCATCTTTTTCATGGGTGTTCCCTTCTTTCTCTCCTCCTTCACAAACATCTACCCAAGCACAAACCCCACTTTCATGCGAAGACCATCCAAGCTCCCCATCTCCTCCACCTTCCAAACCTTCTTCACCACAAAAATCTCCAAGGAAACCAAAAACAGAACCCAAGGAAGAGCCAATAGCAAAACCCATGCCTGAAATTGAAAAGCCAAGCAATCCTTCATGTGAAGCCATCATTGATGAGGCCCATCCAGCGCTCCCATCTATTATCTATCTTCCATACATCCCAACCGTTGATCCTCTTCCATCTCCTATCATCGTTGAGTTCCTTTCATCTCAAGTATCTATCCAATCCCTAGAATCATCTCCTCCTAGCATTATCCAAAGCATACCTAATGAGCTTCCTGAGTTCATCCCTCTTCCTATCATTGCAGCTGAAAGATCTTCCATCCTTTTATCCATACCATCTGAAGAGTTCTTCCTTCTTCCAGACACCCTAGCAGCAGAATTCCCAATCCTTCTATCCACTCCCTCTGAAGAGTCCATCCATACATCCCCCAATCCTCTATCTACACAAATCCTATCCTATCAAGATCTTGGCCAAAAGCATAATGAACTACTCACAGAAGAAAATCAAGATCCAATCCCTTCTCTTCTCCCATCACCTCCTATCCAAAATCCTACAATCCCAAGTCTTCCAATCCAAAATCCTACAATCCCAATTCCTCCAATCCAAGATCCTATCATCCCAGTTTCTCCAACTAAAGATCCAATACCATCCCCCAATCCTAGTCAAAATCCCAGCATCCTATCCTCTCCTCTTGAGGATCCACCAGTCCAAACTAAATAGCTGCCATCACTCTATCCTCTTGGGTCACTAACATTTGTCAAAGGTAAACCACTTGAAAAAGAAGACATCAGCTTCTTATCTTCCATCAGGGAACCATAAAATGGATGTTTGTCATTCACCCCAAGTCAAAAATATCCTTGTCTAGATAAAATGCTGAAAAGATGGAACTATCAAGGCAAAGGCCTTGGCACTCACGAACAGGGAAATATACAGCCCATTCAAGGCAAGAAACATCCGAAAGGCTGTGGAATTGGTTGCACACCAGAAGAGGACACTCCCTCCACATCAGCGAAAGGTACTCCATCCAGAAATGTTGGTACAGCTAAGACAAAGTTCAAACATGCATTCAAAACCAACAAAACATCTTCCAAGAACCACAATGCAATTCCTCCCCCTCCATCGTTACAACTGAGGAAAACCTATCATATTCCTCCTTCATCCTCCCCATCCATTTTGCGTCCCTATGTCCCAAAGTCTTTCAGCGCATCTCCTTTACCTAGCAAATCCATTTTGGGACCTTATATCCCAAAATATCATCCCCCATCTTATCCTACTCAGCCTTTCATCCAACATCCAAACATCCCTAGTCAAGATCAACAACGGCACATGTCCACATATCCTATCTACCAATCTCCTTCCATCTCTCCATCCAAATTTCCTCCATCCCAGACAACTCCTCATATTCCTCCCAATGTTCCTCGCAACTTGGATGCCATATCGCGCATGAATAAAGGGAAAAATCCACAAATATCCCAGGATTGTTATGTCCAGTCTAATCGACATGCACAATCAAAGCAAAATCTGATCAAGCAAGCCAAAGCAAACCACTGGCCACAAAGGCCCATCAAAGCAAATGCCAAATCTAATGCATCCCAATGGCTGCAAAGGCCTAATGATGATTACCATGTCCAGTCTAATCGACATGGTCAATCAATGCAAGCTCCAATCAGGCAATCAAATGCACCGCAAAGGCCCAGCAAAGAGCCAATCAGGCATGCTAAAGCACCCTAATGGCTCCGAAAACCTAGCAAAGTCCAATAAAAATCTATCACATGGCCACAAAGGCCTAGCAAAGAAAAAGCACAATCTGATGCCCACCAATGGCCGCAAAGGCACACTAAAGCTAAAACAAAAATGATGTGGATCCCAAAGCAAAAAGATGTAATCCATCTAACAAAAACATCCACAATGGCATCCAACGTTGCCCATCTCCCAGCTCCTCAATCTTCCCCTCCATCTCCTCCATCCTCTAGCATAAATCCTCCATCACATCTATCTCTATCTTCCACATCCAATCATCCATCTTCCTCGCAACATGTGCCAATGTTGATCCTGACAACATCCCCCTATCTTGATCACTTTCCATCCTTCCATCCAAACACTTTCTACCACCATCTTTCCCATCTCCCCCATCTAATCCATGACTTTGCATGATCCCCCCCATCTTGCTACAGTTGTACCAACATCCAGGCACACAATCAGAAGAAATCAGTGAGGAAAGTCAGCAAAGATCAGTCAGCACATCTAAAACAACAAAGGGAAATCAATGACAAATCAGAGAAATCAGCAAAGTCAATAGTCAATCAGGCTTCAGCATCAACATGTGTCCATCAGCTTGAAACAGAAGCATATTTTGGAGAGGAGGCAAGCTTTAGTCGCCAAAGTTAAAAAAAAGCAAAGGCAAAATCATGAGTCTTTATGTGAAAACCCTTCTGGGGCACATTCTGATTCCAAAATAGTAAAAATAAAGGGCGTATCTTCTGGTGAAAACTTGACAATTCAAGTGCTAGAAGATGGAGCTTTGCCTCTTCCTCCTATCTGAGATAACAACACATGATAGTTCCCTATCAACATTGCAGAAACCAAGCTAAATCAACTTGGGTACAGAAGGATGTTTGTGGCTCATCTACATGGAGGTTAACCTGACAGAAAGTGAATCATGACCTTAAGTGCCTTGCTCCGAGGAGTCAATTATCAACTGTGCATGGTCATATGTACATGCCTAGGTGTGATCTTAAGCTTGTTGTCCATCATCTAGCAATGGATCCCCATGACAAGCCGGAAACATCAGAAAATCAGCAATCCACATCAGAAAATTAGTGAAGAATCTCTCAGAAGATCAACATCAAATCGCATGGTAGCACCAAAATCAGCACAAAACTCAGCGCCACATCAGAGAGTTAGCAACAACATCAAAATATCTGTGCAAAATCAAAAATAACAGGGCCATCATCAAATCATAAGGGAACCTCCAATCAAAGAATCAGCAACACCATCAGAATATCAGTGACAAATCAAAAGGTCACCATCTAATCAAGAGGAAGCGCCAAAATGATGAAATCAGCTGATCAACAAGCACGACAGCATTAAATCAGAGCTTCAGCAACAAATCAAAATGTCAGTGCATATCAGCACCGAATCAGCAACACATCCAAACAAAATCAGAAGTATCAATGCATATCAGCACAAAATCAGCAACAAATCAGAAAATCAGTGGAATATCAGCACAAGCTCAGCGACAAATCAGCAAGATCAGCACAAAGTCAAGGAAAAAACACAAAAATCCATAAAAATTGGATAAATCAAAGGAACAAATTATCAACAAAGCAAAAATCAAGAGAAAAACATTCATCCTCTGGTGAAAACTTGGCAATTCAAGCGCCTTGGACAAGTACCATGGTTAAAACCTGGCAAATAGGTGCCATGCGTAGTGCCCCCCCCCTAATTCCTTTCTGCAGTTAGGGGCTTCCTTTCTATCACCTCTTATCCAACATGTCCTCCATCCCCTTTTGTCTCTCACTTCCTTCATTTTCCATTGGATCTTGATGACAAAAATAGAGACTATCAGATGTACATGCTTTTGGGCACCTCCTTGGCATCCATTGCACCTTTCAGCTACATATCCTCTATCCAATCCTTTCATCCTAGCTTCCATCCTTCCTCATCCTCTTGTTGGCATATCTTCCATCCAAGCATACACCATGCCTTTAAAACACATGAACTATCTTAAACAGGGGGCATCCTCTTCCTTGGTGACGTATTCCTTGGAGGCTATCCAAATCCAAATCTTCCATCTCCCAAAATCCTCAGCAATTTCTCTATCCAAATCCAAACCAACCATCATCCAATCCTTCCAGCACTCCTCTATCTTAATCCATCAGCAGTTCCTCCAGCATCCTCTATCTTGATCCACCAGCAAACCAACTCAGCATCCCATATCCTTTATCAGAATCCAACATCCACCATCCACCATCCATAGCAGAAAGTAGATTCACCATCTTTTGCACCAAAATCCAGAGCTCCAAATCCACAAGCATTATCGTGTTCCAGCCCTTTGAGTTGTTTCCATCCCTTATCCTAAATCAGAAATCATCCTCTTTTTGGCACAACGTGTTGTCTTAAAGAAATCAAAACCTTGTCCTTGCATAGCCTTATCATCTCGAGCAAGAGATTGGCTTGTATTGACAAGAATCCAGTTGACCAAAGATCATCAGTCTATCCTAGGTTGACGCAATCCTATCACTGATCCTCCATTGGGAAAACAACAGCTCATTTTGTTGACACTTGGTAATCTTCCACCAGCTTTCCATCTTCCACCATCTTTTCATCCTCCAAGAAGCTTTTCCATCTTCAAAATCCTCTAGCAGTTCCACCATCCAATCTCCCCGAATCTTCCTCCATCCAAATCTTCTAGCAGTTCCATCCTCCCCATCCTCAGCATTTTCCTCCATCTTTCTAACACCTAGTATCTTCTCTTGTCATTGGTATCTAGCTATAGGCCAACCTCATTGCAATCCAATGCCATTCATCCCTATCCACACCTTGCTAGCAATCTTCCCAACCTATCCATATCTTCTAGCTAGCCAACACCCAAGATCAAGCTAACCGATAAAATCGCATCCTTCATCTTGTAGCAAGCCTTGATCTCAATCCAATCATCATCGTTGGGATATGTCCTTCCCAAATTTGTGTCATTTCAGGACACATCATCTGCTGCCAGTCCATCTTGGCCTTCCAACCTAACTGGGGCATCATCTTGCATATCTTTGAAGTTGTCAGCTTCATCCCCAGGTTCTTTGTATATCCTATTCTTGAGTCTTGTACCATAGCGTCAGTCGTGTCTCCACCTAAACTCATTTGTACATTTGTGTCTTTAGGACCCATCCTTTGTCTTAACCTTTGTCCGTCCTGCAGTAGCATTTGATCAAATATCTTGTCCCATCCTCAGCCTCAGAAAACTTTTAGTCCCACTCGGGCCTTGTGCTTCAGCAACATCAATTGTCGACTTATCCTTGCTCATCCTGATTATTCCTTGAACTTCAGCTTTTGCCAGCGAACAACTACACTTATTCTCTCACCCACCCATGGGTCCTTGAGGATATATCATTCCTCCTATCCGACCTAATCTTCCATCCTGGTCCTTGAGGATATATCGTTCCTCCTGTCTGACCAATCTTCCCACCATCAATCAAACCTAATCTCTCTCCTTGGCAAAGGATGTCTTTTTGGAGTTATCATTTTGATCTTGGATTTTTGTCCTTTGGGTCTTGTTAATCTTTTTGGCTTCTCATTATCCCACCAGGGTCACCACGATTCATTATATCACAGTGTGCTGCATGTGCGGATAATCTGGGGCAAGGTCTTTTGATCTTTCGCTTCTACCTATGAGTCAGTTGTGTGTTTGTGGTTCCTTCAGCATCGGTTTCGCCATGTCACCTCTGTGCTTCATGTGTGATGTTGGGGCAACCCTGTGTGTTTGTTTAGCGTCAGTCCTCGTCAGTCCTCTACGACGTTGTTGACAGGCCTCGTGATCCCAGTATCCTTGGCAGGTCTCTAACATAGCTATATTAAATCTAGGCTGTGCACTCCCGTTTGCACTTGGAGCTATCTAGTCCCTTGCATTCATTATAGATTAATCTTGCATCTTTGCATATAGCTGCATCTTACATCTTGCATTTCCATCTCATCTTGCATATCATCCATATTTGTTCTTAGAAGTGCGGTTATTTATCTCCCCTTTCTTCCTAGGCCTTTCCTTCCTCATCCCGTCGGGCACACTCTGTCCCAGGGCGTCATCCCTCTTTTTCCTTGTCCCACTGGGCGCATCTTCCATGATTTTGTCCCACCGGGGCATGTATGTTCTCTCTTTCTCCTAGTCCACCCGGGCGTCATACCCTCTTCTTCTGATTCTAGCCTCGGCATCTTGTTTTCTTGTCTTTGACGCCATGCCACTTGCGGCATCGCATCAAAGAGGGGCAAAATGTAGACACCGAAAAATCCTTCAAAAAATAAATTATTTTTGTTTTCTGAAAATCCTTGATGACATCATCATTTATTAATTAATTATTTATTTTATTTATTTATTTATTTTTATGGCATTAAATCCCTCTCTCTTAATTAAAAATTTTTAATTAAGGAATCTAGCCTAAAAATGTCATTTGGACATTATCCCTAATTTATTAATTATTTAATTAATAAATTGACCAAAAAACTTCAAAAATAAATTAATTTATTTTTAATTTATTTTTTATCCCAAAGTTGGCCAAAATTCTAAAGAGCACTAAACTCTTCTAGAAAGTCCTAAACCTTCCTCTAAATGGGTCAAATCCCTAATCTAGTCCCTTCAAACCCTAAGCCTAGATATTTAATATTTATTAAATTTACCTTTAATAAATATCTAAATCTCCCCAAAAGCCACTTGCCCATCCCTTTCTCCTAATCCTAATCCTAATCCCCTTTCTAATCTTGTCACATTCCATTAGCAAAAGGTTTACCAAAACTTATGCTAACCTCCTCCTTTTTGGTCAACAAAGATGGCCACCTCTTGGCCACCTCTTGCAAATGCATTTAAGGATGCATTTAAGCCTTCCTTATCTCTTTCTTACATGCATTCATTATGCATTTAAGACCTTCTTATCCCTTCCTTTCCACCTCTTGGCCTTGGACACATTTACCAAATTGTGCACATGCCCTCAAACTTTCAACTCAATCCTCCCTTGACACTTGTCAGGACACTTGTCCTTGACTCAACCCTAACCTTAGCCCTAACTCTGACTCATCCTTTTAACCCAAGACCTTCCCTTTTCCTATAAATAGCCTCACTTCTTTGAGCAAACAATCCTCTCTCATCTTTCAACTCTCAAACTCAATAGCAAAGTTATAATGCCATTTTCATTCTAGCATAAGCATAAACTCATCATTTTAGATCATTTTCAAGCTTAAATCACATCTAAATTAGCTTAAATGGATTAAAATAGATTCATTTCTTGTTTAATCAATCTTAGTTCATCTTTTAGCTTCACATATTTGTGTGTTCTTGAGGCCTTTGAGGCAAAATAGGTTCCTCATACCTATTTTGTGTCATTTTGGGTCTTCTTGATCCTCAAATCATCCTATTTTGCATGCTCCAAGTGCTTGAGTTTGCACACCCACATCCATTTATATCCAAGCATATCAAACGGTGCATGGGCGCATCCATTTTAGGCTTAAACTGAGGTGGCTTTGATTTTAGTTTGTTTGCCATTAAATTTGATTTGATTATATGCCATGACGTTTGTTTGTCTTTGGCCTTCAAAACAGGTTTAGGTGCACGCTCAAATCCTAGTCTACATCTAGTACACCTTATCACATGTTAGGAACCCTAGGAAGTCTGCCTAACCCCTATGGACACATTGGAATGGTGAAGTGTGTCTTAAGTGGTCCTACAACCCCTTCAGACACACTTGAGTGTTCAAATGTGCCAAAAGGGGTCATGGGGACTCCTTAGGGGTCCTAATACACTGTATCACAGGTTAGGACCCCTAAGAAGTTGGCATGACCCCTATGGACACATTAGAATTCTCAAGTATGTGTTAAGGGGTCCTACAACCCCTTCGGACACACTTGAACATTCAAATGTTTCAAAAGGGGTCATGGGGACTTCTTAGGGGTCTGAGTATGCCTTATCACATATTAGGACCCATAGGAAGTCCACATGACCCTATGGACAAATTAGACACATCATGTGTGTTCTAAGGTGTCCTATGACCCCTTCAAATATATTTGAACATTCAAATCTTTCAAAAGGGGTCATGGGGACTTCTTAGGGATCCTAGTATGCCATATCATGTGTTAGGAACCCTAGGAAGTCTGCATGACCCCTATGGACACATTAGAATGCTCAAGTGTGTCTTAAAGGGTCCTACGACCCCTTTGAATACACTTGAGCATTCAAATGTGTCAAAAGGGGTCATTGGGACTTCCTAGAGGTCCTAGTATGCATTATCACATGTTAGGACCCCTAGGAAGTCTTCATGACACTTATGGACACATTAGACACATCAAGTGTGTCTAAACGTGTCCTATCACCCCTTTAGAAATACTTGAATATTTAAATGTGTCAAAAGGGGTCATGGAGACTTCCTAGGGGTCCTAGTATGCCTTATCATATGCTAAGACCCCTAGGAAGTCCGCATGACCCCTATAGACACATTAGCATGCTCAACTATGTCTCAAGGGATCCTACGACCCCTTTGGACACACTTGAGCATGAAAATGTGTCAAAAGGGGTCATGGGCACTTCCTAGGGGTCCTAGTATGCCTTACCCTGCATTAGGACCCCTAGGAAGTCCGGATGACCCCTATGGACACATGAGACACATGAGACACATGTGTACTAGGACCCCTAGGAAGTCTACATGACCCCTATGGACACTTTAGAATGCTCAAGTGTGTCTTAAGGGGTCCTACAACCCCTTTGGAAATACTTGAGTGTTTAAATGTGTCAAAAGGGGTCATGGGGACTTCCTAGGGGTCCTAGTACACCTTATCACATGTGAGGACCCCTAGGAAGTCTGCATGACCCCTATGGACACATTGGAATGCTCAAGTGTGTCTTATGGGGTCCTATGACCCCTTTAGACACACTTGAGCATTCAAATGTGTCAAAAGGAGTCATGGGGACTTCCTAGGGGTCATAGTATGCCTCATCATGGGTTAGGACCCCTAGGAAGTTCATATGACCCCTATGGACACATTGGAATGCTCAAGTGTGTCTTAAGGGGTCGTACAACCCCTTCAAACACACTTGAGCATTCAAATGTGTCAAAAGGTGTCATGTGGACTTCTTAGGGGTCCTAGTACACCTTGTCATGCGTTAGGACCCCTAGGAAGTCTGCATGATCCCTATGGACACATTAGACACATTAAGTGTTCTTAAGCTATCCTACGACCCGTTCGAACACACTTGAGCATTAAAATGTGTCAAAAGGGGTCATGGGGACTCCCTAGGGGTCCTAGTACACCTTATCATGTGCTAGGACCCATAGGATGTCTCCATCACCCCTATGAACACATTGGAATACTCAAGTGTGTCCTAAGAGGTCCTACGACCCCTTCAGACACACTTGAGCATTCAAATGTATCAAAAGAGGTCATGGGGACTTCCTACGGGTGTTAGGATGCCTTATCATGTGTTAGGATCCCTAGGAAGTTTGTATTACCCCTATGGACACATTAGACACATCAAGTGTGTCTTAAGGTGTCCTACGACCCCTTCAGACACACTTGAGTGTTCAAATATGTCAGAAGGGATCATGGAGACTTTCTAAGGGTCCTAGTATGCCTTATCATGTGTGAGGTCCCCTAGGAAGTCCACATGACCCCTATGGACACATTGCAATGGTCAAGTGTGTCTTAAGGGGTCCTATGACCCTTTGGACACACTTGAACATTCAAATGTGTCAAAAGGGGTCACAGGGACTTCCTAGGGGTCCTAGTATACCTTATCACATGTTAGGAACCCTAGGAAGTCCACATGAGCCCTATGGGCACATTGGATTGCTCAAGTGTATCTTAAGGGGTCCTACAACCCCTTCGAACACATTTGAGCTTTCAAATGTGTCAAAAGGGGTCATGGGGACTTCCTAGGGATCCTAGTATGCCTTATCATGTGTTAGGACCCCTAGGAAGTCCACATGACCCCTATGGACACATTGGAATGCTCAAGTGTGTTGTAAGGTGTCATATAACCCCTTTGGACAAATTTGAGCATTCAAATGTGTCAAAAGGGGTCATGGGGACTTCCTAGTTGTCTTAGTATGCCTTATCCCATGTTAGGACCCATAGGAAGTCCACATGACCCCTATGGACACATTAGACACATCAAGTGTGTCTTAAGGTGTCCTATGACCCCTTCAAACACACTTGAGCATTTAAATGTGTCAAAAGGGGTCATGGGGACTTCCTAGGGGTGCTAGTATGCCTTATCATGTGTTAGGACCCCTAGGAAGTCTGCATGACTCCTATGGACACATTAGACACATTGGAATGCTCAAGTATGTCTCAAGGGGTCCTACGATCCCTTTGGACACACTTGAGCATTCAAATGTGTCAAAAGGGATCATGGATACTTCGTAGGGGTCCTAGTATGCCTTATCATGTGTTAGGACTTTTACCCCAATTTCCATGTACATGAAAATTTGGCTAAAACCTATTCCAAAATCTCTATTGTCACCTTGCCAACCATCCCTAAAAATTTCATGATTTTATGTTTGGTTTCCTAGCCTTTGCAAATTCTCTATCTCCCTGGCTTGCAAGTAAAATATTTGAAAAAAGTAGCCGTTACCTAGAAAACCCTGCAAACCCTAAGCCTTCATTCTAATTCCTTGTTACTTTATCAGCCACTTAAGTTTCAAGTACCCATGTGCGCTAATTTCTCATTGGTCGATCACCTATTCTGTTATTTCTGCGGTGGTTACCTTTTTGATTTGGTGACTTGGTGACTGTAGTCATTCTCTTAGTCACTTAATGTTTCATAGTGACTACAAAATGAGTAGCAACTCAATGAGTGGTTAAATTCCCTTCAGTTGCATGTTTGCTAAGAGGTCTGATAGTCTTTTTATGTGGGGTCTCAGTTAAAAGATCTAACAGTTGTTTGATGATCTGAAAGGTTTTTGTTAGAGCATTAGATCATGCATTGACCCTCGATTCACTTTCAATGAAGCGTTGTAGTGTGTCAGTGGGTTCAATGACATGTCATCCTATGTCGAAGTTCTTGATTAGTTGAGAGATGATGATTTGTAATGAATGTCAGAGTTGGCTTGGTAGATTGTGTCCCTTTTAATCCTACGGCTGGCGCATGATCTCATGGGTTGTGTCAGGGCCATGAGATTATGCATCGATCATCAATTTCACTTTGTTGTTAGAGCCTTTTTGGGTGCCTTGTATTTCTTATGTGTTCAAATTTCATTGGTTGATGGGCGTATAGCTAGGATGTGTCAGTTGGACCATGTTAGAATCTCTACAGGGATGTCAGAAGGATGAAGATCAATGGCTAGCGTATCTTTGCATAGAGGTTTTCTGACACATGTGATCATGCACCCATTTTTTAATCTTCCAGTTGTTCAGGTCTTGTTAGTGGGTCCAATGCCAGGTCAAGGTGACATGTCATCTTTTGATTGGTCAAAGTAAAGAGAAAATCTATGGGACCGTGTTGCCAAGTATGCTAACTTGTTCAAATGTTCTTGGTTGCCACGTGTTGATGAAGACTTCCAATTGGACTGATGTGTCAGTGGGGTCATGGCTTAATGAAGATCTAAGGTGGTCATATGATCTCATAGAATCTTCTCAGCCTATGAGATCATGCACCCACCGTCAGATTAGAATCTCAATTGTAGTGGGTCCATGGTTGTCACAGATGCTGATTTTCTCGCTTTCGATTGGCTATTGACTTCAACGATGGTTTTGACTTGTCGGGGGGGGGGATTTTAGGTTGTTTTTTGAGTGCATCATAGTTTTTCATCTACCAAGAGGGGTTTCTCAATGATGGTGATATTTTAAATTTTCCACTATCTATTATATTTCAAAATTCAAATGTCTCTGCAAGCATTTTGCATTCTCTTGGCCATGCACGACATCAGGTAGCTTAGGAATTGATTTCTTAGGATGGTGGTGGTTATGGGGATGATGGAGATGACTATTGGTGGGCATTGTAGGGTCCTTTTTCATGACAAGAGGTGCTAGAAAGTTTGGCACCATCATTCAAACAGTACTGCTCCTAGGGAAATATGATCAGATTATGAGCCTTTAGGGCTTAGTGGAGTTGCAGGTGGGTAGCTGTGTCAAGGTTGATGTATCTGCAGGTGATCTCAGTACCAGATGGATGCACACAAGGAAGATTTGATCTGATTGCTGGTGTTCTCAAAGATTTTGATGATTAGTCATCAGTGTACCTAGGGTTTGATGTTGTATTGCTATACATATGTAACCCTAGTTAGGTTAGTTTTTGACTCCTACCTGCATGTAGGGAGATGTATATAGTTCTTTTTTGGAGCCTTAGTGCTCAGAGTTGACATTTTGTAAAAAAAGAAAAGTCTCTTTTCTTAGAAGGCTATCTGTGACATTTTTCTGTCCTCTGGTTTTCTACATTTTGTAACCTCCCATTGATAATTTAGATATTGAAGATATTTTGTGACATCTCTCATGTCTCTATGCCTTCTTGTGTGAGTTATCTCTTAATTAATTTAGTATTTACATGCTTCTCAGTGATATCTTAGGGTTCTTGATCCCTCTTTCTTTCTGTAATTTTGTGTATCATTGTGGATGATTTGACGTGAGTTGTTTTCTAGGTATACTTTAACCCCTTAACTATCTTGTCTCATTCCTATACCTAGTTGCAGAGGTGAATGTTTGTTTGCAGGTCATAGATTGTTGTCTAATTCCAAAGGGTGTTATTGTTTGTGAAAGAATCTCTCTTTCCCTGAATAGCTCTTTTCACCTACGGACCCTTCTATGAAGTACTTATGCAAACCTATTCAATGAGTTGTGATCTCCTAGACCTAAGTCTATTCATTGATTTCATCTTTATACTATAACTCATAACCTAATTTTGGTGTATCACCTAGTAGGTAGTTTGCTTTCAAGTCATTTCCCTTTTAAGCACTCCTTCTATCCCTTTTCCTCTCAAGTTTTACTTTCTTGTCAAGAAGCAAATTAAGGTGATTATCCAAAAGGAACCAGCCTAGAACCTGGAGGTCTCATCTTAGTTAGCATAGGTCCCACAACCCAGAGATGATTCCCATGTTATACTAGGTTATCAAGACTACGAGAGCTTGAAACAAGGGTGCAAACCTAGTGTATAACAATTTTGGCATGCCCGGTGGGACTACTACAAAAGAAATTATTGTTTGAAGATTATGTTATCTCTGATATACAGATTGCATAACATAGACTTTTAGAAGTCATTCTATCAAGTATATCTGGTGACTCCACTGATTTCACAGATTCAGGCTAGCTTGTTTAAAGTTTATGAGAAAGATTGAGACTAGGAGCTCAAAGCCTGCTCAATTTTCAGAGTTGCCCTCAAAAGGAAGTTACAAAGGTAGGTCAACTCAAAGAACATCCCCTACAAGGAGAGTTCAATCAACACCTCTAGATACCTCAGAAAGGAGACCTTTTCCCTTTCATTCTAGAAGAAGAGGCAGATCTCTGACCAAAGATCTAGAGGAAGATTCAAATCCAGTAGTAAATACAGCTCATATAGTTGTTAATCTTCATATTCCAACTCCTACAATGGCTAGACAGTTTTCTTTTGCACCTTTCAACTAGGGAAGTCCATTAGCCTTTGCTCAACATCATGATGTGCCCTTGGTGGCACTAAAGAGTATACTTGATTTCATAGGTGAAGGGTAGACAACTGCTTTTGAACACATAAGAGATGTGACCACCATCTACAACATACACAACATAACTCAAGAGGATGTGGCAAAAAAATTATTAGCAGCCTCTCTAAAATGTAAAGCTCTAGAATGGTTTAGAACTCTAACTATTGGTTCCATTACTTCATGGGATGAGTTATGGGATGCATTAAGTAAGCATTTTGGGGATAAATTAGATAACTTGTCTCTAGTTGAACAATTAACAACCATTAAGAGAGACCCTCAAGAACAAATGACAGATTACAATAGTAGATTTCAAAACATGGAATGGAATTCCAGTATCAGTAAGGCCATCTACTGATCATGCCTTCCTTTATTACTTGCAAAGTTTGAATGGTCAAATTTCTATCATGATCCAGTCTTTTGGCATAGTTATCAGGGCTGAAAATTGTTTAATCCAAGCAGGCATGATTGCTAGAAGGCCACCAATGCCCATCTCTCCTAGCCTTCAACCCATTTCACCTACCCAAGTACCTCTATTTACCCCTATTCCCACCATACTAGCACCTCAAGCCAGTACCAGTGGTCAAGAGCTAACAACTAGTTTCTCTCAAGAGCTGCAAGAGATAAAGAATAGCCAACAAAGCAGTCAACAAGAAATGACAAACTTGTTGTAGACCTTGACTAAAGAGGTCACAAATTTGAAGAAACAAGGTCAAGGAATTAGACAACCATTTCAGCCACAAGGCCAAGGTCCTAATCAACAATATCAAAATCAGGGACAACCTTATCAACAAAATAGGCCACCATACCAAGGAGGTTATCAAGGACAAAGGAAAAGTTTTAATCAAAGACCATTCCAACGATATAACCTGAAACCTCTCAATTCTGCAAATCCAGTGAGGGATATGGTTCCTAGTCAAAATAGTATGGCTATGGGGGTGGTCCCACAAAAGTGTGTCCCACTTTTTTAGACATGCTGATTTTTGCTGAAATTATACATTTTTAATAAAATATGATGATTTAAGCCTTGAGAGGTTCCATTTGAAGGAATTAATTACAAATGGTTAGCTCAAAGCCTCTTAGATTAAAAAAACATTGATATAACATCTATACTCCTCATTCATACCTACAATGGAGTCTCCTTTGCACCTATTAAAATGTTGATAAAAAATCACTTCAACTTGAAGTTTTGGCACATCAAATGAATCTATTTTAAAAACCTATCAATTTATTATGATGCTATTCAAAACAAGCTTTATAATGAATATAATTTTAATACATATTGAGTTCATTATCACTTTTAAATATTACTTTAACTAAACATAGGTTGTTTGGTCATTCAACAACCTAGCACTTCAAGACTTTGGGAAAAATAGTAAATTATAAAAAATATGTAGGAAAAGAGTATTTGTGTTACCTTTCTATTAAAAAAAGAAAAAATAAATTT
>BSBK01009579.1:0-132500 GCA_027943335.1 Chamaecyparis obtusa | reverse complement strand
GAAATTGATTTAAAAGAAGAAAATGAGAATGTTGTATTGATTTTTTATGATGACATAATTCATACTCCAATGAGAATGTTGTATTGAGTTTTTATGATGACATAATTCAGTAAGGGTCAGTTGAAAGTAGCTCAGCAATGTATCATTCAAGCCATCCATCTTGGGATCAAACCATCTTCTCCATCAGTTCTAGTTGGCTAGGTAAATGCCAGTGAAAACCCCATTCTACCCATGGAGTCACTGGAATGCTCGCGACCACGCTCAACCCAAGTGATCCAAAGGTGCACTAAGCACAATTGGGAAGAAATTTTTAGAGGCTTGTATCTCAGACCTCATGAGAGGTATTGATAAATCATTAGGGGCTACAAATTGTGTTTCCAAGGTCTACAATAACCTCTCTCAGTTTTGGGTGATTCAACTTTGTTTGCATTTGGCAAGGCAATCTCAGTCGATGCCAAAACTTGCAGTAAGGGTCAGTTGAAAGTATCTCAGTAGTGTATCTTTCAAACTGTCCATCTTGGCATCAAACCATCTGCTCCATTAGCTCTGATTGGCTGGGTAAACACCACCAAAAACCCCATTTCTCCCACAGAGTCACTAGAATGCTCGCAACCAGACTCGACCCAAGTGACCCCAAGGTGCACTAAGCATGATTGGGAAGTAATCTTCTGAGGCTCATATCTCAGACCTCGTGAGAGGTATCAACAAACTATCAAGGGCTATGAGATTTTTTTTTTGAGGTCTACAATAACCTCTCTCAATTTTGGGTGATTTGATTTTGTTTGTATTCGGCAAGGCGATGTCAGTCGATGCCAAAACTTATAGTGAGGGTCAATTCAAATTAGATCAGGAGTGTATCTTTCAAACCGTCCATCCTGGGATCAAACCATTTTCTCCATTGGCTCTAGTTGGCTGGGTAAATGCCTGTGACAACCTCGTTCCACCCACAGAGTCACTGGAACGCTCATGACCATGCTCGACCCAAGTGACCCCAAGGTGCACTAAGCACGATTGGGCAGTGATCTTCTAAGGATCATGTCTCAAACCTCGTGAGAGGTATCAAAAAATTTTCAAGGGCTACAAGATCATGTTTTCAAGGTCTACAATAACCTCTCTCAGTTTTGGGTGATTTGATTTTGTTTTTATTTGGCAAGGCGATCTTAGTCGATGCCAAAACTTGTAGTGAGGGTCAGTTGAAAGTAGCTCAGTAGTGTATCTTTCAAACCATCCATCTTGGGATCGAATCATCTACTCCATCACCTTTGGTTGGATGGGTAAAGGCCATTGAAAACCCCATTCCTCCCATAGAGTCATTGGAACCCTCAGGACCACACTCGACCCCAGTGACCCCAAGCTGCACTAACCATGATTGGGAAGTGATCTTCCAAGGCTCGTATCTTAGACCTTGTGAGAGGTATTGAAAAAAATTTAGGGGCTATGAGATCATGTTTCCAAGCTCTAAAATAACCTCTCTTGGTTTTGGATGATTCAACTTTGTTTGTATTTGGGAAGGCGATCTCAGTCAATGCAAAAAAATTGCAGTGAGGGTCAATTGAAAGTAGCTCAGCAGTGTATCTTTGAAACCGTCCATCCTAGGATCAAACCATCTACTCCATCAGCTCTATTTGGTAGGGTAAATTCCATTAACAACCTTGTTTCACCCATGGAGTCACTGGAATGCTCGTGACCACGCTTGACCCAAGTGACCCAAAGGTGCACTAAGCATGATTGGGTAGTGATCTTCCGAGGGTTGTATCTCTAACCTCGTTAGAGGTATTGAAAAAATGTCAAGGGCTATGGGATCGTGATTCTGAGGTCTACAATAACCTCTCTCAATTTTGGGTGATTATAGTTTGTTTGCATTTGGCAAGGCAATCTCAGTCGATTCCAAAAGTTGCAGTGAGGGTCAGTTGAAAGTTGCTCAATAGTGTATCTTTCAAACCGTCCATCCTGGCATCAAACCATCTACTCCATTAGCTTTAGTTGTCTAGGTAAACACTACTAACAACCCCATTCTACCCACGGATTCACTGGAACCCTCATGACCATGCTCAACCCAAGTGACCCCAAGGTGCACTAAGCACAATTGGGCAGTGATCTTCCGAGGCTCATATCTTGGACTTCATGAGAGGTATCAACAAACTATCAGGGGTTATGAGATCATGTTTCTAAGGTCTAAAAATATCATTATATGATATTTGTATATGTATCAATATACATATACATATACATATACATATACATATACATATACATATACATATACATATACGATATGTCAATGCACCAGCATCATCCACACCAAGAGGCAACACTAACCTGGTCTGCATGATCAACTTATCACTTAAAAAATGAATGGCCCTAATAGTCTGTGAGGAAGCCTCTATAATGATATTAGGATGATGCACTCAAGGATTGGGTGTGACATCAGTGGGGTGGACAAAGGGGACAAAGGTAGTGACCTTTTTGCACTGGGCAAATGGCCTAGTCTGAGGAGCTCCTCCACCTATGCCCATGTTGGGCCTCATACTCCAATAATTAACATTGTGACCAACCATAAACTTAGCATACAATTTTTTATGAAATAGAAAGGGATCTCCAAATTGATATGGGGTGGTTTATCAAAAACCATCCACCAACGATCCCAAAAGTGTGTATGCATTGCTTCATTTGTGCACCATTTTATTGATAATTTAAGCTTTTTGGAGTCAACTAGTAATCTGGTTTTAGGATTCACAAAAAGAGAGGCTATATCTTCCTTACTTATATTAAGGGCTGCAATCCCATCATGGTAAAGCTCATCATCAAATTGGGTATGCATATCATCACGCCAATGAAGAGCAACATTATGTTGCTGTGTGAGTGTGTCAATATTTTCAACAATAATATTTAATGTGGCAAGTATGGGACCTAATGTAGGTATATTCTAATGTTTTTTCAAAACCTCATATTGTGTTCAAATTATCTTGTATCAAATCTTCTAAAGATCAAGGGTTTTGAGATGGGGGATTATTTTGGGGATTGTTATTTGGTGCGGGAGGGTTATTTTCTTCATTGTTGCTAGCCATGCCTGATTAAATAAAAAACAAATCTAAATTTCAATTTGATCTCATATATTATTACAAAAATAAATACAAAACCCTATTTCAACCAAAAAAACTACATTTAGCATCAAAATGAAATAAAACAATCAAAATCTACAAAGAATTTACTTACCGTATACTACGAAGATCGAATTTTTTGTTGCAGAGATCAAATTTGTTGTTATGGAAATTAGATACCTAAAAGTATCATGTATATGATATTTCTAGCCATTTTCCAAACCAAAAACATGAGGAGAAATGAGGAAAACAACTCACAGGTTTTGATTTATGCCATGGGTTTTGGGTACCCGATATAATATTGGGTACCTTATTAAGCCTGTGCTTTGGTGTCAGGTTTTCCCAGGTGTACTAACACCCAGGCCTACTAAAAATTCAACAAGAATTTTCATGTGCTTTTGGACAAGTGAAAAGTGAATGTTTTTCACATCGCCACTTTTTGGCCCCTCATGATCTTGCACATACCCTGTTACCTCTCCAATAATCTCCCACAATCTCTCCAATAGAGAATTTGCACCTGTTCATAAGATCTTGATACCTAGGGAGCTTACAAAGGGTCTTATCACAAATCCAAAAGCCCTCTAAAAATTTAATCTTCATGCCATCCCCAATCTTCCATCTACCCCCAGCAACAGCTACCCTTCTAGCTTTCATCACATTATTCCAAATTATAGAACCTACAATGTTGAGATCCTCCTAGGTTATCTGGTCAAGAGAGAGATTTTTGACATATTTGTGTTTCTAGATAATGTTCCATTCTTTCTCCTCTCCATACATTCTCCATAATTGTATAGCCAAAATGCTTATATTCTTTAGTTTTATAGTTCTGATGTGTAGACCTCCAAGATCCTTGGGTTTATAGACTTTATCCTAGGCTAGCAGAGGGATACATTTCCTACCTTCAGTTCCAGACCATAGAAAGCATTTTTGAATGCTTTCCATCTTCTCAACAAACTTGCTAGGAATTTTGAAAAGGATGAGAGCATAAATTTAAAAACTTTGTAAGTAGGATTTGAGAAGAATAATTTTTCCTTTCTAAGAGAGAAAGAAACCTTTCCATCCAACAAGTTCTTTATTAAATTTATTTATTAAATCCATCCAAAAGGAGTTTGGAAATTTCTCTCCAAGAGGAAGGCACAAATTCACAAAAGGATGTTGGATATTGCTAATGCAAGGGTGGTGATTAAGAAATTTAATATGTTTAATCACTACATTTCTGAATGGGCACTCATATTGTTGTCATTTTTGTTTTGTCACTGATGTCAATATATGCTTGTATGAAGAAACCAGACTAGTAATCATAGTGTACAGAGGGTGTACGGATGTTTCAGATGCTACAAAGTTAGATGAGAGTTTAGATGGATGTTGTGATCTTATATCTGAGATCACATCATTAATAAATGCATATTAAGGAAGATACAACTATTTTGGTAAAGATTGGTCATTGGACTATGACAGTGAGAATTGACAGAGTTAGTCTCTGGTTTTTTGATATAGATATCAGAGGGATTGAATTCAAGGTATGTAATCTTGAAGGATGATAAAAGAGGTACTGATGGATGTTCATTGTTTAGTGCAAGGTATGGAATGATTAGTGATGTCATCTATGAGGTGTGCTTTGGTGATGGCTTATTCAGAAGCTGACTCAGGAAGTGAAGCGTGTGTTTTGTTTGACAAGCATAATTCAAGGATGTCGATCCTAAATTGATGTAATATAATTATTGTAAACTTTTTTTAGATACCGTGTGTATCTTAGCAAGGGCTTATATAATAATTTGTAATTAGGAAAGCCTTATGGGCTGACCTGATCTTGGTAAAAAGTAATAAGGTATAAATGTAATGTCTTTTGTTTGGAAAAGACATGGATGGATATAAGTGATAGAAGAAGGTTGCAAACTTGTGTCTGTTATATGTAGAGTAGAGGATTATTTGTGGACTTCATTGGAACTGATCAAGAAAAGATAGTTGCTAGCAAACAGTTTAAAAGATTTTGTATTTCTTCATATACACTTGTTGCGAACTAGTGAGTTCAGAAGGTGGAGTTAACCTTCTTTGGGTAGTGAGGCCCCCCTTTTTGTTCTTGACTCCTACCAGGGTCTGTCGTCTAACAAGCACTATGTATTGTAATGTTGTAACAAGCTCCTAACAGGGCTATATTTTCTAACATGGATTACTATACTCTCATTACATCATTAGTGGGTGCTAATTCCCATCGGGGTTTTTACCTTTAATAGGGTTTCCCTGTAACCAAAATATTGTGTTGTTGTGTTGGTGTTCTTTGGATCTAATATTGATAAGCTTCAAGTTTAAAGTTTAATATTCTTTCATACAATTGATTCACCCCCCCCCCCCGCCTCTTAGTTGTATTGTGGACTGTTAATCCTAAGAATTGGTATCAGAGCTTGTGGTCATTGAAGAGAAAGATTAACAACTTGAGGTGATCTTGGAAAATGGTATTCTATAGGAAGGATAGTCCTAAGTTTTATCCTGAAAACTTTGACAGTTAGAAAAACAATATGGGAACACATTTTCTATGCTTGGGCATAGACTATTGGATGATTGTGAAAAAGAAGGAAACTTTGAAGGTTGAGAATGACTTAGAGTCAACTACTGATGATGAAAAGAAACTATTTTCATGCAATATGGTCACAAGAGAAGCATTGATCAGTGCACTATCTAAGGGTGAGTTTATTGAAATTAAAGATTTGGATTTGGCACATGATATTTGGAACAAACTAGAGGCACTCTATGAAGGAGACAAATATACTAAACAAGAGAAGTTGCAAAATTGGAAGACAAAGATAGAGAAGCTACAAATGAATGAAGATGAAAGCATTAGAGCCTATGTTCAAAGGGTTACAGAAGCTGTAGTTGGAATCAAAAATTGTGGAGGTACTTATAATGAAGAAGAAGTCATTACAAAGATTCTCAGTTCTCTAACTCCTACTTACAAGTTCAAGGTAATGTCTCTTCAAGAAACTATACCCCTGACTCCAAACTTTAGCAGAGAGATGTTGATCGCAAAGTTAACCACTTTTGAAGCTATGAAATTGGGAGAAGCTTCTCCTAAAGTTGAATATGCTTTTAGGGCATCTGCACACAAGAAAGCATCTACACTTCCAAGCACAAGCAAAGAAGATCTGAGAGAAGAGCTTGGTGCATATGCTGAGGAATGGGAAAAAATAATGGAAGAAGAAAAGAAGATAGGAGAACTTGTTGCACTAATCACCAGAAGAGAGAAAAGAGGTAAGGGAAAATTTGAAGGCAAGTTACCTTTGAAATTTTTTTCATGCAATAAGGTAGGTCATTTTTCATCTAGATGTCCTACAAGAATTCCTAAATATAAACCTGACTATGCAACGATTAGAAGAGAAAAGGAATGTTATTATGCCAGTGAAGGAATCTTTGATGATGATGATGATGATGATTTAGCCAATGAAGAGATTGGATTTGTTGCTATTAAAGATGAGCCTATTCATGAGGAAAAAGCCTTAGTATCTCATGTTGACAAGAAAATTGAATGGATAATTGATAGTGGATGTTCTCATCACATGACTGGTGATAAGAATAAATTTGGTAAATTAGTAAATTATGATGGAGGTGTTGTAAGGTTTGGGGATAATCTCCCAAAATCCATCACTCTAGATGGAAAGACCAATACAAACAATGTACTACTTGTTGAAGGACTGAAACACAACTTGTTGAGTGTTGGGCAGTTAATGGATAAAAAATTTCAGTTAAGTTTTGTTGATGGTAAGTGCTCTATCAGAAGCAAGGAAGGGAAACTAGTTGCTGCCAGATCAGGATCTAGAGGTAATGTATTTGAACTAAAAACATTTGGAGCCTCTTGTTTTTTTGTGAAGGTAGATGATAGGTGGTTATGGCATAGAAGATTCTGTCATGTAAACTATTGTCTCTAAGGATTACACCCAATTTTCTAAGTGTTGAACCCAGAAATCCTGTGAAAAATGGGACTATTCTCAGGCTGTGGGTAACCTATCTGAGAATAGACCTCTGGATTAAGGGTCGGCTTCACTTTGGATCACTTGAAACTTATCTAATCTTTGAAGGAAAAGGGAGAGAAAGTGCATGAAATTAAATGAATGCAACTGAACCAAAACAAAGGTGATCCACCAATTTCAAAAAGAGATTTATAACTAAAATAAGTCTACTCCAATCAGAAAAAAAAAACTTGACTTACAACGTAATCCTTCTTTCTTAAACCCTTAATGAAACAAGGTACTTGAAATGCAAAAAAGGAAGAAATCTTCACAATTCTGATATTCTTGATTGCACACAAGTCACACTACTGAATTAAGATGAATTCCTAAACACCAACTTGGATTCAACATGCAGATTAAGGATACAAGGACATCAAAATAATCCTGCATATGATTCAAAAGAAAACTTAGAATTGTAGGAGAACAAGAAGGATCAATTTTATTGCTGAAAAAGAAACTAAGTAAAATTGTGTCTCTCAGAGCTACAACACTCATATTAGAGAGAAAGAATGAAGAGCTAACCTCAATCACCGAAAGTGAGAGGTATATAAACTAAAACTAGGAATTTGCATTCAAACTCTACTACCTCCTAAGAATAGAAAAAGGTCAATAATGGACCCATGAGGCTGCATCATAATTTGAATGCTAGATTCCCAAGTCTCTAGGGGGTGAGGAAAGTGGGACCTAAAAATAGATAGTCAAGGAAGACCGCTCTATCCACTAAGTCATACCTATAAATGATATTCTGACAATGGTTTATAAAAATACCACTTGTCAATATCTTACAATAGCATGCGTGCAATGATTTATCATTAAAAACCTATCCCACTATGACATAAAAAAGGATCTAATATATATTTAAAATGGTCTCAACCGAAGAAAAATGGGGAAACACACTTTAAAATAATCACAATTAAAAGCATCCACTTGTGCCTAGACAACAAAAAATGGACTAAGATGTATTTTAAACTCTCAACCCAAAATGGGGAGAAATTCAAAATAACATATTTACAACAAAATCCACTAAAAGAAAGGGTGTCAAGTACAAAGATAAAACAATTAATAACCTCAACCCAAAAACAATGGGAAGAAAAAATTAATTGTTCATTGAAACCTAAACGTCTCTACCACTGGCATTGTGGACTTTCCCTTTTGGCATCTGGCATCTTTCCATCTTCACTGGCAATTGACTAAACTCTGGGATGAACTTGGATTGGAAACATTAATTTTGGATTCTTGGCACTATGCTATCAAGGTGGGCAAGCTTGATTTTCTTCCTTATTCTGCATCTATTTTCAATGGCATTGCTATGCTCTATGTGTTTCGACAATGTGTCTGCATTGACTGCTCTTCCATGCTTGAATGTCATGCCACTATTGTATAATTTTATGGCTTTTGTATGTCTGGTGCATTCTCGACATCATGAGGGAGTTGTGATGGCATTTGTTACTTTGTATTTAATGTTTATTTCCATCTCTGCATGAAATGTTTGTTGTGCATTAAAAAATTTATTCATCTGTTCATTTAAGCCCTTGGATATAAATCTTTATATCACTATTACTACTTTGAAGGCCCTCCAGCCCCCTGTTGTATCATGAATACTTGGAACTAGGGCATCGGGTTCATGCTAGTTTTTGAATGAGCTAGGGCACACTGTACTTTGTACTCACTACTAATGCATTGCTCTCTTATTTTATTGTTTCATGCTCGGTGAGGGCATAGTGAACCATTTCTTATTGAGGTGCTGCAGACTGCTCTGAATGGAGTTAGGGCATCATATACACTTCTCTACATTTGTTGTTGTATTGATTGTATGGGTACTTATATTCTATTGTATAAAATTGGGATTGAACCTAGGCATTGTGTTGTTTGGTTCCCACTAGTATTTGCTTCTATGCTGAGCACCTTTGTCAAGGTGTTATTTAACTAAGAGGCCCCATGACCCATGGGTAGGGCACTGCTATATTCATTTATCTTTTCATGATTCATCTATTGGTGACATTCTGGAATGCCTTCCTTGTCTATATTATATTTCCCATTGTTACAAATGACTTAGAAGCTCATGCCATGAGCTCACTTAATGTTTGGAACCTGAGCATTATAGGTATTTCATGTATCTGATCCTAGCTCGTATGCTATTCTTCATTTCCTATGCATTACACTATTTCTTTTTCGCTTGGCATTTTGTTTTGGTTTAGCTCGAGCATTATGAATTTGGATTTGCTAGGGCATGGCTATGTTCAGGGGCCATTGACCTGCAAACTATTATAATCTAGTGGAGGCATCAATGCAATAATTGATAGAACCATGCCCCATTTGATGATTCTTAGTTGAATCGATGGGATGATCTAACTTTTGGTTTCTATTCCCTTATCATTTAGTTTCCACCTTCTTGTCTCTTATGCACATAGGCTCATGAGTTGGAAGCCAGAATGTCAACTGTATTGGCTATTCACTATTGCATTCCATACCATTTATGCTTGTATTTGGGAATTTTGTTATTGTCATGACTAGAAGGCCTGTGGTTTCTTGTATTATTGTTGCCCTAATTTTCCTTCCATTCAAATTTGGCCTTGGTTTTTATGACAAACCTTCATCTCCTTAGTCCTATGAGAAGCTCCAAAAAATTTCATGGCTTTATCTATTTCCCTCTAGTCTCTACAACTATTTTTAGGTCCCTAGCTAGGTGAAAAGTCCTTAAAAAATTCATAAAACTAGCCGTTATAAGCAATAAACCCTAGAAATCCCTTTGGCCTATTATAATTCTTTGTTACTTTACCGGTCACTTCAACCTCCAAAATGCATGTGCATTTTTCATTCCTTCAGTCACCAAATCTCCATTTCCAGCGGTCAAGGCTCTAACATCTAACAGTCCCATGAATGGTTACCTTTTGAGTTGGCGGTCTCTACTTAGCAGCTAAAGTCAAGATTCTAGATCTGACGGTTGTCACATGATCTCATAGGGTCAGAATATCCCATGAGATCTGGCAACAACTATCAATCTTCTTGTCTACAAAGTGCATTTGTCAGTGGGTCTGGCCATGTTGTCCGAGCTGTACACCTTTGATTGGTCAAAGACTTGTGATTCAATGCCATGTCAGTGCGGGTCTGACAGTTGTCAATCAATGATGATCTAATGGCTGGCACATGATCTGAAGGATCTTTTTTGACATATGAGATCATGCACCCACCATTGATCTTACTTTATCTGTGGGCTCTGTCAGGTGGGTCCTCAATTTTTGACATGCTAGTTTATTATTGGTTGGCCAGATGACAGCTTGGATTTGTTAGTGGGACCATGTCAAAAGGTCTATGAATGTGTCAGAAAGGCAAAGATCTACAGTGGTCATATTATCTCATAGGATCTTTTGACCCCATGAGATCATGCGAGGACCTTCCAATGAGAATCTTAGAGAGTCGTGGGTCCGAGGTGCTACTTGGTGTTGATGTGCTTGCATATGATTGGATGTTGTATGATGACAGGGATTTGTCAGAGGATTTGATGTGTCATGGGGTCCCAATTCTAAAAGGATCTATGGCTGGCACATCATCTAAAGGAATATTCAGTAGCCATGAGATCATGCACCCGCTATTGGATTGGAATCAACATTGTAGTGGGTCCGTTGTCAGAGTCTACTGAGGTGTTTGCTGATGAGGCAGTCAGGGTGAATGGAAAGGTGAAAAATGGAAAAATGGGCCCAAGGTTTAGTGAATTATTTTGTGAATCAATGACTAAAGGGGTTTTTCATGTTCACCAAACTTAACTAGGGTCAACTAAAGTATTAAATGATTATGTGATCAAAGGAAAATTGGAACCCAAGGTAAATGTTGAGTTAGTTTTCCAGTCAAGTATCGAGCTAGAGTAAAAAGGAGGATCTGACGATCACATTTTAAAGAGAGATTGAGTTTTAAATGTCGGCCGTCGATAGGGAATTTTAGCGCCACCTGTGACCATTTTATCATTTTTTAAATTCAAATATCTTGAAATATCAGATTTTAATAGTTATGGTGAGACCGAGTTGTAGGTAGGTAGATGGATCATGGCGATTGGATTTTTATGGGTATAAACATGAAATAGACACACAAACATAGATATCTTATCAGCTGGGATATTTTCATGTGCATTTATGGCCAAATTTGATAGAATTAGGGTTTGATTATTATATACAAAATTATGTAACCCTAATTAGATATTTTTTTGGCTCTTGCCTGTGTGCATTGGAGGAGATGTATATAATGTTTTTTAGAGAGCTTTAGAGCTCGGAATGAACTTTTTGTAAAAGAAGAGTTGGACAATTGTAAAGAGAAAAATATATCTTTTCTTAGAAACCTATCTGTGGCATTCTTCTTGCCCTCTATTTTTCTAAAGTTGTAAATTCCCATTTATTATTTAGATATTGTAAGGTATTTTGTGGTATTCTTCATGTCCCTATGCTTCTTGTCTAAATTATCTCTTAATGAATTCAATATTTATATGTTTCTCAGTGATATCTTAGGGTCCTTGATCCCTCCTCCTTTCTGCAATTTTGTGTATCATTGTGGATGATTTGATGGGAATGCTTTTGTGGGTATACTTCAACCCCTTAATTATCTTGTCTCATTCCTATACCAAGTTACAAAGGTGAATGTTTGTTTGCAGGTCATAGATTGTTGCCTAACCCCAAAGAGTGTCATTGTTTGTGAAAGAATCCCTCTCTTTCCTTGAATACCCTCTTTGTTTGCAGACCCTCCTATGAAATATTTATGCAAGCCTATTTAGTAAGTTGTGATCTCTTAGACCTAAGTTTGTGCATTGAGCCCATCTTTTATACTGTAATTCATACCTTCATTTCGGTGCATCACCTAGTAGGTAGTTTTCTTTCAAGTCATTTACCTTTCAAGTACTCCTTCTATCCCTTTTCCCCTCAAGTTTTACTTTTCATGTCAAGAAGCAAATTAAGGTGATTATCCAAGAGGAACCAGCCTAGAACCTAGAGGTCTCATCTCAATTAGCATAGGTCCCACAACCTGGAGATGATTCCCATGTTATACTAGGTTATCAAGACTATGAGAGCTTGAAGCAAGGGTACAAACTTAGTGTATAACAATTCTAGCACACCCGGTGGGACTAAAAAATAATTTTTTATTTAAATATTATGTTATCTCTGATATACAGATTGCATAACACAGACTTTTAGAAGTCATTCTATCAAGTATATCTGGCGACTCCACTGATTTCAAAGATCTAGGCCAAGTTTGTTTAAGGTTTATGAGAAAGATTGAGACTAGAAGCTCAAAGCCTATTGAATTTTTAGAGTTTCCCTCAAAAGGAAGTTACAAAGGTAGGTCAACTTAAAGAAAATCCTCTACAAGGAGAGTTCAATCAACACCACTGGATACCTCAGAAAGGAGACCTTTACCCTTTCATTCTAGAAGAAGAGGTAGATCTGTAACCAAAGAGCTAGAGGAAGATTCAAATCCAGTAGCAAATACAGCTCATATAGTTGTTAATCTTCAGATTCCAACTCCTACAATGGCTAGGTAGTTTTCCTTTGCACCATTCAACCAAGGGAGTCCATTAGCCTTTGATCAACATCATGATGTTCCCTTGGTGGCACTAAAGATTATACCTAATTTCATAGGTGAAGGGAAAATTACTACTTTTGAACACATAAGGGATGTGACCACCATCTACAACATACACAACATAACCCAAGAGGATGTGGCCACAAAATTATTAGCAGCCTCTCCAAAAGGTAAGGCTCTTGAATGGTTTAGAACTCTAACTTTTGGATCCATTACTTCATGGGATGAGTTAGGGCATGCATTAAGTAAGCATTTTGAGGATAAGTCAGATAACTTGTCTCGAGTTGAGCAGTTGACAACCATTAAGAGAGAACCCCAAGAAAAAATGACAGATTACAATAGTAGATTCCTCAAAACATGGAATACAATTCCAGTATCAGTAAGACCATCAGCTAACCATTCTTTTCTATACTACTTGCAAAGCTTGAATGGTCAAATTTCTGTCATGATCCAGTCTATGGGTGGTGCTTCCTTACCCCAAGCTTTTGACATAGCTGTCAAGGCTAAAAATTGTTTAATCCAAGTAGGCATGATTGCTAGAACGCCACCAGTGCCCATCTTTCCTAGCCTCCAACCCATTGCACCTACACAAGTACCCCCATTTACCCCTATTCCAACCATATTAGCAACTTAGGCTAGTACTAGTGGTCAAGAGCTAACAATAAGTTTCTCTCAAGAGCTGCAAGAGATAAAGAATCACCAACAAAGTAGTCAACAAGAAATGACAAATTTTTTGCAGACCTTGACTAAAGAGGTCACAAATTTGAAGAAACAAGGTCAAGGAATCAGACCACCCTTTCAACCACAAGCCCAAGGTCCTAATCAACAATATCAAAATCAAGGATAGCCTTATCAGCAAAATAGGCCACCATACCAAGAGGGCTATCAAGGACAAAGGAAAATTTTTAATTAGAGACCATTCCAACCATATAACCTTACACCCCTCAATTCTACAAATCTAGTGAGGGATATGGTTCCTAGTCAAAATAATGTGGCTATGGATAATGAATGGCTCTTTCCTTGTAATCAACCTCATAATCAAGCTACATGTTCAAATGGATGGATGAACTAAGCTCTAATGGTTCAAAATGCCTCACAAGCTCAATCAGAGGTTTCATCTAGTGTATCAGTTCCCCAACAAGAGTCACAAGAAAAAGAGACTGCTCTTTTCAATTGGGAGCAACTAGACTTCAATGGAGTCAATGATGAAGTTTCTTTTGTTGCCTATGCAAGAGCAAAAAGAATAGCTCAAGACATGGAAAGAGTAGATTCCAATGCCAAAGCCACTACATCTATAGAGCCACTACAACAAGCCACTCCCATCATACCTAAGGAGGCTCCTGCCATTACAAGTAAAGGAGAATAGACTCTCAAGGAGGTGGAGCCCATCATAGTGAAAGAACAAAAAAGAGTACACACCATGGTACCTTTTAATATTGTAGACAACATGAAGAAGGTGAATGTCACCATGTCCATGTGGGACTCTCTGGCTATTCTGGGGCAGTCTAAAATTTTGAAGAAGGCCATGACAAAAGTGGTAAATCCTCAACCTGCAAAAGAAGTTGCAAATATAGTGTTGGTTAACACTAATCAAGAAAAGGATGCTCCAAGTAGAAACTCCAAGACTAATGCCATGCAAGGTAGGAATTCAAAGCCACCTCCCTTTTATGTATCTCTAATTACTAGAAAATCTCTAGTGCATAATTGTATGGTAGATAGTGGAGCTACTAGCACTATAATGCCTAAGAAGGTAGCTAACCAATTAGGACTGAAATATGAACCCTTTCAAAAGAAGGTCACACAACTTGATGGGTCCTCAGTCAATACTATAGGTGTGGCCAAGGATACCAGTCTAATCCTACATGCTAGTCCTAATTTTTCCATCCTCCTTGATATATATATCATAGATCTCCCTGCATTATTTGCCATATGTTTGTCAAGGGAGTTTACAGCCAAAATAGGAGGCTACTTATCCTCTGACTGGTCTCACATGCTATTTCATACAAGGTATGGGACCAAGGTCACCATTAAGTCAGAACCATTGGTAGGACACCATATAGAACCATATGTGTCCAATACCATCAATGTAAACTACCCTATATTTGATGATAGTGACTTCCAAACCATTAGTGAAGCAAGCACTAAGATAGAGAATATCCCAAATATTTTATTAGATGAAAGAGCTTCAGAAGCCTAAGAAAATCTTGTTTGGGATTTTGGTTTGGGAAGTTATTTAATACAAGAAAGTGGATCTATAGAGCCCAACCTTCTCAAGGACACTGATTAAGAGGATCAGAGCAATCTGGTTTGGGAACTATTTTTTGATGGAGCTAGAAGTAGACATGGTTATGGTGGTGGTGCTATGCTAGTGTCCCCAAAAGGAGAAAGATATTATACTACCTTTAGATTCAGTTTCTCCTGCACTAGCAACACTGCAGAGTATGAAAGTCTAGTCAATGGACTAGAATGGGCTAGAAAAAGAGGGCTTAAGGCCCTAAAATTTTATGGTGATAGTGAATTAGTTGTCAACCAAGTGAGAGGGATAAGTGCAACCAAAAATGACACTTTGAAAGCATACAAACATAGATTTTGGGATGCAATTGAAGATTTTTGTGCTTTCAATATTGTTGCTATTCCTAGGAAGCTAAATCAAAATGCAGATAGGTTAGCTGTTGTCGGATCTCCGTATGATATTCCCAATAGCATTTCAAAAGAGATATATCAACAACATATCAATGTGATTGTCAGACCCTCTATTCCTGATAATAATGTCAATTGGTAGGTGTTTGACAAGGATGAACAAATTCTCTAGTTCTTGTTTGAAGAAGATGTTTTTTCAAAGCATAATCAAGATAGGTTATCACAAAATTATGGTCATCAACTGATACAACTTAAGTCTAATAAGATTCCTAGAGGTCTTGTTACATTAGATACTATCTTCAACAAGGTTGATGAAGTCAAGAAGAATAAAGCTAGCCTGGTAGTTCAACAGGAACATTGTGTTAAACTAGAGTTGGAACTAGGTAAGAGCTTACAATTTGGAAAAGTAAACACTAAATTGGAGAAGAAAGCTTATACTTAATTATTCAGAGAATTCAGTGATCTATTTGCATGGCAATATGAAGACCTCAAAGGTTTTGATCCAGCCCTTGCTCAACACACTATTGAATTAGAATCTAATGCCAAACTGGTGAGGCAGAAGCAAAGGCCTGTTAATCCGATGCTTGAACTACTCATGCATAAAGAAGTACTCAAATTGATAGAAAGTGGTATAATCTACCCCATCAAGCATACTAGTTGGGTTTCCAACCTTTTTCCCATTAGGAAGAAGAATGGGGAGCTGAGGTTATGTGTTGACTTCAGGGATCTTAATAGAGTTTCATTAAAGGACTACCATCCACTACCCTCTATGGAACAAATCTTACAATGTGTCTCTAGATTTGAGAGATTTTCATTATGGGATGGCTATTTAGGATACAATTAGATCCTAGTAAATGAAGAGGATCAATACAAGACTACATTTACAACCAAGTGGGGAACCATGGCTTATCAAAATATGCCCTTTGGTTTGTCAAATGCAAGTGCTACATTTCAAAAGGCAATGGATATGGCCTTTAAAAGCCTCATGTACAAAATTGTACTGGTCTACTTAGATGACATAACTATCTATTCAAAGAATACAGTAGATCACATCAAACATTTGAGAAAGATCTTTGAAAGGTGTAGAGAATTTGGGATATCTCTTAATCCCAAGAAATGTGTGTTTGTAGTTCATGAAGGAAAATTGTTGGGATATGCAGTATCCAAAGAAGGAATTATAGTGGATCTTGAGAGAATTGCAACTATCCTAGAGCTACCCCTACCACATCACAAGAAAGGTCCCCAATCTTTCATAGGAAAGATTAACCTTGTTAGGCATTTCTTGCCTAATATTGTAGATTTACTGAAGCCTTTGAAAACCATGTTAAAAAAGAGTTCAACCTTCATCTAGACTAAGGAAGGGAATGCCAATTTCTAGGCTATCAAAGAGGCCTTGATAGAAGCTCCTGCCCTGCTAAACCCAAATTTCAATAAGGATTTCATCCTTTATGCTTATGGAGGTCATGATGCTATATCTGCAATGCTGACTCAAGAAAATTCAAATGGATTGGAGTAGCCTATTGCTTTCTTTAGCAAAGGTTTAGAAGAGTATGAATAGAGATACTCTTTTGTAGAGAAACATGTACTGTTTGTAGTTGAGAGCCCGAAGAAATTCAGATATCTATTGACCCATAGAAGGGTACATTTGAAGGTTACTCATCCAAGTGTCAAGGAGTTTTTTCTTTCCAAGGATCTTAATGAGAAAAGAGCTGGTTGGATCACCAAGGTGATGGAATATGACATAGATATTCAAACTACCAAGCTGGTTAGAGGAAGAGGTCTTTGTGACCATTTGGTAGGGGATGAAAGTTCAAAGAAAGTAGAGCAATTAGATGCATCTTTGGTGATGTATTCTACTAAAAAAAAAGCCAAGGCAACAAGCTAGTTGCCTAATATGATCAACTATTTGAAGATGGGACAATGTCCTGCAGATCTTGATTCAGCAAAAAGGAGGTATTATAGATTGTAATCTATTCCTTTTGTGCTGATAAATGAAGTTCTTTTCAGAAAGGATCACAATGGTGTCCTTTTAAGATGCATAGATTTAGAAAAGATAGCTGATGTTCTATTTGAGTTTCATGATGGACCTTCTGGAGGTCACTTTTCTCTTAGGACTACTGCTTTTAAAATCATGAGGGTTGGATACTATTGCCCATCTATCTTTAAGGATAGTCATGATTATGTAAGAAAATGCATCAAATGTGCTATGTTTGTAGGAAAAGAAAGGCTTGTAGCCTTACCCCTACAACCAGTCAGAACAGAGCAACCTTTCATGAAGTGGGGCATAGATTTCATTGGAATGATCAATCCATCATCTAGTGTAGGCCATAAATGGATAATCACTACAACAGATTATTTCACTAGCTAGACAGAACAATTGCATTAAAAGAGGCCAATGAGAGTGTTGTCCTAGGTTTTTATGATGATATAATTCATAAGTTTGGCACTCCTAATTCCATCATATCAGATAATGCATTGGCATTCACAAGCCTCAAAGTCTCAGAGTGGGTAGTCAAGAATGGCATCTATCTGAATACCAGTTCCAATTACTACCCTCAGAGCAATGGCTTAGCAGAATCAAAAAACAAGAATTTGATTAGGATAATCAAGAAGACTCTACAAGATAATCAAAGAAATTGGCATACCAAACTAAGGTCTTCCTTATGGCTGGACATAATGACTCCAAAGAAGATCATTGGGAATTCTCCTTATGTGCTAGTGTATGGCAGAGAGGCTAAGTTGTCCATTTCAACTGAATTACCAGCTCTAGACTTGGCCACTCAATATGCTCTATTTGAAGAAGGAGATCCCTTACAGATCAGACATGCTCATCTCATGGATTTGGAGGAACTCAGAGGCAAATCTATGAAAGATATGGAGTTCCATCAGATTCAGACAAAGAAAAGTTTTGAGAAGAGAGCCAAGGCTAGAAATTTCAAGGTTGGGAATGTAGTCCTCAAGTGGGATGAGTTCAGATCCAAGCTTGGTAGACATACAAAATTTGATTCATTTTGCGGTGGACCATTTGTGATAACAAAGTGCAAGGGACCCAATGCTTTTCAGCTATCAACTCTTGAAGGAGTTTCCCTGCCAATCTCAGTCAATGGTTTCCACTTGAAGCCCTACTTTGAGGTTAATCCCTTTATGTAAATTCTTGTAAATATGTGTTTTCCTACTTTCTGTCCCTATTTTCTAGCTTAGTTTCATGCTTTCCAAGAACTTCCTATGCACAAGGTTGTCTTTTTGGTTTTCAGTTTTGTCTCTTTGTCAATTTTTGTGTTCCTAAGGTGACCCCATGCCCAATGGATTGCGTTTAGGCCACTGATCAATGTCTAGTAGGATAACATCCAGTAGAAATCACAAAAATGTTGCTCTAATTTTCCTTCCATTCAAATTTGGCCTTGGTTTTTATGATAGACCTTCATCTCCTTAGTCCTGTGAGAAGCTCCAAAAAATTTCATGGCTTTATCTATTTCCTTCTAGTCTCTGCAACTATTTTTAGGTCCCTGGCTAGGTGAAATTTCCTTAAAAATTTCATAAAACTAGCTGTTATAAGAAATAAACCCTAGAAAACCCTTTGGCTTGTTATAATTCTTTGTTACTTTATCAGCCACTTAAACCTCCAAAACACATGTCCATTTTTTATTCCTTCATTCACCAAATCTCCATTTCTAGTGGTCAAGGCTCTAACATTTAGCAATCCCGTGAATGGTTACCTTTTGAGTTGGCAGTCTTTGCTTAGGAGCTAAAGTCAAGATTCTAGATCCGACAGTTGTCGCATGATCTCATAGGGTCAGAAGATCCCATGAGATCTTTTGACAATCACCGATCTTCTTGTCTGCAGAGTGCATTTGTCAATGGGTCCGGCCACGTTGTCTGAGCTATACACCTTTGATTGGTCAAAAATTTGTGATTCGATGCCATGTCAGTGCAGGCCTTGTGGTTGTTAGTCGATGATGATCTAATGGTTGGTGCATGATCTGAAGGAGATTTTCTGACACATGAGATCATGCACCCACCATTGATCTTACTTTATCTCTGGGCTCTGTCAGGTGGGTCCTTAGTTTCTGACGTGCTAGTTTATTATTGGTTGGGTAGATGACAGCTTGGATCTGTTAGTGGGATTGTCTTAGAAGGTCTATGAATGTATTAGAAAGGAAAAGATCTATGGTGGTCATATGATCTCATAGGATCTTCTAAACCCATGAGATCATGCGATGACCGTCTGATGAGAATCTCATAGGGTCATGGGTCCGAGGTGCTACCTGGCGCTGATGTGCTCACATATGATTGGCTGTTGTATGATGACAAGGATTTGTCAGAGCATATGATGTGTTGTGGGGTCCTAGTTCTAAAAGGATCTATGACTAGTACATGATCTAAAGGAATATTCAGAGGCCATGAGATCATGTGCCTGTCGTTGGATTGGAATCAACACTGCAGTGGGTCCATTATCAGAGCTTGTCGAGGTGTTTGCTGATGAGGCAGTCGGGGTGAATGGAAAGGTGACAAATGGAAAAATGGGTGTAGGGTTTAGTGAAGTATTTTGTGAATCAGCAACTAAAGGGGTTTTTCATGTTCACTAGACTTAACCAGGGTTAGCTAAAGTATTAAATGATTCTGTGACTGAAGGAAAATTGGAACCCGAGGTAAATGCTGAGTTATTTTTCTAGTCAAGTACTGAGCCTAGGTAAAAAGGAGGATCTGATGGTCACATTTTAAAGAGAGATTGAGTTTCAAATGCCAATCATTGATAGGGAATTTTAGCACCACCTGTGACCATTTTATCATTTTTTAAATTCAAATATCTCAAAATATTAGATTTCAACAGTTATGGCAAGACCGAGTTGTAGGTAGGTAGATGGATCATGGCGACTAGATTTTTACAGGTGTAAACATGAAATGGACATGCAAATATAGATATCTGATCAGTTGGGATATTTTCATGTGCATTTATGGTTGAATTTGATAGAATTAGGGTTTGATTATTATATAAAAAATTATGTAACCCTAATTAGATTTTTTTTTGGCTCCTACTTGTGTGAATTGGAGGAGATGTATATAATGTTTTTTAGAGAGCTTTAGAGCTCAGAATGAATGTTTTGTAAAAGAAGAGTTGGACAATTGTAAAGACAAAAATATATCTTTTCTTAGAAACCTATCTGTGGCATTCTTCTTGCCCTCTGGTTTTCTATAGTTGTAAATTCCCATTGATTATTCAGATATTGTAAGGTATTTTGTGGTATTCTTCATGTCCCTATGCTTCTTGTCTGAATTATCTCTTAATGAATTCAGTATTTATATGTTTCTCAATGATATCTTAGGGTCCTTGATCCCTCTTCCTTTCTACAATTTTGTGTATCATTGTGGATGATTTGATGGGAATTCTTTTGTTGGTATACTTCAACCCCTTAATTATCTTGTCTCATTCCTATACCGAGTTGCAGAGGTGAATGTTTGTTTGCAAGTCATAGATTGTTGCCTAACCCCAAACAATGTCATTGTTTGTGAAAGAATCCCTCTCTTTCCCTGAATACCCTCTTTGTTTGTAGACCCTCCTATTAAATATTTATGCAAGCCTATTTAGTAAGTTGTGATCTCCTAGACCTAAGTTTGTGCATTGAGCCCATCTTTTATACTATAATTCATACCTTCATTTTGGTGCATCACCTAGTAGGTAGTTTTCTTTCAAGTCATTTCCCTTTCAAGTACTCCTTCTATCCCTTTTCCCCTCAAGTTTTCCTTTTCATGTCAAGAAGAAAATTAAGGTGATTATCCAAGAGGAACCAGCCTAGAACCTGGAGGTCTCATCTTAGTTAGCATAGGTCCCATAACTTGGAGATGATTCCCATCTTATACTAGGTTATAAAGACTACAAGAGCTTGAAACAAGGGTGCAAACTTAGTGTATAACAATTACACATGCTCATTGTTTTTGTGTTTCTCCATATGGCTCATACCTTTATGTATAGCTCACACCATGAGCTATGCATTTCATTGTATTTGGACTCGAGGCATCATGAACATATGGTCCTCTTATTATTGAATGTTGGGATGCTTACAAAGTTATGCTTACTCAATAAAAGACTAGTACTTGGGCTATGACATCAATGTTTATACTAGTTTATTCAATTCCATTGGAGCATTGCTTGTATGTTCCATAAGGCCATGAACCTAGGTGACAAGAGATTGTGGGCCTACTGTTGCATCTTTTATCTCCTCTGAGTGTTTGAAGCATTCCACCATCTATTTAGAGTATGATGTATAGTTCATTTGAAACCGTGTGCTAGTTATTTTCTCTGTGATTGGTTCTTTGGACCAATGCTCCTAGCCCATAGGAAACACAATCTTATATACATTTGCTATTATAAACCACTAATGGTGTCATGAGCTTTTGGTTTGATGCTATTATAACCCCTAGATTCTATTGAGATGTTAATACTGTGCTGGCTATTCAATGTTGATGCTTGCACTTATGTTGAATCTTATTGATTAAGTCATGCCATATTGATCCTTAATTATCACATGGAATTTAGCATGTACATGTCACAACATCAATGTATTATATTTGTGACATTTTTCCATGTTGCATCTTTTCCATGCATGTTTAGTTCCTGTATACAGACTCCATGAATAATCATTAATTTCAAGCCCACTAGCTAATTGCATAATATCTATTGTGACCCTCACTGCATCATGTAGTCACATTCTTTTATCTATAGCTTCTTTGCCTGGCCTTGTGATGCAGATTTAAACACACCTCATGCCATGAATGTGAGATAAAACCATGCAGATTTGTGTATCCTATTCTCTATTTTTTATTTGGTACCAATATTTGATTCATGCTACATCACACATATTGATATGCTCATGCCATAATATCAATGCATTGAATGCATCCTTGGAGTATATTATGTTGTGGTGTGCCTCTTTCTATGACATGTAGGATTGTACTCTTATCCTTCTACTATTTTCACCTCATGCTTTCTTTGCCTCCATGATTCTGCTTGATTTGGATGTACTTTGCTTTTGTATGATGTCTGCTCTTGGCCCTTGATGCGATCATTGACATAAAACTTGAGGTTTTTCTGTCATGATATGCATCAAGGGCCTAGGTCATTCATTGAATTCATTGTTGGATCAACTCCTCCTATATTTGCACATGAAACAAACATGTCAGTAAAAACATGGTGCCTCTTGGTCTTTGGAGCCTTACGCACATGCCCTGAGCACAACCTTTGTCAGAGGTGCATGTCTGAGTGTACATATGCATTTTGTAGATATTGTGATACTAGCCATTGCATAGATCCATTGGATCTAACCCATATCCCTTCTTCTCTTCTTGCAGATTCTAGATCTCAAGAGATCTTTGGATAGGACTGGATTAGGACACCACTACCAGGAAATATTTGGTACCCCAGTATTTAATCATTTTCTTTATGTATGTGTATACTCATTCATTCAATTCTGATAATAGCTATGCTCACAGCCTATGTGAGCTTGGATAGATGCTTCTCCTTTCAGTTCTTTCCCATTTGTATAGTATACATACATGCATGTGTAGCTTTAGATGCAGTTCAATTCCTTTTACTTTCATGTTCTCTTCAAAATGAAATGAACTCAAACTTAAAGAAGATCACATAATAACAAAAACTAGGGTACTGTAGCATCATCTAGTAATTATGGTCACCAATTTAAGGATGAGTAAAAATATGATAACATTCTGGCAACCTCTTTGGAGTGCTTGCCTGCTAAGCATCCTGACCAGCTATCTTAAAGATCCATTGGGCATAGAGTCCTATAAGCCTCAAACTAAACTTAGTTCCTTTGGACAACCAATCCTTCCTACTAACAAAACTGCTAACTACTAGAGATAGCCTCTCTGTCTTATTACTACTCACACCAAACTGAAAACCAAATTGAAAGCAACTAAAGACTGAAAACAAACTTGTGCCAGGCACTTAGGAAACATAGAAAACTGGAAACTTCTAACCTACTAATGTACAGGGTAGAAATAGACCTCAGAAACAAGTCTTGAGGTGACACCCATTCACTGGAATGGGTAGCTCCTCTCCATCCATACTAGCTAGTTGAAAAGCATTATGGGCTTTGCATCTAATCACCATGAAAGGCCCACTCCATATGGCATCAAATTTAGTATGCATCCCTGGTTTGTACTTTGCTTCATCCCACTTGAGGACAAGGTCCCCTTCCTTGAAAGCTTTCAGTGTGGTTTTCTTATCAAAGCTTTTCTTCATTCGAGAATGATGAACTTCTAGGCTCTCTAGTGCTAGTTTTCTTATTTCTTTGAGTTCAACTAGTTCAGCAAGCCTGACTAGCATAATATCTTCTTCCATAAGATCAATCTCCTTGATTAAACTCAAAGTAGGAAGCTCGGTAGACAAAGGAATCCTGGCTTCTTTTCCATATATAAGTGTATAGGGTGAGTTACCTATAGACCTCTTAGGTGTTATTCTATCTACCCATAAGGCCAACTTCAACTTGCTATGCCAGTCCCTTTGGTTTCCTTCTATAGATCTTTTGATGATTCTTAGCAAGTTCTTGTTTGTTGATTCTGCCTAACCATTACCCTGAGGGTAATAGTTAGAAGAGGTACTCAAGAAGATATTATGTTTGAGTTCCCATTCTAAGATTCTAGTTCCCAGGAATGCCATAGCATTGCCTGGAATGATGGAGTCTGGAGTACCAAATCTAGACACAATGTCTTGATAGAAGTTTAGGATAGAGGTCTCATTTTCTTCCTTAAGTGCTACAACCTCTGTCCACTTGGTAAAATAGTCTGTAGTAGCAAGTATCCATTTGTGCCTAGCACTGGATGGGGGGTTGATAGGTCCAATAAAATTCAATCCCCATTTTGAGAAAGGCTACTCCACCTTGATGGGATGAAGAGGGAGGGCTGCTAACTTTTGTTTCCCAGTAAACAAAGCATAGTTCTTACATTTCCTTACCCAATCAAATGCATCTTTTTATAGGCTAGGCCAATAATACCTAGCTCTCATTACTTTTAGAGCAGTGGTCCTAGCTACAAAGTGTCCTCTAGAACATCCATCATGAAATTCCTCTAGTAATTTATCCACTTCGCTAGTTTCAACACATCTCGACAAGATGCCACTATGATCCCTTCTATAAAAAACATCATCAATAATGACAAATGGAATAGCTTGGAGTCTAAACTACCTTCTTTTACTCCTTTCAAGGCCTTGCAGGCACTGACTAGTTGAGAGATAATGTTTCATCTCTGTTGTCTAGCTTATGTTCTACTCTGCATTCTGGTTCATCAAAAAAACTTCCTCCTTTTGCTAGTTTGGGTCTACTATTCCTTCATTGAGATGCTCACATAGCCCCTTTCCTCTAATCAACTTGGTCACTTTAATCTAAATGTCATACTCCATGACTTTCGTGACCCAACCAGCCCTCTTGTGGCTTAGGTCTTTATTCAGTAGAAAGTCTTTTATGTAAGGGTGAGCAACCATTAGGTGCACTGTTTTATTGGATAACAAGTGCCTAAACTTTTTCAAACTCCTCACAATTGCTAGGACATGTTTTTCTATAGGAGTGTAATTAAGTTCATAACCATCTAAACCTTGGCTGTAGAAAGCTACTGGTTGTTCCTACTTCTCAGCATTCTACTGAACTAACATGGAAGAGATACTATCAATGTCCTAAAAATAATATAGGATGAAGTCTTTAGACAAGTCAGGGTTTACCAGAGTAGGAGCAGATGCAATTGCTTCCTTGACTTCTTCAAAGCACCTTTTTCCTTTATTTGTCCAATGAAAGGTTTAGTTCTTCTTCAACATCTAGGTCATAGGCTTTAGTAGTGCTGCAACATTTTGAATGAACCTTCTTAAGAAGTTGATTCTTTTGAGGAAACTTTGTAGTCCCTTCTTGTGAGCTGGCAGAGGTAGTGCCATGATGGCCTTTATCCTCTCAGGATCAATGGTTGTCCCTTGCTTAGAAACAATGTGTCCTAGTATTCTGCCTTCATGGACAACAAAAATGCATTTCTTAGGATTCAATGAAACTCCAAACTCTCTACACCTTTCAAATATCTATCTTAGATGAACTAGGTGATCATTAGTGTCTTTTGAAAAGATAGTTATATCATCCAAATAAACTAGGAAAAACTTGTTCATTAAACCAACAAATGCCATATCCATGGCTTTCTAAAATGTAGCACCACCATTAGACAGCCCAAAAGGCATCTTCTTTTATGTTTTGGTGCCCCATTTGGTGGTGAATGCATTTTTATATTGATATTCCTCTTTAACCAGGACCTAGTTATAACCAGAAAATCCATCTAACAAAGAAAATTTGTTAGACCTTGAGACATACTACAAAATCTGTTCCATGGAGGGAAATGGGTGATGATCTTTGAGTGAGGCTCTGTTAAGGTCTCTGAAATCCACACATAACTAGATTTCACCATTCTTCTTCCTAACTAGTACTAGATTAGAGACCCAAGAGGTGTTTTTAATGGGAAAAATAATATTGGCCTCAATCATTTTTCTCAACTCTATTTTCATCAAGACCTCTAACTTAGGATTGATAGGTCTTTATTTTTGTCTCACTAGTTTGGCATGGGGTTCTAGCTCAATGGTGTGCTAGGCTAGGTGGGGATCAAATCCTTTCATATCATAGTATTCCCATGCAAAAACATCTCTAAATTCTTGACATAATGAAACAAAGGCTTTTTTTTTTCCGGCTGAGTGCATACCTTTCCAAGCTTAAGAGATTTGTCCTTCAGAACTTCCATAGACTGGTAGTGCTCTTCTTTGACTATCATACTAGCCTTGTCTCCTCTGAGTTGATCATCAGATTTGAATATGGACTCAAGTGTGACCAGTCCCTTAGGCAACTTATTACTTTTCAATTGTAGCATCTAGTCACTATATTGGTGAGCATGTTTGTTCTAGTTAACTTTAGAAAAATCGGCTTCTTCTATCAAAAGTTAAAAATCTGCTCATCATTTTCAAAGACTTGCCAGCTCACCTGATTGTCTGGTATAGATGGCCTTACTAGAACCTTTACATGCTATAAGTTAGGACTTGTGATTTATTTTGGGATATCATACTCTGCTCCCATGGTAGCCAACTTGTCTGCCTATTTGTTCTGATTCCTTGGGACAACAACCAGGTTAAAAGCACAAAAATATTCCATTAAATCCCAAACCCTATGTTTATACATCTTAAGTGTATCATTCTTTGTGATATTAGTGCCATGAATTTGATTGACCACTAACTCATTGTCACCTATAACTTTTAGGCATTTATTCCTCTTTGTCTAGCCTATTCTAAACCATGAATCAAAGCCTCATACTCTAATGTATTGTTAGTACAACTAAAAGAAAAATGAACTATAGAGTAATACCTTTTCCCTTCTGGAGAAATTAGGACAGCTCCTCCTCCTAAACCAACTTTGCTTCTGGCACCATCAAAAAATAACTACCACAAATCATCACTTTGATCTCCAAAATGCTTATCCTCCTTCATCAAATTTGGAATCACAACACCTTCTTCATGAATGATATACATTCCAATACCAGAAATATCCATGTTTCCAAAAGGGTTATCCTCCTCCAAATCTCTTTCAGCCCACTCATCTCGGACAATATCAAGAATATTTCCAATAGTGGTTTCAAGCTTGAAATCACTTAGGTCTTGTTTATGAAACATAAAATTGGCATTTATAGGGCTTGGGGTATAAGGTTCAACATGAATTTTTGCAAAATCTTTAGACTTGATTCTAACTCTAGTCCTATACCTGGTCGTGAAGTATAGATGAGACCAATCAGCTGAGAGATATCCCCCCAACCTAGCAGTGAACTCTCTGCTTAGACAAATAGAAAAATGAGGAGGCAAGATCTATGACATAAACATCTTGGGGAATGGAAAAATTGGGACATTCATGCAAAGTGAGGCTCAGGTCTTTAATGACTCCCAAGCTACTAACTAATGACCCATCCAACTAAATAATAGGCCTACATATTGGCTCATAAGACAATCCTAGGAGATCTGCTAACTATTTGGAAATCATAGAGCTACTTGCTCCTAAGTCTATCATACAATTATGAACCAAGAAGTCTCCAACAATTAGAGTTACATAGAAAAGAGGAGGTTTAACCTATGGGGCAACAATGGGCTACAAGCTGGTTTCTTCATTTTTCTTCTCCTTTTGAGTTGTTTCAGCCACTAGGACCCTAGGCTATTCTGAAACACCTTCTTGATTTCATGAAATCTTAGCCAACTCACTAAGTATTATCTCCTTTTGACCAGGGATCACCAAAGTGTCCATTAAATGCACATTGATAGAGGTCTTCTTCATTTGCTCCATAATATTAAAAGATCCCAAATTTACTTTAGACTGTCCTTTCGGTGTAATAATCTTTCTTTGTGTAGACACCAACTATGTAGCTGCCTTGACTGGTTCTTTAGCTTCTCTTGGTTGGTTAAGGACTAGAGCTTGAACTACTTTGGGTTGTGGATTCACAACAAGAGCTTACTGACTGGTAGAGGCCACTTGTTCAACCTCTAAAGCCTTCTTCTTAGACCTTGTGTTGGCTGCAATTGGGATATAGTTTGGGTTATCACTTGGTGAAAAATTCACCCCACAAAAATCTTGTTTCTGAAAATTCACCAGTGCCACCTCAGGTGTCTACAATTCATTTGGAGTAACAACTAGACCTTGTTGTATTTATAGCTCTTGAACTATCTCCTATGGAATCATCACATTGCTCTGCACCATGATGGCCTAAGCATAGCCATTAGGACACATCCCTTGGATGTGTTTTTTATTGCATGGGCAGCCCCATTGGTATTCTTGCACCATATTATTCTGAGCTATAGGAACCAGCTCTCTAGAAGCACTAGGAGTGTTAGGATTATAAGGTTGGCTGGCCTTTTGGCTATAATTTCTTGCTTGGCCTTGCTGGCCTTCCTGGTATTGGGGTCTGTTCTGCTGGTAATGATTTTGATAGGGCTACTGATAAGGTTGGTGATATGGTTGTTGGTAAGGCTAGGACTACTACTTCTTTAGACTAACCAACTCATTAGTAACAGTTTGCAAGGCTTTTTTGATCTCATCTAGCTCTTGGGATTGATTCACAATGGGGCTAGCAACTTGTTGAGGAGGAGCTAGGAGAGGTGCAATAGATGCCAAGGCTGGAATTGCTTTAGGAAGAGGATGAAGCTCGGGGAAAATAGGCATTGGGGGCCTTGTTGCTATTTTTCCTTCTTGGATTAGACTATTTTCAGCTCTTATGGAAAGATCATATGCTGCTGGTAAATTAGTCCCTCCCATGGATTGGATCATAATAGAGATATCACTATTAAGGGCTCTTAGATAGTATAGGAAAACATGCTGGCTTAAAGGTCTAACCGTTGCTAGTATTCTATTCCATGTCCTCTAAAATTTGAAGTTAAAATCCATCATATATTCTTGGGGTGCTCTTTTAATAGTAGTCAAATGCTCAACTAATGAGAGATGGTCTAATTTATCTTCAAATTGATTGGTCAAGGCTTGACCTAACCCATCCCAATCAGCTATAGAATTGACTGCTAAGCCTCTAAACCATTGCAAAGCTTTTCCTTTGAGGGGAGATGCCAACAACCTTATAGCCACATTATCCTAGGTTATATTATGAAGGGAACAAAGGGATGCTACATCTCTTATATGTTCAATAGTTGAGGTCTGATCCTCTCCTATAAAAATAGGCAAAATTTTAAGGGTTGATATGGATATGTCATTATGCTGCTGCAAATTCAAGGGTCTACCTTGATTAAAGGCCACAAAAGGATGTTGTCTAGCCATTGGAGGGTTAAGGGGAGCTTGAATTGTTGGTGTTGCTTGCACTGGCTGAATTTGGAGAGTATTTGCAGGGATACAAGCAGTATTAGGAGTAGGATTTGTAGATTTTGATGCACTAGTTTGGGCTGCTTTAGGCCTCTTTTTTACAGATGGCAGCTCCGCATACACAAAAGGATTCTTACTCTATCTTGCTGGGATCCCACTCATAAGCTTATATAATGACCTACATAAAACACCATTAGAGTCACCAGGTATGATTTCAAAAGCTTGTCACTGCTCATACCACACAATAACTTGCATAAATCTTTCTAAGAAATCTGACTCACTAAGTCCAGTGTCCCACCAGGCATGCCAAAAGCTATTGTCACTAAGGATTGCACCCAATTTGCTAAGTGTTGAACCCAACAATCTTGTGAAACATGGGACTATTCTTAGGCTATGGGTAACCTATCTGAGAATAGACCTTCAGATTAAGGGTCGTCTTCCCTTTGGATCACTTGAAACTTATCTAATCTTTGAAGGAAAAGGGAAAGAAAGTGCATGAAATTAAATGACTACAACTGAACCAAAACAAAGGTGATCCACCAATTTTGAAATATATTTACAACTACTCCAATTAGCAAAACAAAACTTGACTCACCACTTAATCCTGCTTTCTTAAACCCTTAATGAAACAAGGTACTTGAAATGCAGAAAAGGAAGAAATCTTCACAATTCTGATATTCTTGATTGCATAGAAGTCACACTACTAGATTAAGATGAATTCCTAAACACCAACATGGATTCAACATGCAGATTAAGGATACAAGGACATCAAAATAATCTTGCATATGATTCAAAAGAAAACCCAAAATTGTAGGAGAACAAGAAGGATCAATTTTATTGCTGAAAAGAAACTAAGTACAATTGTGTCTCTCAGAGCTACAACACTCATATCAGAGAGAAAGAAAGAAGAGATAACCTCAATCATCGAAAGTGAGAGGTATATAAACTAAAACTAGGAATCTACATTCAAACTCTACTACCTCCTAAGAATAGAAAAAGGTCAATAATGGACCCATGAGGCTGCATCATAATTCGAATGCTAGATTCTCAGGTTTCTAGGGGGGCAAGGAAAGTGGGAGCTAAAAATAGATAGTCAAGGAAGACTGCTCTATCCACTAAGTTTTTCCTATAAATGATATTCTGGCAATGGTTTATAAAAATACCACTTGTCAATATCTTAGAATAGCATGCGTGCAATGACTTATCATTAAAAACCTATCCCACTATGACACAAAAAAGGATCTAATATATATTTAAAATGGTCTCAACCCAAAAACAATGGGGAAACACACTTTAAAATAATCACAATTAAAAGCATCCACTTGTGCCTAAATAACAAAACATGGACTAAGAAGTATTTTAAACTCTCAACCCAAAATGGGGAGAAATTCAAAATAACATATTTTATAACAAAATCCACTAAAATAAAGGGCACCAAGTACAAAGATAAAACAATTAATAACCTCAACCCAAAAAAAATGGGGAGGGAAAATTAATTATTCATTAAAACCAAAACCTCTCTGTCGCTGGCATTGTGGACTTTCCCTTTTGGTATCTGGCATCTTTTCATCTTCACTGGCAGTCAACTAAACTCTGGGCTAAACTCAGATTGGAAACATCAATTTTGGATTCGTGGTAGTATGCTATCAAGGTTGGCAAGCTTGATTTTCTTCCTTATTTTGCATCTATTTTCAATGGCATTTCTATGCTTAATGTGTTTCAAAAATGTGCCTACATTCATTGCTCTTCCATGCTTGAATGTCATGCCATTATTGTATAATTTTATGGCTTTTGTATGTCTGGTACATTCTCAGCATCATGAGGGCACTATGATGGCATTTGTTGCTCTGTATTTCTTGTTTATTTCCATCTCTGCATGAAATGTTTGTTGTGTATTCAAAAATTTATTCATCTGTTCATTTAAGCCCTTGGATATAAATCTTTATGCCATTGTTACTACTTTGAAGGCCCTCAAGCCCCCTATTGTATCATGAATACTTGGAACTAGGGCATCAGGTTCATGCTAGTTTTTGAATGAGCTAGGGTACACTATACTCCGTACACACTGCTAATGCATTGCTCTATTATTTTATTATTTCATGCTTGGTGAGGGCATAGTGAACCATTTCTTATTGAGGTGTCGCGGGCTACTCTAAATGGAATTAGGGCATCATATACACTTCTTTGCATTTGTTGTTGTATTGGTGGCATGGGTACTTATATTCTATTGCATAAAATCAGGATTGAACTTGGGCATTGTGTTGTTTGGTTCCCACTGGTATTTCCTTCTATGCTGGGCACCTCTATCAAGGTGTTATTTCACTAAGAGGCCCTGTGACCTATGGGTAGGGCACTGCTATATTCATTTATATTTGCATGATTCATCTATTGGCAACATTCTGGCATGTCTTTCTTGTCTATATTATTTTTCCCACTATTACAACTTGTTGGAAACAATTGTCTGAAGGAAATTGCTACTCAAATTATATATTGTCTTTGATGTCACACAATGTCATAGTCCGTAGCAATCAGTTCCTACCCAGCTCAGTCAGTCTGCCAGACATGAATATTAGTGCTTACCGAGTCCACTCGGTTATCAAAGAAAATTAGTGTCTACCGAGTTCACTCGGTTATCAAAAGAAATTCAGTGTTTATTGAGTTCAGTCGGTTGTTGAAGAAAAGTTAGTGTTTACCGAGTTCAGTCGGTTGTCGAAGAAAAGTTAGTGTTTACCGAGTTCAGTCAGTTGTCGAAGAAAAGCTAGTGTTTACCGAGTTCAGTCAGTTGTCGAAGAAAAGTTAGTGTTTACCGAGTTCAGTTAGTTGTCAAAGAAAAGTTAGTGTTTACCGAGTTTAGTCGATTGTCGAAGAAAAGTTAGTGTTTACCGAGTTCAGTCGGTTATCGAAGGTAAAGGATTGTCAGTGTTTACCGAGTTCCCTCGGTCTCCGAAAGATTATAGAAAGTTATGGTCACCGAGCACTGTCGGCCCTTGAAGGATTTTTGCAAATAGAGTTTGCTTAATTTAGCCGAATGTTATACTAAATAATGTCGATTTGAAAAATCTAAAATCATATAAATAAAAGGTCAAATGTGAAAAATAAACAAGAAATATAGCAGAAGATTTACAGAAGGAAGACAGGAAAGGTGTGTGCGAATTTGTGAAGGATGTTCAGATATCCTTGAGGTGCAGCATAGATTTATTCGATCAAGAAGGATCACACATATGCAGAACAGAGATCTGTAATCAGTAAGATAGTTGCATTATAATACAAGTCATTTTTCATTGTTACCTTCTTATCATTGTAACAGTGAATTCTAAATCTCTTAACCGAGTTGGTTTGACAACCATATTGTAAATCCTCTAACAAGGTGACAATTCCATTGAATTGTTTTCAAGACCTCTTACCAGGCCACTCCTAGCAGGGTGTTTTAAATCCTCTAACAAGGTCACACCTAACAGTGTGTTTTGTAACCTTTTACCGGGTTGGCTTCTAACCGGGCATCACTTCAGAAAAGTGAAAATCAGTATCTAGATACATTGGTGGTTTTTCCCATATTGGGTTTCCATGTTAAATCTTGTGTCTCTTGTGTTCTTAATTGCTTTCTCAATCATATACATGTGCTGATGAATATCTAAAAGATAATTTTGCTAATACTTTCTGCATCTTCAAAATTACTGCAATCTATTTACCGAGTGCTAATACAGATAACATTGTTAAGATATCCTAAGGGATCTGGAAAGAATTAATTGTGAAGTGTTTTATGGTTGACTGATTCACCCCCCCCTCTCAGTCACTTCATCCATATTCCATCAATTGGTATCAGAGCTTTTGGTGCTTGCAGGAAGGGTTTCAAGGACCTAAGCTAAAGATTAGGATGTCTTACAAGAGGGAAATTTCAAAGCTCAACAGAGATAACTTTTCAGCATGGCAAGGTCTCATGCAACTTCATCTAGCTTCCATTGGTGATTCAGGATGCAAATACATTGATGAAGAATACACAATTCCTAATGGCGCATTAACTGTCGAAGACATTGCAGATAAAAAGACTCACAACACCATGATGATAGACATTGCATCTACTCTCAGCTATGAAGAATTTGATGATATTAAAGACTGCACTACTGCATATGAAATGTGGATGGCACTGAAGAAAATATATGGTGGTGATGCAAATGTGAAAAGAGCCAAAGCAGAAAGCCTAAGAGGACAGTTTGACAAGATGAATATGAAGGAAGATGAAAACATTACAAAATATGTTGAAAGAATCAAAGCAAGTGTAAGTGCAATTAGAGCTTCTGGAGGAACAATCTCAGATGAAACTGTTATAAGTAGGGTACTTAGAACATTACTCCCTATCTATGCAATAAGAGTATCAGCTATTCAAGAAAGAAGATGTGAAACAAACCACAATATAACTTTGGATGCTTTAGTTGGAAGATTGACAGCCTTTGAATTAGACAACTATGACAACTATGTTCCTAGTTCCAAAAATATTGAATCAGCATTTGAGGCCAAGGTTTCACTAAAGAAGAACAAGAAAATTAAAGAAGTTCAGTCAGAAAGTGAAGAAGTATCAGAAGAAAGTTCTGATAGTGATCTTGAAATTGTAGAAGCATTACTTGCAAAGAAGTACTCTAGAGGGAAAGGTAAGTATAAAGGTAAAACTCCTTTAATCTATTTTTCATGTGAAGAAATTGGACATATTGTAGCTAGGTGCCCAAACAAGCAAGTTAAGGAAGAGAAGAGAAGTCACAAGTACTATGGTAAGAAAACATGTTTTATGGCTAAAGATTCTGATGATAGTGAAGAAGAAATTGTCTTTATTGCTATAAAAGATGAATCTGATGATGATGAAGATAAGATGGCACTTATTTCTCATATAAGCAAAGATGATATATGGATAATAGACAGTGGATGTTCACACCACATGACTGGTGACAAGACAAAATTTGAATATCTAGAAGACTATGATAGTGGTAATGTAAGATTTGGAAACAATGAACCTTGTTGTATAAAAGGAAAAGGAAGAATCTCATTAACCAAAGAACTCATATGTGATAATGCTTATTGGGTTGAAGGACTAAAACATAATCTTCTAAGTGTAGCACAGCTAATCAACACTGGTTTCAAGGTTGAATTCATGAATGGTCAAGCAAGACTGCTGGATGGAAAAGGAAAACTCATTGGATCAGGCAAACAAACAAAAGGTAACTTATTTTATCTTGATCTCAGTGAATATTCATGCTTTATTGCTCAAATAGAAGAAATTTGGCTATGGCACAAAAGGTTATGTCATGTGAATTTTGATAACATGATAAAAATAAGCAAATTCAAGAAGGTTAGAGGCATTCCTACTTTGAAGAAACCTAATACTGGTCTATGTAAGAATTGTCAGATTGGCAAAATGAGTAAAACTAGTTTCAAGAGCAAGAACTATCAGTCTAAAGAAATTTTGGAAATTGTGCATACTGATTTATGTGGACCTATTGGAATATAAAGCTATACTAGAGATAAATTCTTTATTCTTTTCGTTGATGATTATTCTAGAATGATGATTGTTATGTATTTAAGAGAAAAATCAGAAGCATTTGAAAAGTTCAAATGGTACTTAGCAAGAGTGGAAAAGGAAACAGGGAAAAGATTGAAATGCTTAAGATCAAACAAAGGTGGTGAATTCATCTCCCATGATTTTAACAAATTTTGCATTGAAAGAGGAATCAAAAGATAGGTATCAGCTCCTAGAACTCCTGAGCAGAATGGAATAGAAGAATGAAGAAACAGATCTATTATGGATTGTGCAAGGACTCTAATGATAGAAAAGAACATCGCTATAAAGTACTGGAAGGAAGCTATCAGCACTGCAGTTCATACCTTGAACCGAGTATAATTGAAGAAAGACACATTCAAAACTCCTTATGAATTATGGTATGGCTATAAACCCAATGTAAGTTACATGAAAATATTTGGTAGCAAGTGTTATATCTTAAAAGAATCCAGAAGAAATAAATTTGATGTGAAAAGTGATGAAGGAATATTCCTAGGATATTCTAGCAAAAGCAAGGCATACAAATGTCTGAACTTATCTACTCACAAAGTCATAGAAAGTATACATGTAAAATTTGATGAGTTTGCAGAAAAGACTGAAGAAGAAAGCAAAAGGGAACCTGAGAACTACAGAAGATTCATTTACATTGAACCTGAAACATTGGCAGACATAACTATCATTAAGGAAACTATATCTACCGAGCCGAGCACAGTTACCGAGTCACAAACCGAGTCATAGGAAGAAGATCAAACCGAGTCACAGGAAGAAATTCAGACTGAGTCTCAGCCTGAAGTTACTGAGCAAATATCTACCAAGCCCAAGCAACCTGAAGAAGAGATCCTAGAAGACAATAGCAACAATCATTCAAAAAGTAAGGAACCTATACTAGCCAAATATGTCAGAAGACATCATACACCAGATCAAATCATTGGAAACAAATCAGATGGTACTATGACAAGAAGCAAGCTAAAAGGTACATGTTTGCTTACTAATTTTGAACCTAGAAATATCAAAGATGCATTGGAAAATGAAAGTTGGATTGAAGAAATGAATGAAGAATTAGAACAAATACAAAAGAACAAAACTTGGACTCTTGTACCTAGACCTAAAGATAAGAATGTAATTGGAACAAAATGGGTATTCAGGAATAAGCTAAATGAAGATGGTCAAGTATCTAGAAACAAAGCTAGACTGGTATGTAAAGGTTATTCTCAAGAAGAAGGTATAGATTATGGAGAAACTTTCACTCCTGTTGCAAGATTAGAAGGTGTAAGAACTCTACTTGCTTATGTAGCACACAAAGGATTTAAGGTATATCAGATGGATATAAAATTTGCATTTCTCAATGGAATTCTTGATGAAGAAGTCTACATTGAACAACCTGAAGATTTTATTGATCCAGATAAAAAGGACATCATCTGCAGGTTACACAAAGCATTGTATGGTTTGAAACAAGCTCCTAGAGCATGGTATGAAAGACTCCATAACTATTTGATTCAGATTAATTTCAAAAGAGCTAATGATAATAGCAATCTGTATATTGAAGAAGGACCGGATGACAAAATTGTATTGGCAGAAATATTTGTGGATGATACTATATTTATAGGGAATGAGGATCAGTGCAAAGAATTTTCAGAGCAAATGAATAAAGAATTTGAAATGTCTATGTTTGGTTTAATAAAATTCTTTGTTGGTCTTCAAATTCAGCAAAGCAAGAATGGTATATACATTACTCAATCTAAATACATTAAGGAAATACTTAAGAAGTTTGGTATGGAGGATTCAAAACCAGTTGGTACACCCATGTGTACTGGACTGAAACTTACCAAAAATGATGATTCAAAAGAAGTTGATCAGACCCTATACCGATCTATGATTGGAAAATTGCAGTATGTAGTACATACAAGACCTGATATTGCCTTAGCAGTTGGTATAGTAGCTAGATTCTCAGCAAAACCTAAGGAAAATCACATGATGGAAATCAAAAGAATCTTAAGATACTTAAGAGGAACTGAAGAATATGGTTTGTGGTATAAATTTGGAGGCAATCTAGACTTGAAAGTGTTTACTGATGCTGATTGGGCAGGAAACATTGATGACAGAAAAAGAACAAGTGGTGGAGCATTTTTTCTTGAAAGACTGGTATCCTGGACTAGTAAAAAGCAAAATTGCACATCTCAATCCATAGCTGAAGTAGAATATGTTGCTGTTGCAATAAACTGTTCAAATATTGTTTGGTTTAAACAGTTATTAGAAGGTATGAAGGTTGAAATCAAAGAACCAGTTGTTATATTTTGTGACAATACCAGTGCAATAAACATTTCTAAGAATCCAGTGATGCATTCCAAAACCAAGCACATTGCTATTAAATATCACTTTGTCAGAGAATTGGTGCAGGACAAGGAAATCAGATTAGAATATATTCATACAAAAGAACAGATTGCAGACATTTTTACCAAACCATTACCTAAGGATGCATTTGTGTATCTAAGAGGTAAGTTAGGGGTCATTCCCCTATCCGAGGCTCACTAAATATAGTTTTAGTGATGCATCAACCAGAACATGATTGAAAATCAACCAGTTGATGCAGCATATTCAAGGAATCATTGCATATGAATCAGTACTTGAGGTACATTAATTTTCACCGATAATATGTGAATTGTCTTTGGCATGTGTTGTCAAAGAGGGAGTGTTTGCTATGTCTTTCAAGAAATTTTCAATAGTCAGAAGGAAGAATTTTCAGGATACAGGAAGTTTGCTGACAGAGGGAGATTTGAATCTGAACCGAGCTAACTCTTTCAAATTTCTTATGCTATGACATATTGTGTTGCCATCAATGCCAAAGAGGGAGATTTTTGGAAACAATTGTCTGAAGGAAATTGCTACTCAAATTATATATTGTCTTTGATGTCACACAATGTCATAGTCCGCAGCAATCAGTTCCTACCGAGCTCAGTCGGTCTGCCAGACATGAATATTAGTGCTTACCGAGTCCACTCGGTTATTAAAGAAAATTAGTGTCTACCGAGTTCACTCAGTTATCAAAAGAAATTCAGTGTTTACCGAGTTCAGTCGGTTGTCGAAGAAAAGTTAGTGTTTACCGAGTTTAGTCGGTTGTCGAAGAAAAGTTAGTGTTTACCAAGTTCAGTCAGTTGTCGAAGAAAAGTTAGTGTTTACCGAGTTCAGTTGGTTGTCAAAGAAAAGTTAGTGTTTACTGAGTTCAGTCGGCTGTCGAAGAAAAGTTAGTGTTTACCGAGTTCAGTCGGTTGTCGAAGAAAAGTTAGTGTTTATCGAGTTCAGTCGGTTATCGAAGGTAAACGATTGTCGGTGTTTACCGAGTTCCCTCGGTCTCTGAAAGATTATAGAAAGTTATGGTCACTGAGCACTGTCGGCCCTTGAAGGATTTTTGCAAATAGATTTTTCTTAATTCAGCTGACTGTTATACTAAATAATGTCGATTTGACAAATCTAAAATCATATAAATAAAAGGTCAAATGTGAAAAATAAACAAGAAATATAGCAGAAGATTTATAGAAGGAAGACAGGAAAGGTGTGTGCGAATTTGTGAAGGATGTTCAGATATCCTTGAGGTGCAGCATAGATTTATTCGATCAGGAAGGATCACACATATGCAGAATAGAGATCTGTAATCAGCAAGACAGTTGCATTATAATACAGGTCATTTTTCATTGTTACCTTCTTATCATTGTAACAGTGAATTCTAAATCTCTTAACCGAGTTGGTTTGACAACCATATTGTAAATCCTCTAACAAGGTGAAAATTCCATTGAATTGTTTTCAAGACCTCTTACCAGGCCACTCCTAGCAGGGTGTTTTAAATCCTCTAACAAGGTCACACCTAACAGTGTGTTTTGTAACCTTTTACCAGGTTGGCTTCTAACCGAGCATCACTTCAAAAAAGTGAAAATCAGTATCTAGATACATTGGTGGTTTTTCCCATATTGGGTTTCCACGTTAAATCTTGTGTCTCTTGTGTTCTTAATTATTTTCTCAATCATATACATGTGCTGATGAATATCTAAAAGATAATTTTGCTAATACTTTCTGCATCTTCAAAATTACTGCAATCTATTTACCGAGTGCTAATACAGATAACATTGTTAAGATATCCTAAGGGATCTGAAAAGAATTAAAATTGAAGTGTTTTATGGTTGACTGATTCACCCCCCCCTCTCAGTCACTTCATCCATATTCCATCACAACTAACTTAGAAGCTCATGCCATGAGCTCACTTAATGTTTGGAACCTGAGCATTATCAGTATGTCATGTACCCGATCTGGCTCGTATGCTATTCTTCATTTCCTATGCATTAAACTATTTCTTTTTCTCTTGGCATTTTGTTTTGGTTTAGCTCAGGCATTATGAATTTGTCTTTGCTAGGGCATGGCTATGTTCAGGGGCCAGTGACCTGCAAACTATTATAATCTGGTGGAGGCATCAATGCACACATTGATAGAACCATTCCCCATTTGATGATTCTCAATTGAATCGATGGCATGATCTGACTATTGGTTTCTATTCCCTTATCATTTAGTTTCCACCTTCTTGTCTCTTATGCACATAGGCTCATGAGTTGGAAGCTAGAATTTTGACTGTATTGGTTATTCATTATTGCATTCCATACCATTTATGCTTGTATTTGGGAATTTTTTTATTGCCATGACTAGAAGGCCCATGGTTTCTTGTATTACACATGCTTATTGTTTTTGTATTTCTCCATATGGCTCATACCTTTATGTATAGATCACACCATGAGCTATCCATTGCATTTTATTTGGACTCGAGGTATTGCGAACATACGGTCCTCTTATTATTGAATGTTGGGATGCTTACAAAGATATTCTTACTTGATAAAAGACCAGTACTTGGGCTATGACATCAATGTTTATGCTAGTTTATTCAATTCCATTGGAGCATTTCTTGTATGTTGCATAAGGTCATCAACCTAGGTGCCAAGAGATTGCGGGCCTGCTATTGCATCCTTTATCTCCTATGAGTGTTTGAAGCATTCCACCATTTGTTTAGAGTATGATGTATAGTTCATTTGAAACCGTGTGCTAGTTATTTTCTCCGTGATTGGTTCTTTAGACCAATGCTCCTAGCCTGTGGGAAACACAATCCTAGATACATTTGCTATTATAAACCACTGATGGTGCAGTGAGCTTTTGATTTGATGCTATTGTAACCCCTTGATGTTGTTGAGATGTCGGTACCCTGCCAGTTGTTAAGTGTTGATGCTTGCACTTATGTTGAATCTTATTGATTAAGTCAAGTCATATTGATCCTTAATTATCACATTGATTTTAGCATGTACATGTCATAGCATCAATGTATTATATTTGAGACATTCTTTCATGTTGTGGCCTGTCCATGCATGTTTAGTTCCTGTATATGGATTCCATGAATAATCATTAATTTCAAGCCCACTAGCTAATTGCATAATATCTGTTGTGACCCTCACTGCATCATGTAGTCACATTCTTTTATCTGTAGCTTCTTTGCCTAGCCTTGTGATGTAGATTTAAACACACCTCATGCCATGAATGTGAGATAAAACCATGTAGATTTTTGTATCCTATTCTTTGTTTCTTATTTGGTGCCAATATTTGATTCATGCTACATCACACATATTGATATTCTCATGCCATAATATCAATGCATTGAATGTATCCTTGGAGTATATTATGCTATGGTGTGCCTCTTTTTGTGACATGTATGATTGTACTCTTATCGTTCTGCTATTTGCACCTCATGTTTTCTTTTCTTCCATGATTCTTCTTGATCTGGATGTACTTTGATTTTGTATGATGTGTGCTCCTAGCCCTTGATGCGATCATCGATATAAAACTTTAGGTTTTTCTATCATGATCTGCATCAAGGGCCTAGGTCAATCATTGAATTCATTATTGGATCAGCTCCTCCTATATCTGGACCTGAAACAAACACGTTAGTGAAAACATGGTGCCTCTTGTTCTTTGGAGCCTTATGCACATGCCTTGAGCACAACCTTTTTCAGAGGTGCATGGCTGAGTGTACATATGCATTTTGTAGATATTTTGATACCATCCATTACATAGATCCATTGGATCTAACCCATATCCCATCCTCTCTTCTTGCAGGTTCTAGATCTCAGGAGCTCTCTGGACAGGACCAGATCTGGACACCACTACCAGGCAATATCTGGTACCCCAATATTTAATCATTTTCTTTATGTATACGTATACTCATTCATTCAATTCTGATAATGGCTATGCTCACGGCCTGTGTGTGCTCAGATAGATGCTTCTCCTTTCAGTTCTTTCTCATTTGTATAGTATAAATACATGCATGTTTAGCTTTAGATGCATTTCAATTCCTTTTACTTTCATGTACTCTTCAAAATGAAATGAACTCGAACTTAAAGAAGATCACATAATAACACAAACTAGGGTACTATAGCATCATCTAGTAATTATGGTCACTGATTTAAGGATGAGTAGCAATATGATAACATTAACTTTGATAATATTGTGAAAGCAAGCATGGCCAATGCAATAAGAGATCTGCGAAAGATTGTGAAACCTTCTAACACTATATGCAGAGAATGTGTTATGGGAAAGAAAACCAAAAATAGTCATAAAAGCAAAAAATTTACATCAAAAGGGAAGTTGGATCTCATACACACAGATCTATGTGGGCCCACAAGAACAAAGTCATACTATGGTGAAAGGTATTTCATACTCTTTATTGATGACTTTTCTAGAATGATGTGGGTTACTTATTTGAGAGAGAAATCAAAAGCATTTGACAAATTCAAGTTGTTTTTAAAGTAAAAGTAGAGAATGAGTCAAGACTGAAAATAAAGTGTTTAAGATCAGACAGAGGTGGAGAGTTTACATTAGATTTATTCAATTCATATTGTGAAGAGCATAGAATAAAAATAAAAACATCTTCTCCTAGGACTCCACAACAAAATGGGATAGTAGAGCGAAGAAACAAAACTATACTTGATGCTTCCAAGACAATGTTGATTGAAGGAGATATATCTCATGTACATTGGAGAGAGGTTGTTGGAACAACAATGTACACATTAAATTGAATTTAGATCAGAGATGGCACAAGTAAGACTCCCTATGAACTATGGTTTGATCACACTCCTACTATAAAATATTTTAGAATTTTTGGTAGCAAATGTTATATCAAGAGGGATGATGAGATAGGGAAATTTGATGCTAGAAGTGATGAAGGTATCTTCCTTGGTTGCTCTATTAAAAGAAAGGCATACAAATGTTTCAATCTAAGATTAAGGAAGATAGTTGAAAGTAACAATGTAAGAATAGATGAGAAATTTTAGATACAGGAAAGAATGTATGACAATTGTCAGATATCAGAAGTGAAAGAAACCTCTAATGCTATCAAAGAAGAAGAACTTGTTGAGAAAGAAAGTGATGAAACAAGAAAGTCTACTCCTAAAACTCCAAGGTATGTAAAAAATAACCATCCTAAAAATCAAATCATTGGCAATACCAGTTAGGGAGTACTAACTAGATCTAAAGTTAGAGAGGAAATTTGTTTAATTTCTCAAGTTGAGCCAAAGAATACAGATGAAGCCTTTAAAGATAAATCTTGGATAAAAACCATGCAAGAAGAATTGGATCAGATAAAGAAAAATAATACTTGGGAATTGGTTCCAAGACCCAAAAACAAAAATGTTATAGGAACTAAATGGGTCTTTAGAAACAAAATGGATGAAGAAGGAACAATTGTAAGCAACAAAGCAAGGCTAGTGTGTAAAGGTTACTCATAGAAAGAAGGCATAGACTTTGAAGAAACATTTGATCCTCTTGCTAGAATAGAGGCAGTAAGATTATTCCTATCTTATGATGCACATAAAAACTTCAAAGTATATCAGATGGATGTTAAATCTACATTTCTAAATGGAGATCTTGAAGATGAAGTATACATAGAACAACCAGATGGATTTCCTCTATGCAAAGACAAAGACATGGTGTGCAAATTAAAGAAATCCCTGTATGGGTTGAAGCAAGCTCCTAGGGCTTGGTATGCAAGGTTGGACAAGTATCTACTTGGACTCGGATTTAGAAAAGGTAATGCAGATAGTAATTTGTATTTTAGAACTATGAAGATGGAATTCTAATAGTAGAAGTATTTGTGGATTACATTATCTTTGGAGGTAATGATGATCTATGTAAGAAATTTGCAAAAGAAATGGAAAGTGAATTTGAAATGTCCATGATAGGTGAAATGAAATTCTTCCTTAGACTACAAATAACTCAGAATGAGAATGGTATTTTCATTTCTCAGACCAAGTATCTCAAAGAATTACTGAAGAAATTCAGTATGGAAGATTGTAAACTGGTAGGAACACCTATGGTGACTAGAAACAAGCTAACAATTGATGATGAATCAAAATGTGTTTTTTAGACTTTGTATAGATCAATGGTTGGAGGGCTATAATATCTGACTCACACCAGACTAGATATTGCTAATGCTATTGGAATTATTGCTAGATATCAGGAAGAACCCAAAGAGACTCATCTAACTACTGTGAAAAGGATACTGAGGTATCTCAAAGGAACCATAGACTATGGTTTATGGTATCACAAAAATGATAGCTTTGAACTTCATGCTTATACTGATGCTAATTGGGTAGGAAATATTAATGATAAAAAAAGTACAAGTGGTGGTGCATTTTTCCTTGGGAAAAAGTTGGTCTCTTGGCTAAGTAAGAAACAAGATTGTATAGCACAATCTACTGTTGAATCAGAATATGTTGTTGCTACTATAAATTGCACTCAAATTTTGTGGATGAAAAAAATGCTGACGGACATTGGAATAACTTTTAATGAGCTTGTGGTTATCCATTGCGATAACACCAGTATAGTAAAAATGTCAAAGAATCTGGTAATGCACTCTAAAACTAAACACATTTCTATCAAGTATCACTTCTTAAGAGACAAGGTGGCAGAAAAATAAATCAAGCTTGAATATATCAGTACAAAAGAGAAGATTGCAAACATTTTCACAAAGCCACTACCGAAAGACACCTTTGAATATCTCAGAGGTATGTTAGGGGTTCAAGCCCCTCCTAGTCAGAACTAAATGATGCAGAGATGCATCAGTCCAGAAGTGCTCAGAGCCTCATCATTTTCTAGATTGGATGTAGGGATCTACTCCTCAGGGGGAGTGATCATGGAAGAAAGTTTATTTGTGAAGGAAGTTGGCACCCTTTTCCATTGTTGTCAAAGGGGGAGTAATGTTATTAGAAAATCCTCACTATTTGGGGAGGTTGTTGAGTTGAATGACTTTTGGGTTGATACAACTTTGGGACAAGATTTTCCCATATATTGACATCAATGCCAAAGGGGGAGATTGTTGGATATTGCTAATTCATGGGTGGTGATTAAGACATTTAATATGTTTAATCACTATGTTACTGAATGGGCACTCATACTATTGTCATTTGTGTTTTGTCACTGATGTCAACATATGCTTGTATGAAGAAACCAGACTGGTAATCACAATGTATGGAGGGTGTACAGATGTTTCAGATGCTATGAAGTCAGATGAGAGTTCAAATGGATTTTTTGATCTTATATCTAAGATCACATCATCAATGGATGCATATTAAGGAAGATACAATTGTTTTGGTAAAGACTGGTCACTGGACTATGACAGTGAGAATTGATGAAATAGAAACTAAACTAACTAGGTGATTTACTGCCTTCTAGTAGGTGTTAGTATGATACTCTCAGATCAGACTAAGACCAGTGACAATGCAACACCTAAACGAAGGATTTGAATGCAAAATATGAAAGACTATGGATGTAGATTAAGCTATGTTTTTGGATTTTCTGTGTAATAATAATGAAAATTGTATGAATCTAAGCTAAATGAATGAAATTGGAATGCATATTTGATCTAAAATTGCTATGAATGAGTATGAAACTATGAATAAGAAACTATGCAAAAGCTAAATGATCAACTATGGAAGATCTCACAAATCACCTATCAGAAATGCTCAATCCTTCAATCACCAATTCGCTAGAGTAATTGTGCAAATTCAAGTGTTGTTATTATGAAGAGCTAAGCCCTATTTTTATAGAAATCTAGGGCTTTGAGGATGCAATAGAAAAGCCATAAATCACTCTTGATAAACTCAGGTTAATTTTTGAGTTATTAGGAAATCAGAAATAATTAACTCACAAAATCATGCAAAAGCATGGAAGAATAGGTTTTTAACTCAAATCAGAAGTTTAGATCAGCTTTGAACTCAAAATAGAGTGTTGAGTTTCCAAAAGTTAACAACTTGCATTGATTTCCTGATTTTGAGTTTAACTGCTCTTTGAATGTGCACAATTAATTATGAATTAATTAAATAAATAAAGTGATTTATCCTCAACTTAACTGATTTTTAAATTAAAACAATTGATTTATGGGTTAATCAATTATTAAATCAAACTTTATTCAAAAACTATATTATTAAATTTGACAACTGAATTAAATAAGAATTTAATCAATTAGTCATAATATTTTAGATTTATTGTCAAAATTAAATGATACAATTTAGGAATAATTTAATTAAATTCAATTAAATAATTAAGTGGTAGTATTAAATCTGATTAATCAAATATTCAGAATATTCAATTAATCAAACTTTAGGATAAATAAGATTTATCTCCAAATAATTATTAAATTAAGAATTTAATTAGGATAAATAGGAATATTACTAGGAATATTCCCCATGCAGAATTAAGAATAATCAATTAGGATTCGATGATGTGTAGATGTGCCTTAGGTTAGGAATTTAATGTTGATTTTGTTCAAATTGAAGATGTAGGAGGTTAATGAACCTATAGGCCATTTTTGGGATATTACATTTTGCCCCTCTTTGAATCACTGTACAAATCATAGTGGTTCAAAGAATAGTCTGTGTTTGATATACGTATGAAACTAATTTGAAAGATTTGAAAGATTAACCAATTCTGAGACATAAACTGATTGAAAGATTGGAAAAGATGATACCAACCCAAGCTTAGAATAACCAAGAATCAAGATGATGCTAGCTATATAAACAATGAACCGGTGATTATGAAAAAGTGTCAAAATGCCTGATTCTGAACCTTATGATTGTGAACAAGTGAGTGACTGATTCCAAACCTCAATGTCCTTGTATGAATCATATTGGTATCACATCCTGAACCCATCAGTTATGAAGAACCAAGGAAATAACACTAATGAACCATTGGTTATAAAAGCAAATACAGTTTACAAGATCGATTTAGGATGCTAGATTGCAATAAATTTGCCCCAAGCGATGAGGACTTTTGATGAGTTAGCAACTAGACGTGGTTGTTGTCTTGATTGCTGAGGAAAGATTTGATTGATAGAATTAGATTTATAGACTTTGAATGATGTGTAATAACATGCCCCCTTTGGGATAAAAATTGAAATCTGACAAGAAAAGTCAGCATTAAATGGCTTAGAAGCATGTTAATTGATTTGAGAATTGGTTATACACATTTGAGAATGTGTTCTGCATTATTTAGAGGTCCTGGAGACCAAGTTTGACTATAGTAAACCATGCATTGACCATAGTTGACCAAGTTGAGATTTTGATAGTTTGGTATAAGATAATCAGTTAAGTTGAATTCTAGATTTTTGTGATGATTGAAGGTTGACTATGCAAGCAGTCAAACATCATGGGTCCAAAAATTCTAAATCATGATTTTGACATAGTATATAATCTCAGATTTCAATGTTGATCCTGAAAACAAGTTTAGAACATCGAAATTAGCTAGGGGTGCAATTTTCATGAAAAATAGAGCACTTTTGAAAATTAGGTCAAAAACTATATAAAGGCCAAAAGGGTCATTTTCAAACCATTTTCACCATTGACTTTTGAAAACCTTGTGGAGCCCTCTAAGTGAGAAAATGGAAAAAATAAAGGTACCCGTGTCTTCTCACTATTTTGAGTGCAATTGAAGGCATCAGAGACCTTGACAGTATGGACATCCGATAGGTGGACCTCTTTGCTTCTCTGAAAAGTCAATTTTTCTTTGTTTATAGCATTTTTAGCATTTGTTTTGTATGTTTTCAACTTTTAGTTTTTGCATACATGAAAACTCATATGACTATCCATCTAGGCTCGTACGACTTTTCAAATCTAGGTAGATTGTCATTTCATGAACCCCCAAGGCTCATATGAGAGGGACCCAAGAGTCGTACGACGTTTCATTGGGTCCCTCCTAACTTGTATGAGGAGATACACAATGTCGTATCAACATGATTTGTCATATGGTAACGGTTGAAAACTCGTACGAGTTTTTCTGCCAGTCTACTTTGTCATTTGAAAAATAGTGAGCCTAAAACCCATTTCTAGGGCCAAATCTTCAATTTTTTGATCTTTGAGCTTGAATACTGAGTCTTTGATCTACCTTCTGAAATAGCAAACTGTTCCATTTCTGTATGTGTAGCCTATTTTTTGACCAAAATATTGATAGGGTTCCTTATTTCTCTAATGTGTAGGTCATATATCCTGATGTTCATGTACATATCCCACATCCAACCACTCAGAGGCTCTATGTTTCCTTGCCTGATCTGATGAGAGTACATCTTGCTTCATGCAGTTTTGAGTATCTGATCCATTTACCCGGGATTAGGGTAAACCATGGACTCTTGACTGCACTGATAGAGAATTTCCATTCAGAGACATAGACATTTCATTTACCCACTAGAGAGCTCACTGTGACTCCAGAGGATGTTTATAGGATTCTTCATATTCCATTCCATAGAAGTCAGCGTCCAGCTTATGTGAGTTTGGGGAACTCTGGATTAGTAGCCTTCAGACATCTCTTCAGAGATGACACTCAGTTGACTGGTTCAATTTCATGGGAGACACTGGTATAGCATTATGGACAATGTCATAGACTGGAGTGTATTATAGCCAAGATGGTCAATGGTATCATCATGTTTGACCATCAACAGAATGGTCTTCTGATGGGCTGGGCCCCAATGGTTGCACATCTGATGGAAACTCCTTCTGAGTTAGCCTAGGGTCATTGTCTTTTGGCCCACATGTTCTTTGAGATGCACAAGGTAGTGTATCAGGAGAGAAATACTTTTGATGTGGGTGCTCTAGTGTTACAGATTTGGGTGTGGGAGCATATCCTAGTTTTGAGACCAGTGTGTCAGTCATAGAGGAAGCCGTAGGAGCCGGTGATATATATTTATGTTGGATATGTCATATAGGGGCACATGGGCCATGTAGAGTATTGGAGATGGTGTCTTGATGACATGAATTTTTTATGATGGAGGCCCTATTTAGAGATTGAGCCTTGGCCTACTATATGGGAGTAGTTTTGTTTCTTCTTTCAGAGTCAGGTGTTGATAGGATGATTGTCCTCTATTCTGGAGAGATTTCTTATCACCAAGGTGTGGTGACAGTTAGGACAAGTGTAGGATGCACTGTAGGATTATGCCACATATGCTCAGATAGCTCATGAGCTCACACTTGGATGGAACTTGAGGCTTTCTTATTCCTTGTGTTCATAGGAGTATAGTGCTATGATTGGGAGAGATTAGGAGTATAGACCATAGGTTGCAGATGTCAGAGTTACAAATGGGTTTATTGCATGGCTTGCTAATCATCTGGTTTATAGATTCTCCAATCCTACAAAGTTGATACCTTCCATGGAGGAGGTGATGGATGTCACAAGTGCTCTAATGAGATAGGGTCCTAGACCCACATAGGTTCTAATTGTACACCCCACACCTTCAAGACCGAGAGCGATGGCTCCTCCACAGAGACCATCAGGATAAATGAGGCCCCCTCATCCCACTAGTTCCATAGCAGATAGATCTACAGGTGCATAGAGACAAACTAGGGGAGAGGATGGTACTTTAGGTAGTGTTGGTACTACCAAGGAGGTACTTGTAGCTGAAAAGGTTGTAGGTGGTGATACTGATCCCATACAAGAGGATACCAGTTTTGATTTGGGTGCAGAGGTTAGATGCCATAAGGCACAGAGAGCAGAGACCACAGAGCAGCCTGCTAAGGATGTTGACATGCCTACAATAGATGCTAATCCCAGTGTTTCATTGACTACGTAGGAGATTGTGAGGAGGCTTAGATTATAGGTTCGGGACCTAAAGGTGTCTAGTTCTCACTGGGAGGAGAGATATCTAGAGGTAGATAGCTTCATGGTGAGGTTCAGAGATTACAGGTAGAGGTTATCCATCAGACCTCTAGAGCTATGTATTATGTTTTTGCATACTACACTATAGTTCCACTTTCTCAAAGAGCTCCTTCGTACTCTCAGTACATGATAGCATTAGAGGGAGTGAGAGAACCTAGGGCCGAGGTAGTACCCAATGCACCACCACCATCTCCACCAAACAAAGAGGATCAAGCTGATAGCTAATCTATCATGATACTCTAATATTTATTTTCTCTTTTGATATTGATACTATTTTGATAGCTCACATGAGCTCATTCTTTTGTACATTGTGCTAGTAGTGCACCCCTAACTATTTTAAATTTTATGATATATATATGAGATCAAGACTTTTGGTTGTGACTTCATTTGTACTTGTCATATTTTTTTATGTATGATGACATCATGTGATGTAAATGCTATGAGTAGAGTAGCATGAATGTATGGATTCATGCAATGCAATGATTTGCTTTCATATGTATGAATGTTATCCAAATGTACTTGATTATGAAAAGTGTATGTATGGAAATGTATGTAATGCAATAGATGGAATGAATGATTATGAATATGTAATGAAAATACAATGATGCACATGATATGTTTTGCAGGTATTGATGAAGACAAGTACTCAGTCTTATGTCAAAAAGGATGTTTAACCCAGGATTGTGACTACTTGCATTTCTATGAGAAGACCTTCATATGAGATTTAGCTCTTCATTTTCAGTTTAAGTATAGTTTTTAGAGGAATTGTTGAAGATTGTCAAGCAATTTGTGACATCATGCAATCATGCAAAGTGTAGAATGACATGCAAAATGAAAGGAAACCTAAGACCTAGGACCTAGTCACTGATCATGTGTCGGTAATTTGTCATCATCAAGTTTTTAGGTAATCAGATAAATCAATACAATGCCCACTAGTTATGAAACCATAGACATATGAATATCAATTTGTATGTGCAATAATCAATACAACACCCACTAGCTAGACAACCACGGCCATATGAATATTGATTTTTCTTTTTGGAATGTTGGATTAGATACAAGAACCAAGGCACAAATGCTAGGATGACCTGAATATCATGTCCATTTTGATATAGCAATTTGTATAAGCATCAAAACATAAACATTATGATGACTTGAATACACCTTGCATTCAAACACATCAAACAGTCAAGAGATCATTCTAAATCCAGTGTGAATTATTCGTAGAGACCCTTTATCATTCACATCCTTAGGCAAGATCATGTTTCACAGTAGGAGAAAGAACTCACTCAAAAAGACAATAATTAGATCAAAATTCCTTGAATTTTATGAGTATCAATGGTTGAGGTACTCATGGCCATCCAATTTGAGATAGAGGCTCTTACAGACGAACACCATTTCAATCCAGAATTTCCAAAGTTGTTAGATTTTCACATACAAGAAGAAAATAAAGAAATGATTATGCCCCCAGTCATCACTCTCTAAATCCTATAAAGGACATCATCGAAGAGCTCGAAGGAACACAATATGAAAAAATTTCAATGTGAATCAGTAAGCATACAAGGAGATAAAAGCATGTAAAAGCATAGTTTTTTTAGTTTGTGTTTGATTGCATTGTTGTAGATTCAAAATCCTTTCTAGAGATGAGACTGACTGACTAACTCAAATGAAGCTTCAAAGGATTCTGATTGGATATGAAACATCTAAGATACCTTGAAGGCCATAGGATATGACTTTGACTACCCCCAAGTGTTTAAGCATTGATAGGATACAAATGCTTTAGCTGATTGGTGTACAGACTGACTTTATTGAAACAAGGATATGCAAAAACAAACCAAGAGATATGTACAAACTAAAGAAAGACTAAAAGTTGGGAAAGACCAAGATTGCACTGATAGATGGAGCATTTTTGAACAAGTGGTGCTCATTTGCTGGGTTTTCACCATCTTGGTAAAGATTCTAGTTTTTCTACCAAGGTGCCTGTTTCCAGGTTTTCACCAAGGCACTTTTTCTTTTTCTCATTTTTTTTGTATTTTTCCTTTTTCCAATTATTTTTATACTTTTGATATTTTTTAATTTTTTTTGTGAATCATCAAGGTGCCCATTGCTAGTTTTTCACCAAGACATTCATTTTTTTAGGACTTTTTCCAATTTTAAAGATTGTTTTAGGACATTTTACCATAGACTGAATGCCTTAGGCATAAAATTTCTTCAGATGGAGAAAGTTGATTGGTTCTCAGAGCTATTCTCCTTCAGTCATTGAGAGTTGATAGGAACCAGATCCAAAAGTAGTAGTGATTACAAAGGGGTTGGGTTCAAACTTCCCCTTGCGCTCTCTATGTGATTGATTTTTAGGATTCTCTCTCAAGACTAGATCACCAACCTAAAATTCTCTATGTCTAACTTTCTTGTTGTACCCTCTAGACATTCTCTTTTGATATACTATGAGATGATCATACGCTACTTGTCTGCGCTCATCTAGTAGTTCAAGTTCTTGCAACCTAGACACTCTGTAGTCATCATCAGTTACTAGACCATCCATTTTGATTCTTAGTGATGGGATTTCAACCTCAATAGGTAGTACCACTTCAGACCCATAAGCTAAAGAGAAAGGTGTAGCCCCAGTAGGCATTTTGATACTTGTTCTATAGGCCTAGAGAGTGTTAGCACTATATAAAAATTTTCATGGCCATACCCTTTTCCTGGACCCCTGTAACTGTTTATCTTCCTTTTCTGGCTAAACCCTAGGCAAAAGTTCAAAAAATCTAGCCGTTGCCATGAAAAACCCTAGTGTGCCCTGGCCCTATTCTAATTTTAAGTTACTTTTTGGGCCACTTAAAACTTCAATAATGCACATGATTTATATTCTTGGTCGGTCCCCGTTTAATTTTTCCTAAGTTTGGAGCCCGATGGGTTTAATATTTTCCTAAGTCCTATGCCTTAATATTTCCTAATGTTTTTGGCCTTTGTATTTTCCTAGGCCAAGCCTCTCTAACTCCATCTCAATCTAATGGTGGGTGCATCTTCTCATAGGGTGTGTCAGAGGGATGCAATCTTAAGACTGTCATCAATTTCCTTTATGACATTGCCTTTCTTTTCAAAGTGGGTCCACATGCCAAGTGTGCTGATTTAGTGGTATCTAATTGGTCCACGGGTGAATGACTAGATATGATGTCAATCGGACCAGATTTTCCAAGACTCAGAGGGTTCTGGAATCCATAGTTGATGAACGGTTGGCATAAGTTCTCATGAGATGTGTCAAAGCTTTGAGATCTTACACCAGCTATCGATGTTACTTTATTCTCAGGTGGTAGTATTAAGGTGGGTTTGATTGCCAGATGGCTTTTATGTGCCACAATGTGCTAAGTTGTTTTCTTTTCATTCATCTACATGGTGATGAATTGGATTATGTCAGTGGGGCTAAGGATTTCCAAGTTCCAGTAGTTCTAACAATGACATAGCATCGACAACGGGTGCATAATTTGATGGAATCTTCTGGCTCTATCCAAAGATGAGATGATCGTCAATCTTCTTATAAGCAAGCCCATGGGTGAATCTCGGTCTTTTGGAGGTTCTGACAAAATATTTAGCGGCCTGAAAAATTTTCAAAGGGTTCGCTCATTCACGAAGAAAGGTGGCAGTGCTCTAAATGTTTTGGCGATTTGGCGAACAAAAGCCCATAAAGAAAAAGATTGAACGGTCATGACTTAAAGTTGATCTCAATTTGAATGATGATGGTCGATATACAACTGGTGCCATGCAAGTAATCATTGTAGTTTGAATTCAAATTTTTGAGGGTTTCTAGTGACAGAAAGGACCAAAATTGAATGTTTTAGCGGTCGGGTTCAATTAGTTTGGTGGTGCCGACTATTGCAGTGTGGTCCAGTGTGTCTGATGATTATTTGTAGAGAGTTTTGTACCATGAGGGGATGGGCTTACTTTATCGAGGCATGTTGTAGGTGTCTGATCAGATAGATTTACAAAGAATTTCATGATCTTCAGTACAGTCCCAGAAGAATTACCATAAATGAAGACTGATTTTTAGGTCTGATCACTCAGGGTTGCCTGGTTTTCCCTCCAATGTATTGAATTCAGATCTTTTGAATTGTTTGGTGGGTGGAAACCCTATTCCTTACCCTGGTTATCTGTAGCTTGTTGCATCCTAACTTGTTTAGGATTCTAGGGTAACCAGGGGTATATAGTGTTGAGTTGTTGATTTTGAAGGGGTTCCAGCTTCAAAGTTCAAAAATAGTCCATAGTTTCTGGTCCCAAGAGTTTTTCAATTATTTTGATTCAGTGTTTTGTTAATGAGAGAAGAAAGTTGCAGGCCTAAGCTGTAATTTGCAAGCAGGGTTTCTTATGATTCATTGTGTACACAGAAGGAATTCATTATACTTAATACAAATATCCAGTTCTTATCTCTCCTTTGTGTCAAGTCAAGTAAGCTTTGAGTTTTCTAGCTCATTACATATTGTTTTTATGTATGATCTTCATTCTTGAGTTCTGATCTAGGATTGGATTAAACTATGCTCTAGGTGGGATATGGGTTTTCCCTTGTCTATGTAAGGATGTCTTGTAAGTAGTAAAAATTAGGATAAATGTATTTATGGCTATGAATTCTTTGATATTCTCAAATTTGTGTGTCTTTGTGTCTAAGAACTCTTGCCCAATGGATGAGGCACTGGTCTAAATGAGTATTCCTCTTGTTAACATACACTGGTTGAAGTTATTGCATTCCAAATATTAAAATCAATAACCTTTTCAAGCTTTAAGTTGTTGGTTGTGTGGTTTTGTCACCGTATAGTAATGGAGAGTCAATGAATGTGAGGTTAGCATTTAGTACTTTCTTACTATCAATCTGTTGTTCAGAGCCATTCTTTACTGTGTGAAGTATAGTTTTCACTAGGTTAGGTGCACCCGCCTTGGTTTTGTAGAGCCAGAAGTGAAGAGGGCAGTCTTGTCCCTATAGTTGGTCCAGTTACCCTAAGATCCTTATACATTTTGGAACTAGCCACTCCTAAAATCTTTCTAAGGGTATATTGGCAGCCTTAGAGCATAACCATCCATTTTGAACACCAACAAGATGGTGACTCTACTGGGGAGAACAACAATGAAGAACTACATCTGTTAGAATCTCTGGTTGTGGTTATGTTGTAAATTCAAAATCCTATTGACCAGATTGATTTGCCCATCTAAGTCACCAACAAGATGGCAACTTTGCTGGGGAATGTTACACAAGTCTATAATAACCAGTAGGTCATCATTGGAAGAAATAAGGTTATTCTTGTCCCTTGTCTTGTCAAGCTCATTTGGATATTTGTTAGTGAGGAAATAGTATTGTAAATTTCCCAATATTCTTGGGTGGTGACTCAAACATCTCTGAAGCAGTGCTAGTCAGTAGATTTTTTATAAGATGAGTTATAGAGGTACTAGGTCTCAGAGAAAGGAGCATCCTAAAGATAGATTGTAAGAAGGTCTTCCAAGCACTTCTAGGCCTAGTCAGACAAGGGGAGGAAAGAAGAAAAGAAATGTTTCTCATAATTGGAAATGTAAAAAGGATACAAGGCAAGAAACTCAAACCAAGCCTGGTCAAGAAGAATATCTTTTAGAATATGAAGAGCCTGTTGATTTGGGATTGAATCAGTATGAGGATGAATTTCAAGTGGGAGATGATGAGTCTAAGACTACTCTCCTGGAATCAAAAAAAATCTTTGAAGAGGTCTATGAATTGGAAAAAAGAGTCCAAGAACAAGTTGCTATTAGATAGCAAAGAGAGAAAGATAAAGAAGACCGAGTAAGACAAGCAATGATAAGGGCTAATTAGCTAAAGAGGCAATTGTTAGATTTGGAGGCAATTAATTTTGTCCCAAAGCCTGAAAGAGCAGAGGAGCAACCTATTGTGTAGAGAACAAATGAGATAACTAGGCCTAGAGATAAAGGCAAATAGAAAGTTGTTGGAGTTCAAATCAATGAACAAGTTCATGTGGAAAACCCATTAGAGAAAGGGTTGAGATTAGATGCAGACCTTGAGAAGTCTAGAAAGGAAAAAGAAATATTAGATAAAGAATTAGAGAAGGCAGAATTGGAGGCCACTGCTGGAGAAATAAGGAAGAAGATTGATTTTCTCAAGCATACCTCAAGACCTTCAAATGTTGTTGCTGTTAGCACCTTGAAAAAATTTCATGGCTCTAGCCCTTTTCTTCTGGTCTCTACAGTTGTTTTTAGGTCTTTGGCATAAACCCTTAGTTCAAATTTTTGAAAAACTAGTCGTTGGTGTGAAAAGCCCTATTTTATGCCCTGGCCTTGTTCTAATTTTGTGTTACTTTATTTAGGCCACTTAAGTCTCTAAAACACATGTGCTAAATTGTTAACCTCTTTGTCGCATGATCGCATGAACCTTTTTCATGTTATGCGATCATGCGACTAGGGTTTTATGTTAGACCCTTTGTTTTATTTCCCTAAGTCTCGATGAAATATTTTTCCTAAGTCAGTGCCTTAATATTTCCTATGTTTCCAACTTAATGTTTCTTGGGCCTAGTCTTTCTGACAACTTTTCAATCCTACGGTTGTCATAAGTTTGCAAGGGTTTTGTCAGAGGCTTGTGATCTTATGACGATCGTTGATCTTACTTTATGACATGATGCTTCAAACTATGGGTCCAAGGTGACATGTATGCACAAATGGTAGCATCTTATTAGTCCATGTATTAATATGTTGGTAGTTGTCAGTGGGGCCTAGTTTCCAAGTGTCACAGTGGGTCCTAACATTCTTAAAAAATCAATGATGGGCGCATGATCTTATGGGTTTTGTCAGAGGTTTAAGATCATGCGACATCCGTCGATTCTATCTTTTTCAAAGGGGATAAAATGTAGTGGGTCTACATGCCAGGTGTGCTTATTTTCCATTATTTGATTGGTCCACATTGTGTGACTGGAATTGTTGTCAGTGGGGCTAGGTTTTTCAAGGTTTAGTGGGTTTTGACACTTGCAGAGCATCGATTCTCAGTGTGTAATCTGATGGGTTTTTTCTATCACATCTAAACTTAAGACAGCCATTAATCTCTTTCTATGTCAAAAGGTTGTCAAAGAAGGGAAAGATTCTTCATCTGATGGTTGTCTTATGATCTAGAGGAATCTTGGAGGTCTATGTGAAGATGAGACAACCATCAATTTTCTTGATGTGGGCCCAGTAAAGTTTCTCAATCTTTTTGGTAGTTTAGATAAAAGGTTGGTGGCGCCGAAAAATTTCCAAGGGGTTCACTCATTCGCTGAGTAAAATGGTGAAGTGATAAAAAGTTTAGCAACTTAGCGAACAAGCATTCGCATAATAGCTTAATAATTTGGTGAAGGCGTAAAGTATTCCGTGAATGGCTGATTCCCTTTAGTCACCAATTCGCTAATGTGACTGAGGTCATATTAAAAGGATAAGTCATCGAGCCCATGAAAAGGAGGGATCTGACGGTCATGATATAAAGTTAGCCTAGATTCAAATGTGGACTGCTGATTTGCTACAAGTGCCTTGAAACTAACCATTGAAATTCAAATTCAAATTTGCAAAGGGTTTCCAGTGATAGAAAGTACCAAAATTTATGGATTTTGGAGCTAATTTTGATTGGTTTGGTGGCACTGGTTGTTGCTGACTGATTCAAGGGTCTCTGTAGTCAGTGGCATGATGTTTTTGTACCACGGGAAGTATGGTTTTGTTGCTCAAGGCATGTTGCAAGTAGCTAAAAGGATTGATTGACATAGAATTCCATGATTTGCAGTACTTTCTCCAAGATCTATCATAAGTGCAAATCTTTCTCAGGCATGCCCAACTATTTTTCATCCCTTGTAATAATTCTTGACTCTTTCAGTTGGTTTAGTGGGTGAAACCCTAACCCTAGTCATTTGTAGCTTCTTGCAACCTATTTTGGGTTTCCAAGGTGACTAGGGGGTATATATTGTAGCATTTTTGACTTTGTGAGGGTTCCAAAAGTTTCTTTTGGTCCCTGGTTGTTGATGGTATTATACTGAGCAAGGAGAGCCTAGATTTTGGGTCTGTTTCTTTAGCATTTTGTTGTTTGATAATGTATTGATTCTACAAATTTTAATGAGAATACATTTGGATTCCAATTTCATATTTGTGTATGTCTTCTTGTTTTTTTCTTGAGCTCATATATGTTAATTTTAGAAAGTGGGTTAGCATATGGTAAACAAAGAGTATTTTGAAATTATCTTTAAGTTCCTAACAAAGTTAGGATTAAAGTCTTTGAGGTAGTTTCAATGAGTTCATGGCTAGATAAGGATTTGATGTCCTAATATGTGAGTGAGAGGGATAATAGGAAAAGCACTTATCCTGAATTCAAGTGTGTTTGAGTTAAGGGTTTTCAGTTGATGTATGCTATTAGGTGACTCTATGCCCTAGGTTAAGGCACTAATCTCTTCTCTGGAGGCAGTCCATCATCATCAATCACACACATAAATTAAATAATAAAATCTTTCAATCAGTTAGTAAGGGGTATAGTTGTATAATATTTTGTGATTCCTTTGAAGAAGTGAATTAAGGGTACACCAGCCTGAGCATTAAGGCTCAAAGTGTAGGAGGATCTCATTGTTGATCCTTGTTAATTGGCCCTCTTCCTTGTAGACTTCGGAGTGGTGATAGAGTCAAAGTTATATTAAAGTTATCCATCAAAGTATAAATCTACAAGTTGAAGATCAAAGGGAACTCCCAATAGTTGCTTCCTTTTTGGGACAAGGTGGAAATTATGGTAACATTGCAACTCAAACAAATGGCATTCTAGGTGCTGCTAAGATTCCTATTGGTTCAAACACAAGGACATCTACATCTCAAGGAATGGATCCACCACAAGGAGTTCATGTTCATGAAAGGTACAAACAACTTATGTTTTTTGGTATTCCTAGTTATCTTAATGTAATTCCTGATGAAATTAGAAAGAAGCTCCCAAAGTTTGCTGGGAACAATGTCATCACATGTGAAGAACATCTAAAGAACTTTATAGATGTAATAGATGATTATAATGTTGAGCCTGATGATGTTGTAATGAAGTTATTTTTACAATCTCTGACTGAGGATGCTAGGGATTGGTTTAGAGGATTGCCCCATGCTAGTATAGGATCTTGGAATGAATTTATGAATTGTTTCAAGGAGCATTATGGAGATAAAACAAATGAGGGTTTTATTTTGAATGAATTCAATAACATAAAGAAAAAATACAATGAAGAGGTCCTTGAATTTAATATAAGATTCCAAAGGGCTATGCATAGGCTCCTGCAAGTTATCGGATTAGATGATAGGGTGTGTCTTGTGGCATACTTAAATGTTTTTGATGCAAATATGGGTTACCTTTTAAGGGATAAGAACCGTAGAAATCTTGGGGAGGCTTAAAAGTTGGTTGTCAACATAGAAAGTAATAGAAGAATATCAGGAAAATTAGGGAGAAGAGATGGTTATAGGCCTCAAGTGAAAAATAAGAAAGAAATGGGAAGGTCTGCTAATTTTAAGCCAAAAGAGGAGGATAATGTGAAGCAGATTCTAAGTGCTTTAGAGGATCTAAAGCCTGATGAAAAAAGAAACAATAGGGTTGCAACAAATGACTGGCCTATTTCAAGTAATTTTAGCAGGCAACCAAGAATGTAGAATTACCCATACAATACTCAGTGGAAGGATGGAAAACCCATTTTTCTAGTTAAAAGGGATAGGCTTGATGATAGGATTCCTGATCCTTTGCAAAGAAATTCAGTTAACATGAATGATGATATCCCATGGTGTACTGCTTGTCAATCTCCTCATAGTCCAAAACATTGTGTTATTGCTCTGGATTTATCTAAGAACAAAGAATAGGATCAGCAATATGATTAGAGTGGTAGTGCAATGACTTCCTCACATGGATGGGATGAGGTTGACTCTATTGATGATGAGGAAGAATAATTTGATGATGTTGGATGTGGTGCAATGAGGTGTGAGGAACATGTTTCCTTAAGGAGACCATCTGATGAGGAAATTTCTCAAATCACTACAGACATGGTCACTCAAGCAAGGACCAATTACAATTTAAGAAATAGGACAATTGGAAGCACAGCTGGTAAACTGGGTAGTATGTTTATCAAGAATTTAGAAAGGAATACACAACAGCTTGAGGAAAAAGAAAAAAGTGCTGGTGTTGTCAGTCAGGTCAAAATAAAAAAGAAGGGTGGGCTTATGGCAATACCTAAGGGTAAAATAAAAACATTAGAAGTAGATGTTCCCATACCTTAGAAGGAAGATGAATTTGTTCAAAAGGGTAAATCTGACTTGACTGTCAAAGTAGAGGATAAAGATGTCACTAAGATTAAGGAAGACATGGGCAACCATACATATGTTCCCATTAATATGACTAAATTTTTTACAAATAACTGTCAAAGTTCCACTTTTGGAAATGATGAGAAGGGAAGAGCACAAGGTCAAGGCCTTGGATTGGGTAAATGGTGCTTCTTCAATAAAGGTCCAAGAAATGAGTAGGAGTGACAAGCATGTGGCTTCTTTAGATGACACACCTGATAGTAAAAGTGAAGAAATTGTCTCTAAAATTTTTCAGATATTTTTGAATGCAAATGCTGTAAATACTGCATCAGGGACAATTGATCCTTTTTTCTTGTCCCTTATGATAAATGGAAAATTGTTGAAGAATTGCATGATTGATTCTGGAGCATCAAACACTATCATGCCTGTAGAGATCATGAGGTCATTAGGACTAATGGTTGATACACCTCATGGGAGATGCCAAGCTATGGAATCAAGAGAAGTGCCAGTTATTGGTACCATTAAGGCTTTGCCTTATAAATTAGCAACATTTCCTAACAAGCAACTAACTATGAGTTTTCTTGTAGTTGATATTCCTCCTTAGTATGGGATGCTATTGTCTAGAAGGTGGATTGCTTCTATGGGAGGAAGTATTCAATGTGACTTATCTTTTGCTACTTTTAGCATTGGAGGAGAAGTGTGAAGGTTTCAAGGGAAACTAGAACCCCACATATGATTGAGGAGGATGAAGATGACAATATTAATTGTTTTGTTGACACTAACATTGGTTCTTTCCAAGTTTAGGAGAGAGAGGTGCAAGAAAAGGTCAAGCATGTCCTTCTGGTTGATGATGAAAATAACATGGTAGAAGGTAATGTCTTATGGACTCTGTATCTTGATGGAGCAAGTTCAAAGGAAGGTACCAGAGAAGGAGTGTTATTGATATCCCCAAGTGGTAAGACTTTCAAGTTTTCTTTCACTCTCTTGTTCCCTTGCACAAATAATGTTTCCAAATATGAGGCCCTACTAATTGGTTTAAGACAAGCATCAAAACATGGAATCAAACATCTTAGGGTGATTGGTGATTCTAAGTTAATAATTTCTCAGATTAGATCAAAGTATGCATCTAAGAATCAAAGGTTGAAACAATATAGAAATGTTGTTTGGGATGAAATTGAAAGTTTCAGCTCCTTTGGAATTGATTGGGTGGATAGGAGCCAAAATAGGATGGCTGAATTACTAGAAAACATAGCATTAAGGCCAAAGGATATTAATTTTGTGGGGATATCCAAAATTGAGTTCAAGTCTAGGCCTTCTATCCCAAACAATATTGAAAATTGGTAAGTTTTTTCTGATGATCAGGATATACTAAGGTTTTTGCAGTGTGATTCTCATTTTGATGGGTAGGAGATGGATTTCAGCACTTATGTTGACATCAAAAATGGAAAAGAAAATGTTCTTGGGAAGGAAGCTTTGCAATTAAGGTCAAATAGGATCCCAAGGGGACTAGTTTCTCTTGAGAGGGCATTTGATGATAAAGAAAGGACTTGTTTTCCTAAATTTGTTGATAAGATAAATGATTTGGAGGAAGTAAATCTAGGAACAAGTCAAATACCTAAAAATGTTTATATAGGTAAATGTTTGTCCCAAAGAACTAGAAATAATCTAATCAATCTTCTCAAAAAATTTAGACATGTCTTTGCATGGTCTTATGATGATTTGAAAGCCTATAGAGAAGACCTATTCCAGCATGAGATACCACTAAAAGAAGGTACCAAACCTTTTAGGAAAAAATTAAGGCCTATGAATCCTACCTTGGCACCAAAAATGCAAGATGAACTCAAAAGGATGATGGATGTTGGCATCATCAAGCCTATCAGACATTCTACTTGGGTGTCAAACTTGGTTCCAGTCAGAAAAAAGAATGGTGACATTAGGTTATGTGTTGATTTTAGGAACTTGAATGTCAATTATTTGAAGGACAATTATGGTTTGCCTAATATGGAGAATATGTTGCAGAAGGTTACTCGATCAGAGTTAATGTCCATGATGGATGGTTTCTTTGGATATAATCAAGTCATCTTGAAGGAGTCAGAACAGTTCAAGACTGCATTCACTACCCCTTGGGGAACATATGTTTATGTCAAAATGCCCTTTGGTCTGACAAATGTAGGAGCTACTTTTCAGAGAGCTATGGATGTGGCCTTTGTAGAATTCATAAAAAAATTTCTAGTGGTATACTAGGATGACCTCATAGCATATTTAGATAAGGAAATTCAGCATTGTGAACATCTTGAGAAAATTTTTATTAGGGCTTTGGAGTATGGGATTTCTTTGAATCTGAAGAAGTGTTCCTTTGGTCTTGTGGAAGGAAAGCTCTTATGACATATTGTGTCCAAGGATGGAGTGAGAATTGACCCTAAAAGGGTTATAGCTATAGACAAGCTTTCACCACCTAGAAATGTTAAAGGAATACAGTCTTTCTTTGGGCAGGTAAATTTTCTAAGGAAATTTGTTACAAATTTTGTAGAAATTAGTATCCCTATCTCTAGGATGTTGAAAAAAGAGGCAAAGATTGAATGGAATGAAGAAGTGGATGAATCTTTCAAAAGTATCAAAAAGGCCATCAAAGATGCTCCTATTTTGAGGACACCTGATTATGGCAAGCCCATGCAGATATTTTCTTTTGCTTCTTGTCATATAGTTGCAACAGTTTTATTGCAGAAGAATTCAGATGGATATGAACAACTTATATTATTCTTTAGTAAATCCCTACAAGTAGTAGAATTAAAATATGATATTACTGAGAAACAGGCTTATGCCTTAGTTAAAGTAGTTAAGGCTTTTAGATGTTACCTTGTGGGAGCTAAGGTGGTTGCTTATGTTCCTAGTGCTGTAGTTAAGGATATACTGGTGCAACAAGAGATTTCAAGAAAAAGATGTAGATGGATCAATAGGATCCAAGAATTTAATATTGATATCCAGATTACAAAGTTGGTAAGAGGCTTAGGTCTTGCAAAGTTAATGGCACAAAGCAATTTAATTGAAAATCATGTGAATATGTTAGAAGAAGAACAAAGGCCATATATTTGTGATATGGACTATTGTGACTAGTACAAAGATGTTATTGGTTACTTGCAGAAATTGATCCTCCCCCTGAGATGGATGAAAATAAAAGGAGAACTATCAAGTTGCAATCTACAAGGTATGCCATTATAGATGGTAAGTTGTGGTGGAGAAGCAATGAAGGAGTATTGCTAAAGTGCATAGACCATGAGAGATCTGAAGCTCTGTTAAAGGAAATGCACCAAGGTGTTTGTGGAGGACACTATATGGAAAAGACCACAGCTCACAAGATCCTTAGGTCTAGATTTTGGTGGCCTACAATTTTTAAGGATACACATTAGTTTGTAAGAAAATGTGATGCATGTCAAAGGTTTGCTGGTAAGTTGAAATTTAATGGAAATTTGCCACTCCGACCTATTGCAATTCAGGCTCCTTTCCAGAAGTGGGGTATTGATTTTATTAGGGAGATTCCAAAAAAATCTAGTGGTGGACATTCTTACATACTAGTGGCACCAAAATATTTTACCAAGTGGGTTGAAGCTATCCCTACTAGAAAGGCTACTAGCAAAGTGGTAGCAGATTTTATGATGCAGAACATCCTTACTAGGTTTGGTTGCCCAAAGGTAATTGTTGTTGATAATGCAATGTGTTTTAGATCACAAGAATTTAGTGATTTTTGTCAATAATATGGGATACACATTTCATTTTCTTCCCCATATCATCCACAAGGAAATGGTCAGGCTGAGTCTAGTAACAAAAGTCTGATTAAGATTCTTAAGAGAGTGTTAGACAAAAATAAGAAAGCCTGGGACTCAAAATTATGGTGGGCACTATGGGATGATAGGGTAACTATTAAGAAGGCCATAGGTTGTGCTCCATTTGATTTGGTATATGGAATAAGTTCTAGATTGCCTCAAAATAATCTATTGCATATGTATAAGTTTATCCAGGCATATGATGAGGACTTGAATGATGAGATGAGAGTAAGAATGGATGAACTGATCCAATTGGAAGAGGTAAGGAGAGATGCACATGAAAGAAATGAGATGTTGCAGAGACAATGTAAGAATTTATTTGATAGGAGGGCTATCCAGAGAATTTTTGAAATTGATGACCTTGTCTTGATGTGGAATGCAAGGTTGGAAGATAAGGGGAAGCATGGAAAGTTTGATCCAATTTGCTTGGGCCCTTATCTTATTAAAAGCAAATGGGGGATAGATTCTTATGTCCTAAAGTATTTAACTGGTGGTACTTTGGAATTTCCTGTTCATGGAAAATTCCTAAAGTTTTACTTCTCTGAAAGTATCTTTTCCATGAATAGTAGTTTAGGTTTTCATTTATGACATTGCCTTTCTTTTCAAAGTGGGTCCACATGCCAGGTGTGCTGATTTGGCAGTATCTGATTGGCCCACGGGTGAATGACTAGATATGATGTCAGTGGGACTTGATTTTCTGAGACTCAAAGGGTTTTTGCATCCGTAGTTGATCAACAGTTGGCATAAGTTCTCATGAGATGTGTTAGAGCTTTGAGATCTTATGCCATCCATCAGTGTTACTTTATTCTCAGGTGGCAGTATTAAGGTGGGTCTGATTCCTAGATGGTTTTTATCTGCCATGGTGTGCTGAGTTGTCTACTTTTCATTCATCTACATGGTGATGAACTGGATTATGTCAGTGGGGCCAAGGATTTCCAAGTTCCAGTAGTTCTGACAATGACAAAGCATCGATGACGGGCATATAATCTAATGGAATCTTCTGGTTCTATACAAAGATAAGATGACCATCAGTCTTCTTATAAGTGGGCCCATGGGTGAATCTTAGTCTTTTGGAGGTTTTGACAAAATATTTAGCGGGCTGACAAATTTTCAAAGGGTTCGCTCATTCGCGAAGAAAGGTGGTAGTGCTCTAAATGTTTTGGCAATTTGGTGAACAAAAGCCCGCGAAAGAAAAAGATCGAACAGTCACGACTTAAAGTTGATCTTAGTTTGAATGATGATCATTGATATGCTGATGGCACCATGGAAGTAACCGTTGTAGTTTGAATTCAAAATTTTGAGGGTTTCCAGCGACAGAAAGGGCTAGAATTGAATGTTTTAGCAGTCGGATTCAATTAGTTTGGTGGTGCCAACTATTGCAGTGTGGTCCAGTGTGTCTGATGATTATTTGAAAAGAGTTTTGTACTATGAGGGGATGGGTTTACTTTCTTGAGGCATGTTTTAGGTGTTTGATCAGATTGATTTACAAAGAATTTCATGATCTTCAGTAGAGTCCCTAAAGAATTACCATAAATGAACACTGATTTTTAGGTCTGATCGCTTAGGGTTGCTTGGTTTTCCCTCCAATGTATTGAATTCTGATCTTTTGAATTTTTTGGTGGGTGGAAACCCTAACCCTTACTCTGGTTATGCATAGCTTGTTGCATCCTAACTTGTTTAGGATTCCAAGGTAACCAAGGGTATATAGTGTTGAGTTGTTGATTTTGAAGGGGTTCCAGCTTCGAAGTTCAAAAACAATCGCTAGTTTCTAGTCCCAAGGGTTTTTCAATTGTTTTGATTTAGTGTTTTGTTAATGAGAGAAGAAATTTGTAGGCCTAAGATACAATTTGCAAGTAGGGTGTCTTGTGATTCATTATGTTCAGAGAAGGAATTCATCATACTTAATACAAATATCTAGTACTTATCTCTCCTTTGTGTCAAGTCAAGTAAGCTTTGAGTTTTCTAGCTCATTACATATTAATTTTATGTATGTATCTTAATTCTTGAGTTCTAATCTAGGATTGGATTAAACTATGCTCTAGGTGGGATATGGGTTTTCCCTTGTCTATGTAAGGATGTCTTGTAAGCAATAAAGATTAGGATAAATGTATTTATGGCTATGAATTCTTTGATAGTCTCAAATTTGTGTGTCTTTGTGTCTAAGAACTCTTGCCCAATGGATGAGGCACTGGCCTAAATGAGTATTCCTCTTGTTAAGATACACTAGTTGAAGTTATTGCATTTCAAATATTGAAATCAATAACCTTTTCAAGCTTTAAGTTGTTGGTTGTGTGGTTTTGTCACCGTATAGTAATGGAGAGTCAATGAATGTGAGGTTAGCATTTAGTACTTTCTTACTATCAATCTATTGTTGAGACCCAGTCTTTGGTGTGTGAAGTATATTTTTCACTAGGTTAGGTGCACCCACCTTGGTTTTGCAGAGCTAGAAGTGAAGAGGGTAGTCTTGTCCCTATAGTTGGTCTAGTTACCCTAAGATCCTTATACATTTTGGAACTAACCACTCCTAAAATCTTTTTGAGGGTATATTGGCAGCCTTAGAGCATAAGCATCCATTTTGAACACCAACAAAGAGCTGGATTGATCATGAGATGCCAATCTCTTCCTATTTTATTAACTGTATGGTGCAAGATTTTCAATAGATTCTTATTTGAAGCCTCTACTTGTCCATTCCCTTGAGGATAGTAGATAGATGACCAATATTGTGTAATCTTGAATTTGGCACATAAATCATCCAAGTCTTTGTTCTTGAATAGTCCACCATTATCTGTGACTATAGAATGTGGAATACCATACTGATAGATGATTTATTTCAAGATGAACATAGATATTTGTTTTCTAGTTTCTTGTGTTAAAGGAACTGCTTCTACCCATTTTGTAAAATAATCGATAGCTGTGATTATATGGGTATGTCCATTAGAAGAATGAGGATGTATGGCTCCTATAAGATCAAATTCTCATTGATGAAAAGACCATTGAGTACTAAAGGGAATTAGATCTCTCCTTGGAGCATGAATTAAGTTGCCATGCACTTGGCACTTATGACAGTTCTTAGCAAACTTGATAGAATCTTTCTCCATTTCAAGCCAATAGTATCTAGCCCTAATAAGTTTTCAAGCTAGTGTTAAACCGTTCAAGTGTGACCCACAAATATCATCATGGACTTCCTCTAACACATGTTGAGAATCTTCCCATTCTAAACATCTAAGTAGCATACCATCTAGACCTCATTTGTATAGATCATGACCAATGATGACATATCAAGAGGCATTATGGATAAGGTATCTCTTTTCATGACGGTTAAAGGTATCGGGAATGATTTGGTCTTTGAGATAGGAGAATAGGTTTTTATAGAGGGAGGAATCATGACCCACAATAGTGTAGATCATATGGGTATTAGGGGAGTCATATGCAAGATAAGATAGTGCTTCCACCAGGAACTCGTAGTGTAGCTCATGTTCAGGCTACTATAATAAAGTGGATAATGTTGCCATTGCATCAACAACCTTTTTCTCAGTTCTAGGTATTTTCTAAAATGTGATAGATATGAAATATTTTTTTAGATCATCTACCATTCTCTTGTATGGAATGAGCTTTGTTAGTCCATTTTCCAGTCATTGCAAAATCTTATGAAAATGGCCTACTCTCTACAGTCTTTGTTTTGCTATCCTGCCATGCCTACAATCATAGTTTTGACTTGCAATGAAAATCCTTAGTGTTTCATGGTGTGCACTCCTACCTTATGCTCTTTATTGTGTCACCTAGCTCTAGTCCAGATCGCATCTCCTAATTCGCAAAGCCCAGGGAATTTTTCAAGTTTTCAGGTTCGCGGGAAACATTTTAAAATCTGCCACAGTGTCAAAAACCCACCGTGTTTTCAAAAACTCATGATGTTTTTGGCTTTCTTGCTACCTTTCGGTCTATCATTAATCCTGTATGTTTTCGATCTTTTGCCAAAAACCCTCATTATTTTCGACCTTTTCCTTCTAGCTTTGTGCACTTGTCTTTTGGTGCTGAAAACTTTGTGTGTTTTTGACCTGAGTATTAACTGTGCAAGTCTGACTAGATGGTGGGTCCAGACTCTTCCTGATTGGTTTTCGCATGGCCACATGTCAGACTTTTTTGACATGCGATCATGCGACTGCTTGCCACCTATCCATGTGGGTCCCAGTACTATTTAGCTACCTAGTGGTCTACTTTGCCTTAGTGTGCAAGTGCGATGGATGGTGGGACCTGGTTTTCAGATTGGTAGAGGGTCCTAACATGTCGGAGCATCAATGATTTTTGTTAAAGCATGAAGGTTTTGTCAGGGCTATGCTAAGTTGCACTAGCGGTCTGATCTTCTTTTGTTCGGTGCTTTGTTTGGTGGTCCTGTTAGTAGGTGAAGTTTCTTCCGACTGGTCCGAGGTGGTGATGTGGTAGTCGGGGGTTGGTTATCGCATGGCCACATGTTATACTTTTTTGACATGTGATCATGCAACCACTTGCCATGTGTCCCTGGGGCCCATCGGCAGAGTGGTGGTGGTTGCAGTTTGGTGGTCCTGCTAGTGGTGATGTTGCAGCCTGTGGTTGGCTTTTGTATGATCACATAGCCTAGTCTTTCAGCCTTGTGATCATGCAACTAGTTGACACATGTCCCTCAGGCCTGGTGGTAGGTGGTGATGGGGTATCTTCGAGTTGCTGAGGTGGCAGTGTTCTATTGGATGCAGTAAAGGGGTGCAGGTGGTCGCATGTTCACATAGCCCATCTCCTAGCTATGTGATCATGTGACAACTATTGTCATAGTGGCAGTTGTGGCAAGATAAAGGGGTGTGGGTGGTTGCATGTTTGCATAGCCTATCTTCGTGCTATGTGATCATGCGACTAGGCATAAGGTGAACCTATTTTCTTGTGGCAGTCAAGTTGTGACCGTGCGATTACGCGACTGAGGGAAAATGTTTAAGGAACATGAGGCCCATGAAATGCATGATAACCATTGAGATTTGGGTTTGAATTTCTAAGAGTTTCCAGTGATAGAGGGTACCATTTTTTATGGAATTCAATGCAAAAATGACCCTGTTTGGTGAGAAGTGATTGGTTTGCCATTTGCAGTGTGGTCCAGGCTACTTGATGGTTGATTGCAGAGGGATTTGTACCGTGAGGAATGATTACAATCTTAGATTGAGAAGTGTTTTTAGCTGGTTGATTAGACTATTTGAGCTTGCATGCTATGGCTTAAACCCTATCATGTCTGTGTTAATTCCTCGGTGGGGTTGGGTGATTTTGAATTTTTGAGTTGGAAGTGATCATTATGCTTGCTTTGTAACCCTGTTATAAAGGGATTTTTGTGATCATTTTTTAGGGCATTGGTAGTTAGGTATTCAAACTTTTGGGTTGTGAGTCCTCTTCTTAGTCTAAATTGTAATGACTTGTTTGGATTTTTTCTGACTATTGAAAGAAAGTTGTAGGTCTAAGCTGTAGTTTGCAAGCAGGGTTCCTTTGGATGGATTGTATACATTTGAGGATTCTTCATACTTAATGTAGGCACATTATTCTCATCTCTCCCTTGTGTCAACGTAGATGAATTTTGAACTTTCCAGTTCACTACATAACAATTTATGTATAGGTCTTCATTCTTGAGTTCTAATCCAGGATTAGATTAAATGATGCTTCAGATGGGACCTAAATTTATCTCTTGTCTATGTAGGGATATTCTATAAGTAGTAGAGGAGATTGTAAATGTGTTTATGGCTTTGAATCTCAGGTATATTTCTGGTGTGTGTGTAGTTTGTCTAAGAAACCTTGCCCAATGGATGAGGCACTAGCCTAGATAAGTATTTCTTTGCTGACATATCCTGATTGAGGTTGTTATGATTCAAACACATAAATTAAGAACCATTCCTTAAGTTTTTAGCATTTGGTTGTGTAAGGTTCCACCCCATAGTAATGGAGAGTCAATGAGTGTGTGGTTAACACTTAGTACTTTCTTACTATCTTTTCATCTATTTTTCAAACCCAGTCTTTGGTGTGTGAAGTATAGTTTATATTGGGTTAGGTGCACCCACCTTGGTTTTGCAGAGCCAGAAGCAGAAGAGGGCATATTAAGTCCCGATAGTTGGTCCAATTATCCTAAAACCTCATTATATTTTGGAGCTAACCACCCCTAAAATCTATCTGAGGGTATACTGGCAGCCTATTAGGGCATAAATGTCATTTTGGACACCAACAAGATGGTGACTCTGCTAGGGAAGTGTTATACATGTTCATCTTAACCAGTAGCTCATCATTGGAAGAAACAGGGTTGTTCTTGTCCCTTGTCTCTTGAACTCATTTGAGTATTTCTAGAGTGAAGAAACTATATTGTGATATTCCCAATACACTTGGGTGGCGACTCAAACATCTCTGAAGCAGTGCTAGTCAATATTTATTTTTGCAGGATGAGTTATAGAGGTACCAGGTCTCAGAGAAAGAAGCGTCTTGAAGATATAATGGAAGAAGGCATTCCAAGAACTTCTAGGCCTAGTCAGATAAGGGGAGGAAAGAAGAGAAGAGATGTTTCTCATACCTAGAGAAACAAGGAAGATACCAGACAAGAAACCCAGGCTAGGCCTAGTCAAGAAGAAAATAATTCAGAATATGAAGAGGTTGTTGACTTGGGATTGAACCAATATGAGGAAGAGTTTCAAGTGGGAGATGATGAGTCAGAAACTACACTCCCTGAATTAGAGGAGATCTTTGAGGAGGTCTATGAACTAGAAAGAAGAGTTCAAGAACAGCTTGTCATTAGGCAGCAAAGAGAAAAGGATAAAGAAGATAAAGTAAGACAAGCCATGATGAGGGCTGATCAGCTAAAGAGGTAGTTACTGGATTTGGAGGCAATTAATTCTATCCCAGAGCCTGAAAGAGTAAGTGAGAAGCCTATTGTTCAAAAAATATGTGAAGAAACCAAACCAAGAGATAAAGGCAAACAAAAGGCTATTGGGATTCAAATCAGTGAACAAATTATTATGGATGGGACATCAGATCCAGGACTGAGATTAGATTCAGATTTGGAGATGGCTAGAAGGAAGAAAGAAATATTGGATAAAAACTAGATAAAGTAGAGTTGGAGGCTTTTGCTGTAGAAATCATAAAGAAGATAGATTTTCTCAAGCATGCTCCAGGATGTTCAAATGTTGCTGCTTCCTTTTTAGGACAAGGTGGAACTCATGGTAACAATGCAACTCAAGCAAATGGTGTACTGGGTGCCGCTAGAGTTCTTGATGGTTCAAACACAAGGACATCTACATCTCAAGGAATGGATCCATTGCATGGAGCTCCTATTCATGAAAGGTACAAACAACTTGTCTTCTTTGGTATTCCTAGTTATCCTAATGTAATCCCTGATGAAATTAGAAAGAAGCTTCCTAAATTTACTAGAAATAATGTCATCACATGTGAAGAACATCTAAAAAATTTCATAGATGTAATAGATGATTATAATGTAGAGCCTGATGATGTTATAATGAAGCTATTTGTACAATCCCTAATTGAGGATGCTAGGGATTGATTTAGAGGGTTACCCCATGCTAGTATAGGGTCATGGAATGAATTTAAAAAATATTTCAAGGAACACTATGGTGATAAGACTAATGAGGGTTTTATCTTAAATTAATTCAATAACATAAAGAAGAATTAGAATGAAGAGGTCCTTGAATTTAATATAAGATTCCAAAAGACTATGCATAGGCTCTTGCAGGTTATCAGACTAGATGACAGGGTATGTCTTGTGACATACTTCAATGCCTTTGATGCAAAAATAGGATACCTCTTGAGGGACAAGAACCCTAGAAATCTTGGGGAAGCTTACAAATTAGCCATCAACATAGAGAGCAATAGAAGAATATCAGGAAAGATAGGGAGAAGAGATTATTGCAGGCCTCAAATACAGAGTAAGAAAGAAATGGGAAGGTCTGCTGACTCTAAACCCAAAGAGGATGACAATCTAAAACAAATTTTAAAGGCTTTGGAAGGTTTAAAGCCTGGTGAAAAGGGAAACAATAGAGCTATGACTATGGAGAGGTCAGCTCCAAACAATTTTAGTGGATAGCCAAGAATGCAAAATTACCCTTACAACACTCAGTGGAAAGATGGTAGGCCCATTCTCCCAACCAAGCAGGAAAGACCTGATGGAAGGATCCCTGATCTTTTGTAGAGAAATTTAGTGAATTTAGCTGATGAGGTTCCATGGTGTGTTGTTTATCAATATCCTCATAGTCTAGAGCATTGTGTCATTTCTTTGAATTTACCTGATAATCAAGAAGGTGAGGAGCAGTACGATAAGGAAGGATGTGGTATGACTTCTTCACATGCGTGGGATGAAGAAGAAGAGTTTGATGATGTTGGATGTAGTACAGTGAGGCATGAGGAGAAAGTTTCTTTAAGAAGACCCTCAGATGAAGAAATTGCTCAAATCACTGCAGACATGGTCACTCAAGCTAGAAGCAATTACAACTTGAGGAATAGGACAATTGGAAATGCAACTAGTAAGCCAGGTAGTATGTTCATCAAGAGGATAGAAAATAGTGTACAAAAACATGAAAAAAAGGGCAAGGGTGCCGATGATACTAACCAAGTGAAGGTAAAAAGGAAAATTATGCTTGCTGTAGCACCTGGGAATAAAGCAAAAAGATTAGATGTTGTGGTCCCTGTTTCTCAAAATGGAGAAGAATATTCTCTCAAGAACAAGTCTGATCTGACAAAGGATAAGGTTGTCACTATTTTTGAGGAAGACATGAATAACCAAAAGTATGTTCCAATTGATATGTCCAAATTACTTTCACAGATCACTATCAAGGTTCCACTTTTGGAAATGATGAGAATAGAAGAACACAAGGTCAAGGCCTTAAATTGGGTAAATGGTGTTTCTTCTGTAGGAATCCAAGAAGTGAGTAGAAATGACAAACATGTGGTTTCCTTGGAAAAAGCACTTGATAGTAAGAGTCAAGAAATTGTTTCTAAGATCCCTCAAATCTTCTTGGATACAAATATTGTAAACAATGCAGTAGGGATAGTTGATCCTTTCTTCTTGTCTCTTGTTATTAATGGTAAAATGTTGAAGAAATGCATGATTGATTCTGGAGCATCAAACACTGTCATGCCTACAGAGATCATGAAATCATTAGGACTAAAGGTTGATACACCTCACAGGAGATGCCAAGCTATGGACTCAAGAGAAGTGCTAGTTATTGGTACCATCAAGGCTTTGCCTTATAAATTAGCTGCATTTCCTAACAAAAAGTTGACTATGAGTGTTCTTGTAGTTGACATTCCTCCTCAATATGGAATGTTGTTATCTAGAAAATGGAGTGCCTCGATGGGAGGAAGTATTCAATGTGACCTGTCCTTTGCCACTTTCAACATTGAAGGAGAGAGTGTGAAGGTGTCAAGGGAAGCTAGGACCCCACATATGATTGAGGAAAATGAAAAGGATAGCATGAATTGTTTTGTTGACACTGACATTGGCTCATTCCAAGTCCAGAGGAATGAGATGTAGGAGAAGGTTAGGCCTATCCTTTTGGCTGATGATGAGAGCAACATGGTAGAGGGTAATGTCTTATGGACATTATCTTTTGATGGAGCAAATTCTAAGGAAGGTGCTAGAGTAGGAGTGTTATTAATATCCCCAAGTGGTAAGACTTTTAAGTTTTCTTTCACTCTCCTATTTTCTTGCACAAACAATGTTGCTGAATATGAGGCCCTATTGATTGGTTTGAAACAAGCATCAAAACATGGGATCAAACATCTTAGGGTAATTGGTGATTCTGAGTTAGTAATATCTCAGATTAGATCAAAGTATGCATCAAAAAACCAGAGGCTGAAACAATATAGGAATGCTGTATGGGATGAAATTAAATGTTTCAGTGCTTTTGGAATTGATTGGGTGGATAGAAGCCAAAATAGGATGGCAGATTTACTAGCAAACATAGCCTTAAGGCTAGAGGATGTTACCTTTGTGGGAATATCCAGAATTGAGTGTAAGTCCAGGCCTTCTATCCCAGATAATGTTGAGAATTGGCAAGTATTTTCTGATGATCAGGATATATTGAGGTTCTTGCAGTGTGAGTCTCACTTTGATGGCTAGGAAATGGATTTCAGCACCTATGTAGACAACAAAGATGGAAAAGAGAATGTCCTTTGGAAGGAAGTACTACAATTGAAGTCAAATAGGATCGCAAGGGGATTGGTTTCTCTTAAGAGAGCATTTGATAATAAAGAGAGGGCTTGTGTAGCTAGACTTGCTGACAGGGTAAGTGATTTGGAGGAGGTGAATCTAGGGACAAGCCAAGAACCAAAGAACGTTTACATAGGTAAATGTTTATCTCAAAGAACTAGAAGAAATCTGATTGATCTTCTCAAAAAATTTAGACATGTCTTTGCATGGTCTTATGACGATTTGAAGGCATATAGAGAAGATCTCTTTCAACATGAGATACCATTAAAGGAAGGAACTAAACATTTTAGGCAAAAATTAAGGCCTATGAACCCTACTTTGGCACTAAAATGCAAGATGAACTTAAAAAGATGATGGATGCTAGCATTATCAAGCCTATCAGACATTCTACTTGGGTGTCAAATTTGGTTCCAATCAGGAAAAAGAATGATGACATTAGGTTGTGTGTTGATTTTAGAAATCTGAATGTCAATTCTTTGAAAGACAACTATGGTCTCCCTAATATGGAAAACATGCTGCAAAGAGTCACTGGATCGGAGTTGATGTCAATGATGGATGGTTTCTCTGGATATAATCAGGTCATGGTCAAGGAGTCAAAACAATTCAAGACTGCATTCACTACTCCTTTGGGAACATATGTTTATGTCAGAATGCCATTTGGTTTGACAAATGTAGGAGCTACTTTCTAGAGAGCTATGGATGTGGCCCTTGCTGATTTCATAAATAAGTTTTTAGTGGTATATCAGGATGATCTCACAACATATTCAAAGAAGGAGGATTAGCACTATGAGCATCTTGAAAAGATTTTTATTAGAGCTCTGGAATACAAAATTTCTTTGAATCCAAAGAAATGTGTTTTTGGTGCGGTGGAAGGCAAGCTCTTAGGACATGTTGTGTCCAAGGATGGAGTGAGAATTGATCCTGAAAGGGTTATGGAAATAGACAAGCTTTCACCACCAAGGAATGTTAAAGGAGTACAGTCTTTCTTTGGGCAAGTAAATTTTCTAAGAAGGTTTGTTACTAACTTTGCAGAAATTTGTATTCCCATCTCTGGAATGTTGAAGAAAAATGCAAAAGTAGAATGGAATGAAGAAGCAAATGAGTCTTTAAAGAATATCAAACAGGCCATCAAGGATGCCCCTATTTTAAGGACCCCTGATTATGGTAAACCCATGCAAATTTTCTCCTTTTCTTCTTATCATACAATTGCATCTGTCTTATTACAAAAGAATTCAGAAGGGTATGAACAACCCATATCCTTTTTCAGCAAATCCTTACATGCAGTAAAACTAAAGTATGATATAGTTGAGAAGCAAGCTTATGCCCTAGTCAAAGCAATCAAGGCTTTTAGGTGTTATCTTGTGGGAGCTAGGGTGGTTGTTTATGTTCCTAATGCTGTTGTCAAGGATATTCTAGTGCAACAAGAGGTCTCAGGTAAGAGATGTAGATGGATCAATAGGATCCAAGAATTCAATATAGATATTTAGATTACAAAATTGGTAAGAGGCCTTGGTCTTGCAAAGTTGATGGCATAGAGTAATTTGGTTGCAAACCATGTGAACATGTTAGAGGAGGAAGAAAGGCCATATGTTTGTGATTTGGACTGTTGTGATTGGTACAAGGATGTCATCAATTACTTGCAAAAAAATTTCTTCCCCCTGACATGAGTGAAAATAAGAAAGGGACTATTGGGCTACAATCTATGAGATATGCCATTATACATGGTGAGTTATGGTGGAAAAGAAATGAAGGTGTATTGCTAAAATGTATAGACCAGGAAAGGTCTAAGTCTTTGTTAGAATCAATGCATCAAGGTGTATGTGGAGGACACTACATGGAAAAGACCACAACCCACAAGATCCTTAGATCTAGATTTTGGTGGCCTACAGTTTTTGAAGATACACATCAGTTTGTAAGGAAGTGTGATACATGCTAGAGGTTTGCAGGTAAGCTGAAATTTGGTGGAAATTTACCACTCAAACTAGTCTTAGTTCAGGCCCCTTTCTAGTAGTGGGGTATTGATTTCATAGGTGAGATTCCAAAAAAGTCTAGTCATGGGCATTCCTACATATTAGTGGCAACAGACTATTTCACTAAATGGGTTAAAGCTATTCCCACTAGGAGGGCCACTAGTAAAGCTATTATTGATTTCATGATGAAAAATATTCTCTCTAGGTTTGGATGTCCAGAAAAAATAGTGGTAGACAATGCGATGTCTTTTAGATCTCAGGAGTTTGATGATTTTTGTAAAAATTATGGGATACACATTTCATTCTCTTCCCCATATCACCCACAGGGAAATGGCCAAGCTGAATCCACTAATAAAAGCTTGATAAAGATCCTCAAAAGAGTATTGGATAGGAATTAAAAATTGTGGGACTCAAAACTTTGGTGGGCATTGTGGGCTGACAGAGTGGCCATCAAGAAGGCCATAGGTTGTGCCCCATTTGATCTAGTCTATGGGATTGGAGCTAGGTTACCTCAAAACAATCTATTGCAAATGTATAAATTCATCCAGGCATATGATGAAGACTTAGATGATGAAATGAGACTAAGGATGGATGAGTTAATCCAGTTGGAGGAGGTAAGAAGAGATGCAAAAGAAAGAAATGAAACACTTCATACACAGTGTAAGAGCTTATTTGATAAAAGAACCACTCAAAGGAGTTTTGGGGCTGGTGATCTTGTTCTAATGTGGAATGCCAGATTAGAGGATAAGGGACGACATGGTAAGTTTGATCCTATTTGGTTGGGTCCTTATCTCATTGAAAGTAAATGGGGAGTTGATTCATATATTCTGAAAGATCTAACTAGTGGCACTTTGGAATTGCCTGTTCATGGACAATTCCTAAAGTTTTACTTCTCTTGAAGTATCTTTTTCCATGAGCAGTAGTTAGGATTCTTCCCTAGGTCTCTTAGGGTTATTTTTGGTCTGAAATTTTGTGGTCTCCTCTTCCAGTAGATTTTGTTTTCTCATTGTATCTCCAAGAGATACATGTCCCCAACTAGAGCCACTATTAGTTTGTTTTCCAGTCATTGCAAAATCTTATGAAAATGGCCTATTCTCTGCAGTCTTTGTTTTGCTATCTTTCCGTGCCTGCAATCATAGTTTTGACTTGCGATGAAAATCCTTAGTGTTTCATGGTATGCGCTCCTACCTTGTGCTCTTTATTGTGTCACCTAGCTCCAGTCCAGATCGTATCTCCTAATTCACAAAGCCTAGGGAATTTTTCAAGTTTTGAGGTCCACAAGAAACATTTTAAAATCTACCACAGTGTCAAAAACCCATAGTGTTTTCGAAAACCCATGATGTTTTCAGCTTTCCTACTACCTTTCGGTCTATCATTAATCCTATATTTTTTTTATTTTTTGCTGAAAACCCTTGTTGTTTTTTACCTTTGCCTTCCAGCTTTGTGCACTTGTCTTTTGCTGCCAAAAACTTTGTGTGTTTTTTACCTCGCTCTTAACTATGCAAGTCTGATTGGATGGTGGGTCCAAAATCTTCCTAATTGGTTTTCACATGGCCGCATGTCAGACTTTTCTAACATGCGATCATGTGACCGCTGGCCACCTAGCTGTGTGGGTCCCAGTCCTGTTCAGCTGTCTGGCAGTCTACTTTGCCTTAGTGCATAAGTGTGATGGATGGTGGGACCTGGTTTCTAGATTGGTCAGAGGGTCCTGACATGTCAGAGCATCAACGGTTGTCATTAAAGCATGAAGGTTTTGTTAGGGCTATGTGAAGTTGTGCCAGCCGTCCAATCTTCTTTTGTTCGGTGCTCTGTTTGGTGGTCCCGTTGGCAGGTGAGGTTTCTTCTAGCTGGTCTAAGGTAGTGATGTGGTAGCTAGGGGTTGGTTATCACATGGCCACATGTCAAAGTTTTCTACCATGTGATCATGAAACCACTTGCCATGTGTCCCTAGGGCCCATTGGTAGAGTGGTGGTGGTTGTAGTTTGGTGGTCCCACTGGCAGTGATGTGGCAGCCTATGGTTGGTTGTCACATGATCACATAGCCTAGTCTTTCAGCCTTGTGATCATGCGACCAATTGACATGTGTCCCTGGGGCCTAGTGGTAGGTGGTGATGCGGCATCTTCTAGTTGCTGAGGTGGTAGTGTTCTATTGGATGCAGTAAAGGGGTGCGGGTGGTCGCATGTTCACATAGCCTATCTCCTAGCTATGCGATCATGCGACAACTATTGTCATGGTGGCAGTTGCAACAAGATAAAGGGGTGCAGGTGGTTGCATGTTCACATAGCCCATCTCCATGCTATGCGATCATGCGACTAGGCATAAGGTGAACCCATTTTCCTGTGGTAGTCAAGTTGTGACTGCATGATTGCGTGACTAAGGGCAAATAGTTAAGGAACATGAAGCCCACAAAATGCATGATAACTGTTAAGATTCAGGTTTGAATTTCTAAGAGTTTCCAGCGATAGAGGGTACCATTTTTATGGAATTTAATGCAGAAATGACCCTATTTGGTGAGAAGCGATTGGTTTTCCATTTACAGTGTGGTCCAGGGTGCTTGACGGTTGATTGCAGAGGGATTTGTACCATGAGGAATGATTACAATCTTGGCTTGAGAAGTGTTTGCAGCTGGTTGATTAGACTATTTGAGCTTGCATGTTGTGGCTTAAACCCTGTCACGTCTGTGTTAATTCCTCAGTGGGGTTAGGTGATTTTTAATTTTTGAGTTGGAAGTGATCATTATGCTTGCTTTGTAACCCTAGTACATAAAGGGATTTTTGTGATCATTTTCGAGGGCATTGGTTGTTAGGTATTCAAACTTTTGGGTTGTGAGTCCTCTTCTCAGTCTCAATTGTAATGACTTGTCTGGATTTTTTCTAACTATTGAAAGAAAGTTGTAGGTCTAAGTTGTAGTTTGCAAGTAGGGTTCCTTTGGATGGATTGTATACATTTGAGGATTCTTCATACTTAATGCAGGCACATGATTCTCATCTCTCCCTTGTGTCAACATAGATGAATTTTGAACTTTCCAGTTCACTGCATAACAATTTATGTATAGGTCTTCATTCTTGAGTTCTAATCCAGGATTAGATTAAATGATGCTTCAGATGGGACCTAAATTTATCTCTTGTCTATGTAGGGATATTCTGTAAGTAGTAGAGGAGATTTTAAATGTGTTTATGGCTTTGAATCTTAGGTATATTTCTGGTGTGTGTGTGTGTGTAGTCTGTCTAAGAAACCTTGCCCAATGGATGAGGCACTGGCCTAGATAAATATATATTTGCTGACATATCCTGATTGAGGTTGTTATGATTCAAACACATAAATTAAGAACCATTCCTTAAATTTTCAGCATTTGGTTGTGTAAGGTTCCACCTCATAGTAATGGAGAGTTAATGAGTGTGTGGTTAACACTTAGTACTTTCTTACTATCTTTTCATCTATTTTTCAAACCCAGTCTTTGGTGTGTGAAGTATAGTTTATACTGGGTTAGGTGCACCCACCTTGGTTTTGCAGAGCCAGAAGTAGAAGAGAGCATATTAAGTCCCTATAGTTGGTCTATTTATCCTAAGACCTCATTACATTTTGGAGCTAACCACCCCTAAAATCTATTTGAGGGTATACTGGCAGCCTATTAGAGCATAAGTGTCATTTTGGACACCAACAAGCTTTTCATCCTTTGTTTGGTACACATCATTGACATGATGTATTACAAGTTTTGAGTCTCCATAAATGTGTAATTCTATTACCCTCTACTCAATTGCTATTTCCATACCATTCAAAAGGGCTTCATATTCAGCAATATTGTTTGTATAAGGAAATTTAATTCTGAACGCATTAGGAATGGAGTATCCTTGAGGAGTGATAAAAAAGATACTTGCTCCAGATCCATTTTGTGTATAAGAGCCATCAAAGAATAGTTTCCATTCTCTAGAAGAAATATTCATGATAGAGGAATCTGGAAATTCTATTTGCAGTGGTGTGTCATCAAACAAAGGAAATTCCATTTGCAGTGGTGTGTCATCAAACAAAGGTGTATCTGCTAATTGATCAGCAATCACTTGGCCTTTAATAGCTTTTCTTTCAATATATTCAATGTCAAATTCACTTAAGAGCATGACCCATTTGGCTAATCTACCCATGAGGGCAGCTTTGCTAAATAGGTACTTGAGTGGATCAATCTTAGCTACTAAATGTGTGGTATGAGCCAACATATAATGTCTCAGTTTCTATGATGCAAAGATCACAACTAGATAAGCCTTTTCAATCATAGAATAGTTCTTTTCATATGCTACTAATGTTCTACTGATATATTATATAGCTCTTTCCTTTTTATTCTTATCATGTTGTGCAATCAATGCCCCCAGTGATGTATCTATTGCAGAGACAAATAAGATCAATGGTTTCCCTTGAATAGGAGGCATCAAGATAGGAGGATTTGATAGATACTTCTTGATATGATCAAAATTCTTTTCACATTCCTCACTCCATGAAAATGTCACACCTTTATGTAATGTCTTTGTAAAAGGTTGTGATATGTCCACTAGCTGAGATATGAAGTATCTAATAGATTGATCTCTCCCTTGTAATGTTCTAATTTGGCTGATGTTCTTGGGAGGTTGCATCTCCATGATAGCTTTAACTTTAGCTGGATCTACTTCAATTCCTTTCTTTAAAACTATGTATCCTAAGAGCTTTCCAGAAGTGATACCAAAAGCACACTTCTTAGGATTTAGTCTGACACTAAATTTTTCCATTCTGTCTAGTATCTTGCTCAAGTCATTTAGATGTTCAGCTTTAATCATAGATTTTTCAAAAGTATCATCAACATAATCCTCCATAGTCCTATGCATCATGTCATGAAAAATAGAAGTCATAGCTCTCTGATATGTAGCACCAACATTCTTAAGCCCAAATGGCATGACATTCCAACAAAAGGTACCCCATGCACATGTAAAAGCAATTTTCTTTTGATCTTCTGGAGCAATTTTTATTTGATTATATCTAGAAAAACCATCCATTAAAGAATACATCTCAAAACCCACAGTCATGTCCACTATCATATCAATGTTAGGTAGTGGAAAATCATCCTTAGGGCATGCTTTGTTTACATCTCTAAAATCTGTGCACACTCTTATTGATTTGTCTAGTTTAGAAATAGGTACAATATTAGAGATCCATTCAGTGTAATCAATAACTCAGATAAATCCGGCTTTTAGGAGCTTCTCTAATTCAGCTTTTACCAAGAGTGCAACATGTGGATGCATCTTTGTCAATTTTTGCTTAATAGGTTTAACATTTGGAGCTATAGATAAATAATGCATTATAAGATCAGGATCTAATCCTGGCATATCTGAGTATTTCCATGCAAAGTTGATCTTTTTCTCTGTTAAGAATGTTGTAAATTTTTTCTTCTCTTCTTTTGATAAAGATTGTGCTACATGGATCAACTATGGTTCCTTTGTTGTTCCCAAATTGATAGATTGAGTGGGCTCAATTAGAACTAGAGATCTGTCCTGTAAATGGCTCGGAAGGACATCAAATATCTCATCCTTAGGCACCTCAAAGATGTTTTCACCTTCAGATACATCTTTTATTTTGAATTTTATAGGTTCTGTGACTGCCACAAAGTGGTTTTCACACTCAGAACTCCTTTTCTTTTTATTCTCATTCTTATTTTTCTAACTAAGATACTTAATGTATGATTCTATCATGCTAACACCCAATTAACTGATGGAAGTCCTCATAGGCTCAACTGCATTTAGGTAGCAAGCTAGGGCATAGTCATTCAGGAAGGTATAAATACCATAGCTTAGATTTGTGGAAGTTTGGTCAAGAAGGTTAGGATGTTGGATAGTCAAAGTGGTAAAAGATTGGGAAAGAGTGTTTATGGATATGGATCCTTCATCATTGGTCCTAACCCAATGCTTGAGTTCAAAGGTGATATTACAACTTAAGACATTCAATTCATGAATAGGCTTAATGTCATTGTGGAAATACACTTTATCCATCGGTGGATTAGACTCGATAAGTTCATTATTTCTCTCTAGACTTATGTTGGGTTGAGGTGCATATTGGTGAATAACATCAACATGCTTTTCTGTAATAAGTTCATCTGGTTCTGGAATGACTCCCCATTCATAGTCATTTGATTCATCTTCTATTTCTTCATCTAGACCTCTAGGAAATCTGAGAACATGAGTAAAGTCAAGATGAATACCCCAAAAAGGGTTTCCCTCAAATTCTAATTTGAATTCATACTCATGGGAATCTATCTCAGAATAACTACCACCTTCCTCTTTGTTTGTTTGATTGCTTTTGAGATTAGCTAGTTCTTATGTTGCAACTATCTCTCGCTCTATAGTAGGTTCTTGTGTTTCTACTACATTAATTCTTTTTACTGGATCACCTTCAGCTTCAAGGAGGTCTTTTATTTCTTTAGGCAAATGCTCATAAGGAATGAGCTCATCAGTGGTGTCTAAATCATCACTATCAAATTGTTTAGTTATTTCCCCCTTTAGTTGATTTTCTACAGAAGGCTCAATTTGTTTTAATACATGCGGGGAGTTCTTGTTAAGATAGAAAGGTTTCTTCATGTATCCTAAACCTGTTGTATTCTTGTCTTCTTGGCCACGATGATCAAGAGGTGATAGAAGACCTTTACCCTATAGTCCTAGAGGTCCTTTTCCTTTATATCCCATCTTTGTGATCAATTTGTCCCCTAGGCCATATGACTTAGAAGGGATGTTTGGTATTTTAGCATCACATTTTTTAACAACTTGAGATTTAGGTTCATCTTTGTATAGCCATGCAAGCACAGCTTCATCCTCTTCAAACTCCTATTTAGATACTTGTTCTAGAACAAAATTTCCTTTATATGCTTCAAGAAGTTCATTAGACTCTAGCTTGGACTATTTTAGAGTTTGTCCATTAGACTTAGAAGAGATAGGGAGAGATGTCAAAGATAAGACTGGCTCTATAGTATATTCTCCCATACCATTTTCTTTGATCTTAACCTCTTTAGCAATGTCTTCCATCTTGGATGTTGAAGCAACGTCTAGTTGCTTAGTGGAAGATTCTCTATTATTAGGAACAAGTTTATCAACACTCTCTTTCAAGGTATTCCAAGTTGTATACAGATCAGCTGGAATCATCACCTCGACTCCTTCATAAGGAAATTTCAAACACTGATGGAATGTAGAGGGAATGGCTTTCATTTCATGTATCTGTTGGTGTTCAAAAACTCTTATGCTCTAACAGGCTGCCAATATACCCTCAAAGAATTTTAGGAATGGTTAGCTCCAACATGGAATGAGGTCTTAGGGTAACTGGACCAACTCTAGGGACAAGATTGCCCTCTTCTGCTTCTGGCTCTACAAAACCAAGGTGGGTACACCTAATCCAAACAAAATTAAAACTCACTACACACCCTATACTTCTGGATTCATAAAGCAGATCATAGCAAAGGATTGCTAAATGCTAATCAGGCATTCATTGAATCAACTCTACTATGCAGGGTAAAATAGTCTTGTGAAAGGTATCACTGGTGATGGTATTGATATATAGAGATGCAGGAAATAGCCAGAAACCCCTCAAACATTGGACTCCACTGCATATACTAACCCTTGATCAGTGCCATTATCCATTTGGTAGACCTCACATACAAACAATAAGAATATGAACCAACTATTGTCAAAGACTCGTAGCCATAAATATAAATATTCCAGCCCATCCACTACTTATAAGATCCTTCTGTAGACATCCAAGATTGAATCTATGTCCCCTCTAAAGTATATTTCACCTGATCCTAGACCAAGAACTAAAGACAAGAACATATGCAAAGGGAAAACTATGCAATGGATCAAAAAATCCAAGATTCACAGGAATGACACCAAGGAGAGACTTGGAAGCATGAAAAATTTACATTAAGTATAATGAGTCATGTACATGATCAAAGTGAGACAGAGATCAAACCACTTCAATAACTTGCAAAAGACTTCCAGGAATTCTATTCAGCTTACATGCAATGTGATAGAGCCTTCTATCTCCCATTGGAACCAAACAAAAATGGAACCCCCTACATGTCAAAAAATTTGACCCTTTATACCACTAGTTGCCATGGGAACCCAAAATAGGTTGCAACAAGCTATAGACAGCTAGGGCATAGCCTCCACCAACTAGGTCAAGAAACGGCCAGAAAACCATAAATTTTGGGTACCTCCTGTCGCTACAAATCCAAATTTGAAAATAAATAGTCACATGCAATTTGTGGGCTTCAAGCTTCATGACCATTTGCCTCTAGTCACACAACCGCGTAGTCACAACCTCACCACCATAAGAAACCAGGCTCCAAATTATGTTTGGTCGCATGATCGCAAGCCATGGAAATGGCCCTTGTTATCATGCAACCGTAGTCTCCTAACCACAGCCAATGGTCAGTCCAAAAACTCTAAAAAGTCCTCGGCCCCACATCATCCTCAGCGACCAATCAAGAATCGAGCCTGTCGATAAAACTGGCATTGCGGGCCCACCTCAGAATTCCACAACTGTAAAGCCAAGCCATTAGTCGCATGATCACATAGCCTAGAGATAGGTTATGTGAACATGTGACAACCCGCTATCCTCTACCTTGCCATAACCGCCACCACCACTGCTAAGCCAGGTGGTTAGTCACATGATCGCATAACCCAGAAATAGGTTATGCAAACATGCGACAACTCGTGAACACAATGCTTGGGTTCTACCAACAACCACCACTCCTTAAACTTGGGCCCCCCATATGCCACGTGTCATGCCACTACCGAATAGAACACTACCATCTCACCATTATCTAACAGCGGGCCCCCCAAACAACTACAAATGGCCAAGCCACCATGCCGACCAACCAGAAGATGCCACAGGGACCACTGACCCATCCGCAAATAGGCCCCAACAACATGTGTCAACCGATCGCATGATCACATAGCTAAAGAATGGGCTATGTGATCATGCGACAGCCAACTAAAGGCCACCACATCACCATCACCGCAAACTGATTGCAACCAGCACCACTATGCCGATGGGCCCTAGGGACACATGGCAAGAGGTCACATGATCACATAGCCAAAAATTGGGCTATGCAACCATGTGACAACCAATCACAGGCTGCCACATGTCCACCAGTCCAGTCACCACTAAAGAGACCCCACCTGCAAAAAGCTTTGAAAATTTAGGCCCACCATCACGTGACCACGCGACTAAGGCAAACTTAACCGCTAGCCAATTCATCAGATGTTAGCTGCTTAACCACCAGAATCAAGCGACAAGGAGATAACCGTTGGTTGCCAAGTCATGGAATAAAAACTTAACCACCAAGAAACTAAACATCGCAGAAGACTAGGACCCATGCAGACAGATGGCAAGTGGTCACATGATCGCATGTCAGAAAAGTATGACATGTGGCCATGCGACAGCCAATAAGAACATGCCCCCTACCTCCCCTTTGACACCGGGCCCACATCATCGCACTTGCGCACTAAGGCAAAGAACAAGGAGAGCTGGCAGAAAAGAAGACATGAAAGGTCAAAAACACACAATGTTTTCGGTGAAAGATTGAAAACACACAGAGTTTTTAACATGACACAAAGGTAAACAAGGAAGCTGAAAACAATGAGGGTTTTATGTAGGCCAAAAAGGTTGAAAACAACATGGATTTTTGAAAATACTCTGGGTTTTCGACACTGTGGTAGAATTTTGACAATTTCCTGCAGACCTTGAAATTTGAATAACTTTTTGGATTTTATGATTCAGCACATGCAAATTGGACCAGAGCTTGGTGACAACACAAGGAACTCAGGGCAAAGGGTACATCAAAAAAACTTGCAAAGCAATAGGCCATTTTCAAAGGATTTTTGCATGACAGAAAAATGGCCTAACAGTGGCTCTAGTTGGGGATGCATGCCTCTTACAGGCATGGCAAGGATTCAGAATCACTATGAGAGAAGACCAACCACTAGACAAAAATAGGGAACTCAAAAAAAATGTAGGGAATAGGAAGGAAAAGCACACAACAGGAAAGGGAGAGATATTTACAGTGTACATTTTTTACAAAAACCTCCAGCAACAAACATGAGTTAATTCCTGCCTTTTTCAAAAATCCAATTTTCATTTCTTCCTCCATGAGGCATACCAAACATTTTGTTTTCATTTGTCTCCATAGGCTTGTGAACATGTTCAACCAGCAAATCAGGAAGAACAAAGAAGCTTTCTTCACAGTGCATATAAAATTTTTTGGCACTCTCTTCTCCTTACTCACTATGAAGAAATAAATCAGTATACCCATGAACATCACCATCAGATAAGAACCTATTCCTCTCCACTGATTCATGTATACCACAAATTGGAAACACAAAGAACTCATACTCTGCCTACTGAAAGGCCTCATCTAGACTGTGTCTTTGCATTTCCCCAAGTGCAACCAGCTGGACCTCAAATGAAAAGTCAGATTGATACCCACAGCTGGAAAATGGGCATCCTAATTCAATTGAATCTGAGACATCCACATGTTCTTTAAAGAAAGGATTGATTATTCCATGCAATGCACCATGCTGAACATCATGACATAAAATGGGCTGATAATCAAATTCTTCATCATATAAAACATTAGAAAACACTTTAAAATTAGCACCCATCTCAACCTCCTGGAAACCCACAACACAAGAAGAAAAACTAGAACCATATGAAGACTCACTGATATCACATTCAAACACCACTTCCTTGTCTTCATACTCCTCACTAAAGGAGTGTTCACTTCCACCATTACTCTCTTCCTCCCATGCCCCATCTGATTCACATGAGGACACATCAGTATCACTGCCTTCATCATCCTCACCTGAATAGCCACTAAAATCATATTCAGACATTTCTGAATAAATGGAGGATCCTACACACCTTGACCCTAATTCCTGCTCACTGTCACAATCTGAATACTCCTCTGACAAAGATTCATTAGAAGAAGTACCCTCAGCACTAGAGATGGATTGCTCTGGAATACAACTTTCATTCCTCTTTTGCTGACGGTCCCCTTGCAACCTTTTCCATTCATCATTATTAGCAAACTCCTCTAAAAACATCCACTTGAACTCAGCCAAAGAAGAAATACATTTTGGGGGCAGATTTAGATACCAATTAGATGCAACTCCCTTGAGGGATCTCCCAAAAAACATCATGCCAACATCCTCATCCAAAATCTGATATTCTATAATGAATCTATAGAATGCTAAGATAGGTCTGACTGCTAAATCAAACTTACAATCAAAGGCAGGAATCAAACACAAAAGATCACTAGGAAAAGAGTGAGGGGACTTTGGAAGAGCATAGCTCAGAGGTATATCCAACTTGAGGAAACCAAGCAGCCTAGACTGACTTTTCCCCTGATTTTCTATTTGATTTAATGCAAGATGAGAGCCACTCATCTTATCTCATTCTTCCCTTTATACTTGCACTAAATACTTGATAGGGAAACATTATAATCATAAATACCTAAAATTTGCAATAGAAAACTTTGTTGACTGGAAGGCAGGGTAGATTTTGAGCTCACTATGGAACTCCATCAGATTTTGCAATGTAGAGCTGCTCCCAACCAATACAAAACTCCAAGTAACTCATTGTTTATCAGAAAGAACACTGATCAAACAGAGACAAATCAGAGTCGCCACTCACAACTAGGTGAAAATTTTTTGCAAATGCTAATTTTGTATCTGAATCTTTCTAGACTCTCCCTAGCAGAGTCACCATCTTGTTGGTGTTTGAAAACTTTTATGCTCTAACAGGCTACCAATATACCCTCAGAGGATTTTAGGAATGGTTAGCTCCAACATGGAATGAGGTCTTAGGGTAACTAGACCAACTCTAGGGACAAGACTGCCCTCTTCTACTTCTGGCTCTGCAAAACCAAGATGGGTACACCTAATCCAGACAAAATTCAAACTCACTACACACCCTATACTTCTAGATTCATAAAGCAGATCATAGCGAAGGATTGCTAAATGCTAACCAGGCATTCATTGAATCAACTCTACTATTTAGGGTAAAATAGTTTTGTGAAAGGTATCACTGGTGATGGTATTGATATATAGAGATGCAAGAAATAGCCAAAAACCCCTCAAACATTGGATTCCACTACATATACTAACCCTTGATTAGTGCCATTATCCATTGTTAGATTAGGTGAAAAACTAATCTCCCAAGAACACCTGCATGCATAACCCTGTCACATGGAAGAAGCAAAGAACAGAAGCAAGAAAATCATGGAGGCCAAAAAGCCAGAGACATCTTATGGACATGCAAAGAGCAATCTCTATTATGATCCAATAAGTGAATTCATGAAATACAAAGAGGGAATCCTTATAAAAGGATACCAAAACCCTAAAGAATAATGAGATGCCTAAGTCTAACTTAAGTGTAGAGAATAATAGACTAATAATTAAATAAATTAATTATTAGCTATAATATGACTACTCTAACACCCCCCCTTAAGTGTAACTTAGGGAGAAGCTAAACAACTAAGGACTAAAAGATGCATGAAAACAAAAATGCATGAAAGAGCAATGGGTCCCGGCAACAAGGCCTGATCAGGTACCCAAGTACAATAAAATAAACTAGATGAAGGAAACAAAGCCTCCAATCTAGGGAATGTCCCAAAGAAAGGAACAAGAAAGAGCATGAAGCATCTCCGAAGCATGAAGCTGCAAACACTGTCAGAAGAATACTGCTGGAACCCCCACTGAAATAGTGCATGACCAGGTAGAGAAGACAAAGTCTGAAGAGCTGATCAATCAAAGAGGTGACCTCCAAAATAGGAATGAATGAGTGTCTATATAGTAGATGATCCATCTCACCGAAATGCATAGGTGCCTAGCCACTGCATCCGCCTAGTACATAGGAACAAAAACTGAATACGTAGATCACTCAACCGAACCAAGGAAGTAATAGAGCCAATAGGTGAACCCCCCCATAATGCTGAACGGGGTGACAGGAACACTGAAATGCAATGCCAGAAACATCTGCAAGAAGAAGAAACAGGAACACCTATGTGCAAAAGAAGGTACAAGCACAAGATAAAGGACGGTGTCATAGACACAGTCTACATGGGCTAATGTCGTGGAAGGTACACTCACTTGACAAGAGTGGATGCGCCTATAGTGGCAAATGCATCAGAATCCCCCCATGGCACTTTATAACTGAGTGCGAGTACAAACAAACACAAGGAGTACAAGATCCCAGATATGCAAAAGTAGGCACTTTATCTCAGTGCGTTTACAGAAAAAAGAATGCAACAGAAGAGAAGCATACAATGCTCAAAAGACAGAAAGAAGAGTGAGCTATGAACTCAGAAGAAGAGATCCCCGGACCTGTAAAACCAAGCACTCCACCAGAGGGCATAAACTGCATAACTCAGAAGAGTGAAAACCTAGAGTAGAATCTAGAAAAATAACCTCTGCCACTGAATAGCACACTGAACCAGCTTTCCGAAAATACCAATTTTGCTGAAAACTGAGCCCGGATGTGAGAGATATAGTGTCTGGAATGCAAAAAGTACCCGTGACTTTGACTGACATAAAACCCCTGCAAATGGAAAAATAAAACAACCAAACTGAAAAAACAGAAAGGTCTCGGAACCAGCTTTCCGTCGATATCTCGTTTGGCAAAAAATGCCATCGTATGCTCAAGTTACGGCAAAAACAGTGACAGGTGCTCTGGCAGGCACCTGAAAAAGAAAACCTCTGAATTCAACAGCCTGGTGCGAAAAATGGAAGAAGAATTTGGAAAAAAGCTATGCCTATAAAATGACCGTCTCAGAATCATCTTTTCGATGATGTCTTGTTCGCCCACTAACTCCTCCGTATGAGCAAGTTATGCCAAAAAAAGCATCAGGTGCTCCAAGAAGACAAAAAAGCAGTCCTGCCTTCGAAGGCATGGTACAAAAAATGAGGCAAAAAACTTGAAAAAAAACCTCCATAATTGCGTTCATCTCGGAAAGAGCTTTCCGATGATATGAAAAACTCCCAAATACGCCTCCAGATGAAGAAGATATGGCAAAAAAAGCCCAATTACCCTTAAAATAGAGCCCTAAAAAAACATGCAAATTTTTTTAAAAAAATTAAAAAGCATGTCCGCTGACGTCATGCTGACATCAGCAGAGGGCCTGGGGGCTGAATCAGGAAACCCCGGGTCATGTGGGGGACCAGGGGCTGGTGTTGGTGTCGGCGGTGGGCGGGCCGGCGGAGCGGAGGGCGCGGGCACGGGCGGCGGGGGCCGACGGAGCGAAGGCCGCGAAGGGCGGCGGCGGCACGGGCGCGGGCGCGGGCGGCGGCTGGGCGGGCCGCGGAGCGGGGCCGGCTGAGGAGGCCAGCGGGGCGGCGGAGGAGCCAGCGGCGGCTCTGCAGCTGCTAGCGGCTCGGCGGAGGCCGTTGGGTGGCGCCCGGGTGGCCGCTGGGTGGCGCCCGGGAGGCCGCCCCTTAAAAAAAATTTTAATAATTTTTTTTGAAAATCGCCGTCTCGGAGTGCGTGCCAGGGCCGTACGGCCTTGGTATGCAAAAAAATTTTGCCTCAGATGCCACTGTGTCCAAAATGGACAAGTTTTATATGGATTTAGGGGTTCTTGGGCCTTCTGGACACAATGGTGGTGTTCGTTTTTGCCCAAGGTGAGCCAAATTTCGGCTCCCCCCCAAATCCACAAAAAAAAAACTTCTGAAACCCTTGAAAACCTCCTGCTTCTGAAACACTTCAACAAAACACGAACAGCGAGCAGCAAGATGGCTCTGATACCATGTTAGATTAGGTGAAAAACTAATCTCCGAAGAACACCTGCATGCATAACCCTGTCACATGGAAGAAGCAAAGAACAGAAGCAAGAAAATCATGGAGGCCAAAAAGCCAGAGACATCTTATGGACATGCAAAGAGCAATCTCTATTATGATCCAATAAGTGAATTCATGAAATACAAAGAGGGAATCCTTATAAAAGGATACCAAAACCCTAAAGAATAATGAGATGCTTAAGTCTAACTTAAGTGTAGAGAATAATAGACTAATAATTAAATAAATTAATTATTAGCTATAATATGACTACTCTAACATCCATTGGGTAGACCTCACATACAAACAATGAGAACATGAACCAACTGTTGTCAAAGACTCATAGCCATAAATATAAATATTCCAGCCCATCCACTACTTATAAGATCCTTCTGTAGACATCCAAGACTGAATCTATGTCCCCTCTAAAGTATATTTCACCTGATCCTAGACCAAGAACTAAAGACAAGAACATATGCAAAGGGAAAACTATGCAATGGATCAGAAAATCCAAGATTCACGGGAATGACACCAAGGAGAGACTTGGAAGCATAAAAATTTATATTAAGTATAATGAGTCATGTACATGATCAAAGTGAGACAGAGATCAAACCACTTTAATAACCTACAAAAGACTTCCAAAAATTCTATTTAGCTTACATGCAATGTGACAGAGCCTTCTATCTCCCACTGGAACCAAACAAAAATAGAACCCCCTACAAGTCAAAAAAATTGATGCTTTATACCACTAGCTACCATGGGAACCCAAAATAGATTACAACAAGCTACAGAAAGCTAGGGCATAGCCTCCACCAACCAAGCCAAGAAACGGCCAGAAAACCATAAATTTTGGGTACCTCCTATTGCTGCAAATCCAAATTTGAAAATAAATAGTCACATGCAATTCACGGGCTTCAAGCTTCATGACCATTTGCCTCTAGTCACGCAACCATGTAGTCACAACCTCACCGCCATAGGAAATCGGGCTCCAAATTATGTTTGGTTGCATGATCAAAAGCTGTGGAAATGGCCCTTGCGATGATGCAATCACAATCTCCTAACCACAGCCAACGGTCGGTCCAAAAACTCTATAAAGTCCTCAGCCCCACATCATCCTCAGTGACCAATCAAGAATCAAGCCTATTGGCAAAACTGGCATTGCAGGCCCACCTCAGAATTCCACAACCACAAAGCCAGGCCATTAGTCGCATGATCACATAGCCCGGAGATGGGCTATGTGAACATGTGACAACCCGCTATCCTCTACCTTGCCGCAACTACCACCGTCACCGCTAAGCCAGGTGGTTAGTCACATGATCGCATAACTTGAAAATAGGTTATGCGAACATGTGACAACCCATGAACATAATGCCTCGGTTCTACCAACAACTACCACTCCTTAGACCTGGGCCCACCATATGCCACGTGTCATGCCACTACCAAATAGAACACTGCCATCTCAGCATTATCTAACAGCAGGCCCCTCAAACAACTACAAATGGCCAAGTCACCACATCGACCAACCAGAAGATGCCATAGGGACCATTAACCCATAGGCAAATAGACCCCAACAAGACATGTCGACTGATCGCATGATCACATAGCCAAAGAATGGGCTATGCGATCATGCGATAGCCAACCAAAGGCCGCCACATCACCGTCACTGCCAACTATTTGCAACCAGCACCACTATGCCGATGGGCCCCACGAACACGTGGCAAGTGGTCACATGATCACATAGCTAGAAACTAGGCTATGTGACCATGCGACAGCCAATCACAAGCTGCCACATGTCCACCAGTGTAGTCACCACTGAAGAAACCCCACCTACAATAAGCTTTGAAAATCTGGGCCCACCATCATGCAATCGCGCAACTAAGGAAAACTTAATGGCCAGCCAAGTCACCAAATGTTATTCACTTAACTGCTAGAATCAAGCAACAAGGAGATAACCATTGGTCGCCAGGTCACAGAATGAAAACTTAACCGCCAAGAAACTGAACACCATAGAAGACTGGGACCCATGTAGACAGATGGCAAGTGGTCGCATGATTGCATGTCAAAAAAGTCTGACATGCGGCCATGCGACACCCAATAAGAACATGTCCCCTACCTCCCCTCTGACACCGGGCCCACATCGTCACACTTGCACACTAAGGCAAAGAACAAGGAGAGCCGGTAGAAAAGAAGACATGCAAGGTCGAAAATACACAGTGTTTTCAGTGAAAGATTGAAAATACATAAAGTTTTCAACATGACACAAAGGTAAACAAAGAAGCCAGAAACAATGAGGGTTTTATGCAGGCCAAAAAGGTCAAAAACAACGTGGATTTTTGAAAATACTATGGGTTTTTGACATTGTGGTAGAATTTTGACAATTTGCTGCAGACCTTGAAATTTGAATAACTTTTTAGATTTTATGATTCAGCATGTGAAAATTGGACCAGAGCTTGGTGACAACACAAGGAACTCAGGGCAAAGGGTACATCAAGAAAACTTGCAAAGCAATAGGCCATTTTTAAAGGATTTTTTCATGATAGAAAAATGGCCTAACAGTATCCAGGGTCTCCCTAGAAGGATATTGTAAGCCAAAAGTAGATCAAGAACTTGACATATGGTATCTTTGATGACATGACCCACTCTGATAAGTAAGACAATAGTTCCTTTATAATATCTTTCTTGCTCATCATATGCTTTGATAGTTATCTTCTTCCTAGGATCAATGGCCATTTCTAAAAATCCCAATTGTGTAATCAACCTGAAAGAACAAATGTTTAGACTAGTGCCCCCATCTATCAACACATGTTTGACATAATAGTTTTGGATCAAGACTTCAATATGTAAGGGTTGGCTATGCGAATGACTCAAGGAGTTATCATCTTCCTCTGAAAAGGAAATGTACTGTGGAGATGTAAGATGACCAACCATAGTCTTGGATCTGTCTAAATCAAGGTCATCAGGAACATTGGATCCAAGTGGAGCTTTGTCTAGAATGGCTCTATGAGCTAGAGATATCTAAAGCAATTCAAACATGGAGATTTTAGCATTTTTGTGCTGGAGTTGTTGGACAATACTGTATGAAGTAGGCCTCATGTCTTTAGGATTTGAAGATTTAGATGTAGCCTTCTATTTAGAAGTAGATGAAAGATTGAAAGGCACCTTAGTGACACTTGATGAATCTGGTATTTTTCCTTGTAGGTGTGCCTGAGCTTGTGATTGAGTAACTACATTAGCTAATTGATTATCTATATCTCTTCTTACAATTGTGATGACATTGCAATGCTTAGATAGGCATGGTTCAACCATATTGATAACAACATTGTTTCCAGAGTAGGCATAATTGACTTTAGCACCCATATTAGGCTAAGAAGAAGAATCTTCTTTACCATGTTTAGGAAATGGTTCTATGAATGCTGCATTATCATTATTACTCTTATGATTGTCAATCGTAATGTCACCATTATCAATTTTGTCTTCTATAATGTGCTTCAAGAGAACATAGTTATTAGTCTTATGACCTTTATTATGATGGAATTTACAGAAATTGTTCTCTCTCCACCATTTTGGTTTAGGTTCTAGATCAAATACTTTCATCTCAGGCAAGTAGATGATTTTGTTTGCCAATAAAGTTTTCATAGAAAATTCCAAGGATTCCCCAAGAGGAGTGAATTTGCGATTAGGATATGTAGCCCAAGGTTTGTAATCAGATGAATTTTTGTTGGACTCTATGGCTTTAGCTTTGGAAGCTTTTATGGCTTGAGTACCAACAATAAGATTGAAAGAAGGTGCCTTAGATGGGGCACGGATATTATCAGCAACACCATCCATGACAATGCCTTTATTCTTTTTCCAGATTTTGTTCTTGTCCTTAGAACTAGATCCAGATTCATACTTGTCCTTTTAAAGTGTGATGTCTTCTTTTCTCACAAGTACTTTCTCAATTTTGATTGCATTATCTACCATCTTGTCAAAAGATGTATGATTTTGCATTTGTAAAGGGTAGTTGATTTCAAGAAAAATATTATTGATGAAGATTTCTAACTTCTCAGTTTCTGGAATGAGTCTAGCATATAGAGAAAATTTCTTCCTCCACCTCTTGAGAAATGTCAGGAATGGTTCTCCTGGATATTGTTTCTGATTGCAGATGTCAATCATGGTGATCAGATGTTGAATATTGTAGGAGTATTGTTGATAGAATAGTTTTATGAACTCCTCAAAAGTTTTGATAGTAGGAGGCATTCTAGAGAACCAATGAATGGCCGCTCCTCCTAGAGATTGAGGGAAAAGATGCATTAAGTAGGTTGGTTCATGCATAAACTCCATAGATTGAGTACACAATTCTTTGACATGATCTCGAGGGTCAGAGTTTCCATCATACTTATCATATTTAGGCATTTTCACTCTTTTAGGGAATGGCGACATATACAAGTCTTTATCAAATGGAAAAGGGCATAGAGCTTCCATGGAGATCTCCTTAGGTTCCTTTTCTTTTTCAAATTTGTTAAGTTTGACTTGCATGGCATGCATCTATTTCATCATAGCCATGATAGGAGTTTCTTCCTCATGTGTAATGATATTTTCCACATTAAAGTTTGGAGGGAGTTTAGCTCCTTGATGAGCTAAGTCTAGAAAGTATGCTTCTCCATCTTCCTTCAAGAAATGTTTCATCATTCTTTTGAAGTCATCATCATTTTGATAATGAACAATTTCAGAAGGTGTAGGTTCTTAATCCACAACATGTTGAGAATGGTGTCCTTGAGACCTATGTTATGTCCCTCCATGAGACATGTTAGGAGTTTTAGGACTCCCTGGATTAGATTGAGGAGGGTTTTGTTGATTACCTCCATGAGTTGATGAGGGGGGACGTAACCAGTTTTCAATCAAAAATTGCCAAGACCGTCATCTTTATAAAGACCAGAATTGTAGAGTTGCTCAAGAGTGGGACCCTTGTGAATAGTCAAAGGTATAGTGCCAAGTGCTTCTCTAGATTTCTTGTCTGACAAGCTGTAGTTTCCACCATTAACCTTGGGTGAAGCAAAAGAATGAGTTCAAGACAACTAAAGAATGAATTGATTCTAGAAGATCAAATGACACAACATTGTCAAGATTCAAGTGATTAAGGATTAAATCAGATGTAAGTGAAGGATACTATGCCATTGTAGTGTGGGTAGACACCCAATAGATGGCAGGCACAAGCTCACAACACTTAGTCATTTTAGTAACAAGACTGAATTTGAAGATAATTTTGACAAGGTTTTGACACAAGATGAAAAAGACTCAAATCGATAACCCAGAAGGCAAGATTAGACTCAAAGGCTCCCTTGAGAAAAATGAATGAATTCATTCTAGTTTTTTCTCTTTTCCTAACATAGTGATTGGTTCAATAGATTCTGGAAATAGGCTGTAAAAATTGAGTTTCTGACAATTCTGACCACTTTCTAGCAATTTTTCTCAAACGACTTTCTGCAGGATTGTACAATAGTGGGTATGCTATGAAACGAAAATTGACAAACTTGTATGACAGTTGCAAAAATTGCATGATAATTGATAGCATTTTTTTGACTTTTGTTTTTAACTGATGGCAAAACTCGTACGACACTATACAAGCTATCATACGACAATACAGGGGTTCTAAAATGACACTTGCCAAAACTTGTACAACTTTCTAATCTGATGGGATGAATTTTGACTACAAAAAGGATTTTTACTTCAGATTTTGCAAATTTTTGGTTTTCAATTTCAAATTTCACAAATTTCTCTGTCCAATTTTGAAGATTATTCTGAGATCATTCATTTTCGGTATCCAAATAGATAAATAGGCATGCAAAATAGCAAGCAAGTGATTTCAAGCATGTCTGAAAATAATGAATAGGGGACAAAGCAACCTTGTGCATGAAAAATCAAGTGACTGAATGTGCTAATCCCTAGGAGTGCTAATTACACATGTTCCAAAAAAAATTTCAATAACACACATATTCTTAGAAAAATGAAAATTTGGGCTCACTGGGGTTTGTAGTAATGGTCTGACTCTACAACTTTTATGATCTCAAGAGGGCAAACTCCAATCTAGGCACACCATGGTTTTGACATAGTCTAAGAAATTAATCAGTCAGGAGTTGCTAGGGAGATCTGACAGCCCAATAAGAGACCACACCTATGAAGGTTTCCTCCATAAGGACATTTATATAGTGGCTGCTGCTACCATGGTGAAATTGGCTATTACCACATGAGGTTTCATCCACATGGTTGACCCAATTAAGGGAATGTCCACTATGGTTAACCCTCTCTAAGGGTGACTCACAAAAGATACCACATGGAGACTAGCTCCATATTCAAGGATCTGAGTTTTTGATACTAGCCAAAAAGGTAGCAGAGCATAGTCCTCTAGCCTTTTTACTTTTAACCAAAATAGAGTAGATAGATTAATCCAACACGCGAAGACCAACATTATCTCACAAAGTTGTATGACATCAACTGCTTATGATCTATCAACCTCTCCAGAGAGAGAATGTATCAATCAAAAGTTGAAGACACTCGAATCTAGTAGAACATGAGACTCTCTCAGTACCTTCCCTACCTAAAAGGGGATCCTTCATCAAGAGAAGCTTCGCATGAATAAAAAAGTGGAAGAAACTCAATCTCTCAAGATCATCCACAAATAGTGTTCATAGGGCCTATTTGCTATGTGTAACAGATATCAGAAAGCAAATCTATGTTCATTTTATAGCCCAAAATGAAGTCTGTGATATGAAAGCAAGAAAATCACACAAGCTTGACATGTGAGAGTTCATTTTAATCCAAATCAAAATGTTATCAACTTGAGAAGAATACCTGAATTCCTCGTAACGTGCTTAGTATATTTTTACCTATTTTAGCAATTTAGTTGCACTTTTTCCAATTAGATTCAACAAGTATTAGTAAAAAATAGAAGATTTCAATTGTTAAGGTTAGCTGTTAGTCCAAATCTGAAAATCAAATCTAAAAAATTGCCAAAAAGAATCTGAAATTACAATTGAATTCTGGAATCAAAACTTGTACAACAATTGGTTACCTCCCAGATGACAGTCTGGAAACTCATACAACTATGGGTCTCTTCTCATACGACAATCAGACTTCTAAATGATAGTGTGTACTCTCTGATATGAGCCTTGAAATTTGAACCTATCGTACAACAGTGGGTACCTCCTAAAATGACTTTTTGACAAAAGTCCTACGAAAAATGTATGGACAGAAAATAAAAATCATAGTTTTAACTAGAAAATGACAAGAAAGTGATATAAATTGATAGAAAGATGATGGAAACCCGTTTCAAGACCCCACAGTGGGTGCCAGAAATGTGTGTGTGAATTTTGTACCTAGCTGTAGACACAACACTTCAGTAAAACATTAGAGGTTAGCGAAAAACCAAAATTGTGTGATGAAATGAAAACTAAACTAACCAGGTGATTTATTGCCTTCTAGTAGGTGCGATTATGATACTCTCAGATCAGACCAAGACTAGTGACAATGCAACACCTAAACGAAGGATTTGATTGCAAAATATGAAAGACTGGATGCAGATTAAGCTATGTTTTTGGATTTTCTATGCAATAATAATGAAAACTGTATGAATCTAAGCTAAATGAATGAAATTGGAATGCAGAATTGATCTAAAAATGCTATGAATGAGTATGAAATTATGCAAAAGCTAAATGATCAACTATGGAAGATCTCACAAATCACCTGTCGCAAATGCTCAATCCTTCAATCACCAATTCGCCAGAGTAATTGTGCAAATTTGAGTGTTGTTATTATGAAGAGTTAAGCCTTGTTTTATAGAAATCTAGGGCTTTGAGGATGCAATAGAAAAGCCATAAATCACTCTTGATAAACTCGGGTTGATTTTTGAGTTATCAAGAAATCAAAAATAATTAACTCACAAAATCATGCAAAAGCATGCAAGAACAACTTTTTAACTCAAATTAGAAGTTTAGATTAGCTTTGAACTCAAAATAGAGTGTTGAGTTTCCAAAAGTTAACAACTTGTATTGATTTTCTGATTTTGAGTTTAACTGCTCTTTGAATGTGCACAATTAATTATGAATTAATTAAATAAATAAAGTGATTTATCCGCAACTTAACTGATTTTTGAATTAAAATAATTGATTTATGGGTTAATCAATTATTAAATCAAACTTTATTCAAAAACTATATTATTAAATTTGACAACTGAATTAAATAAGAATTTAATTAATTAGTCATAAGATTTTAGATTTATTGTCAAAATTAAATGATACAATTTAGGAATAATTTAATTAAATTAAATTAAATAATTAAGTGGTAGTATTAAATCTGATTAATTAAATATTTAGAATATTCAATTAATCAAACTTTAGGATAAATAGGATTTATCACCAAATAATTATTAAATTAAGAATTTAATTAGGATAAATAGGAATATTACTAGGAATAGTCCCCAATGCGGAATTAAGAATAATCAATTAAGATTCGATGATGTGCAGATGTACCTTAGGTTAGGAATTTGATATCAATTTCATTCAAATTGAAAATGTAGGAGGTTAATGAACCTATAACCCATTTTTGGGGTATTACAAGACTTAACCTTCTTTGGGCAGTGAGCCCCCCCTTTTTGTTCTTGAATCCTAACAGGGTTTGTCCTCTCACAAGGACTATGTACAGTAATGTTGTAACAAGCTCCTAATAGGACTATATCTTCTAACAAGGATTACTATACTCTGAGTACATCATTAGTGGGTGCTAATTCCCATTGGGGTTTTTACCTTTAATAGGGTTTCCCCGTAACCAAAATATTGTGTTGTTGTGTTGGTGTTCTTTGGATCTGATATTGATAAGCTTCAAGTTTAAAGTTTAATATTATTTCATACAACTAATTCACCCTCCCTCTCAATTGTATTTTGGACTATTAATCCTAACAAAGGGAAGGCAGCGATGTTTCACTCCAGAATAGAACCAATTTTTAATTGTCTATCCTCTCGAGTATTAATGAAAAAAATAGAGTTCTTCTTCTAATTAATTAACTGACCAGAGGCTCTAGAATAGGAGATAAGAAACCCTTTCAAGTTTCTATCCTCTTGAATAGAAGCTTCACCCATATCTATAGTGTCATCAACAAACTACTCATGCAAGAAAATTAAATTAGCTAAGAAAGAATGCATCCCTTTTAGAGTCCTATCACAAATTAAGTGTTAGATGTACGTTCCCATACTTTCAGCCATAAAAGTGAAAAGTAAGGGGGAGATAGGATCACTCTGCTTCAAACCCCTAGAGTTGTTGAACAAAGGAGAAGATGATCTATTGATAAGAACAACAATAGAGGCAGTGGAGATGATTTGGTTAATTATCTTTAAAAAAATTGGTCCAAAACCAAATCTCTCTAGCACCTTCATTAGAAACTTCTAGTCCACTTTGTCATAAGCTTTAGTGATATCCATCTTCAAGAAAAAGCCATGTTTCTTAGATTTGGATAGAGAATGAATATTCTCATGGACAATTATGATAGAGTCCATAATTTTCTTGCCAAAAATAAAACCATTCTACTGAGGAGAAATGATAGTTAGAAGGATTTTAAGAATTTTAAGAGTCAACACTTTGGAAATTATCTTGTAGAAGGAATTACAAAGGTTGATTGGTCTAAAAAGATAAAAAGAATCAACACCCGTCTTCTTTGGGATTAGAGTTAAGAAAGTAGCATTGATCTCCTTAAGCATTCTTGTACACCCATAGAACTCTTTAACTACATTAGTAACATCTTTTCCAACAATATGTCAAAAAAGCTAGAAGAACATATGGAAACTGTCTAGGCTAGGAGCCTTGTCATATTCAAAAGAAAAAACAACATCCTTAACTTGCTTGGCTGAAGGAATAACTCTCAACATTTTATTCTACTTAGTGACAATCTTAGGGATCCCAATCAACATTTTATCTTGCTCAACTTCCATGAGATTATGGTTAGCATCTAAAAGGTTGGAAAAGTAACTAACAACTTCCTATTTGATGCAGGAGCATCCTGGGTGTAAGAGCAATCTTGCATCACCCAAAAATATTTCTATTTTTATATTCAATAAGGGCTATTTTGTGCAGAGCTGCTATTTATGGAAAGTTACTATTTTTGGTAATTTTCGTATGTGCTCAGAATGATCTGATTTCTTTCTTGGAGGTTCATTTTGGTCATATAAGTCTGCCAGCAAAGTTTCATGGCTAGATCAGGTGTAGTTTTGAAGATATTGAAGATTTTCGGTATTGGCAGCAGGGTACAGAAACTTTGAACTCAGTTTTGAAGGCTTTAGAGGCCCCGGATGAGGTAAAAAATTTGGGTGACAGGCGCTTGCGTGGGTCAAGCTTGTAGAGCGCTTCGTGGCATTTCCGAAATGGGGTTATAATAGTCAATCGGGTCAACTGGTGATGACTTATGATCTTCGAAAGTCGAGTCACCTGAAATGGCAGAAAATAATTTTCCTTCAAAATTTCTGTTCGGGTTTCAAAAGTTATTTTGAGCCGACTTTGATGTAATAAATTGAAAAATAAAATAATTCTAGTTCGGTCGGCCCTTAGGGCTAAATTTTTGGAACCTTCTCGGGCGGTGGAAATTGCCTATATAAGGAAGGCTGTATTATTATCTTAGGCAGTTCAGAATAGTTCTGGGTAATAGTTCAAGGCTTTGTCCTATAGAATATTGTAAGGGAATGCCCATGTGGCTTTGCATATTGTAATTCTGAAAGTTTGTAATTTCACATTTGTGGAGATAATAAGAAGCCAAATTTTTTGTTCTTGCATATTATTGTTGTTGTTTCTCTCTTTCTGTTATGTGTTTGTGGTATTAAGGGGAGCACCCTTCATCAAGTGGTATTAGAGCAGGAGTTCTTGAGTGTGTAAACAGATCACCGACCGTGAGGCAGTTTGCACCAGGACCGTGGCTAGGGTTTCAGCGCGCATCGTGAAAATGCCTCCACGAATGGAACGTGGCGGAAGAGCTGGTGTTGTAACACCTGAGGTTAGAGAGCTGCAAAGACAAGTGCGAGAATTGCAAGAAGAGATTCATAGAGGAATGAATCTTAATGTCAGAGATGAAAGTGAGGATGAAGCCGAAGAAAAATATCAAGAAGGAGAAGTTGAAATTGTGAACTAGGAGGAAGAAAGACTTTTTCGGGCGATTTCCAAGATTGGGAAAAGACCTAAGATTGAGGTTCCTACATTTTCTGGAAATCTTAACCCAGAAGAATTGATTGACTGGATCAATGAATGTGAGGAATATTTTGAGTACGAAGATGTTGACGATCCTGATAGAGTCAAATTTGCGAAAGCCAGACTGAAAGGTCATGCGAAGATCTGGTGGCAAGAAATTCAATTGGAGCGAAATAGAAGAGGGAAAGATAAAATCACAAGATGGGATCGGATGGTGGATAAATTGAAGCGGCAGTTCATTCCTGTTGATTATGAGCTTGACCTACTGAAGAAAATGCAGAGTTTGAAGCAAGCAGGAAGATCTATTCAGGAGTATACAGAGGAGTTCTATCGACTTCTCATCAGAACAGGCCATGCAGAAGCTAATAAGGAGAAAGTTGCCCGATACCTTAATGGGTTAAGGCCAAGCATTCAGGAGGAGCCGAATCTGGTTTGAATGAACAGTATTGAGGAGGCATACCAATTTGCCCTAAAAGTAGAGGAAAAGCTGAACAAGAAGTTTGAGAGCAGACAAAATAGAAGAGGTCGTGGTGGACGATCTAGTGGACGATCATATGGTGGCCGAAATGAAGATCTGAAAAAGAAGGATGAGGCCAGTAGCAGTCAGAATCAGCATGGAAATAATTCCAATCGCTTCCAGGATCAGAATAATAGAGATCAGAGAGGAAGAGGAAGATGACAAGGATCTGGAAGAGGAGGCTTCCGTGGAACATGTTTTCACTGTGGAGAAGAAGGTCATAGGGAATTTGAATGTCCTCAGCGCCAAGGCAGAACAGACAGGAGAAATGAAGGCTAGGCCAGAGTTGCACATGTAGATGAAGATGCCAGATCATCAAATTTTGAAGATGCTGAAAGAGGAGAAACATTGATTAACAGAAGAGTCCTGTTGAGTGGTGAGAATGAACCTGAGCAAAGGAGGAGCTTGTTTCGCACCAGGTGCAAGTGTGAAGGTAAATGTTGTGATGTGATTATTGATAGTGGAAGCACTGACAATTTGGTGTCAGAAGAGATGGTGACAAAGTTGAAGCTCAAGAGATAGAAACACCCACATCCATATCGGATTGCCTGGGTATAGGATGACCACAAGGTCATGGTCAATGAACAATGCCTAGTGAAGTTCAAGATCGGCAGGTACCAAGATGAGGTACTATGTGATATCATCTCTATGGATGCATGTCATATGTTATTGGGTAGACCGTGGCAGTTTGACAGATGTGCTGTACATGATGGTCGTGCGAATACCTATTCCCTGACAAAGGATGGAGTGTGACATAAGCTAAAGCCATTGAAGGATGGAGTGCGACATAAGCTAAAGCTGGTTAAGAGGAAGTAGAAGATGTTCCTGTAGAAGTTGCAGATTTGTTGAATGAGTTTCAAGATATTGTATCCGATAACGTGCCTGATGGATTACCACCAGTCAGGAAGATCAGTCATCAGATGGACTTGATCCCAGGAGCGAGTTTTCTGAATAAGGCAGCACACAGAATGACACCTGCAGAAAGTGGGGAGTTGAACAGACAAGTGCATGAACTGTTACAGAAAGGATTGATTCAAGAGAGTCTGAGTCCCTGTACTGTACCAGCGGTATTAGCACCAAAGAAGAATGGAGAATGGAGGATGTGTACAGATTCTAGGGCAATAAACAAGATCATGATCAAGTACAGGTTTCCATTGCCACGAATGGATGATATTATGGACTGTTTGAGTGGAGCTGTGTATTTTTCAAAGATAGATCTGAAGAGTGGATATCATCAGATTCAGATCAGAGAAGGAGATGAATGGAAGACTGCATTCAAGACAAAGGAAGGACTATATGAGTGGTTAGTCATGCCTTTTGGGCTAACCAATGCACCGAGCACTTTCATGCAGCTCATGAACGAGGTTCTGAAAAAATTTCTGGGCAAGTTTGTCATTGTTTACCTAGATGATATTTTGATTTTTCGCAAGACATTGGAGGAACATATGATGCATATTCATATGGTGTTTGAGAAGTTGAGAGAAGAGAAATTGTTGATTAATTTGAAGAAGTGCAGTTTTTTGAAGAAAGAGTTAGTGTATTTGGGATTTGTAGTTTCAGCAGAAGGTCTAAAAATGGACCCAGAGAAGGTACAGGCTATCCTTGAATGGCCTACTCCAAGGAGTGCTACTGAGGTAAGATCTTTTCATGGTCTAGCTAGCTTTTACAGAAAGTTTATTAGAAATTTTAGCAGTATTTGTGGACCCTTGACTGAAACAATGAGAGGGGATAGAAAAGAGTTTAAGTGGACTAATGGGGCGGAAAAGAGTTTTCAATTGTTGAAACAAAAAGTTACAGAATAACCTATTTTAGCACTTCCAGATTTTAATAAGGTGTTTCAAGTAGATTGTGATGCTAGTGGTACTGCAATAGGAGCTGTTATGAGCCAAGAAGGTAAACCTATTGCTTATTTCAGTGAGAAGTTAAATGATGCCAAGAGAAAATATTCTGTTTATGATCAGAAATTTTATGCTATAGTTCAGGCATTAAAGAAGTGGAGACATTATCTACTTCGTAAGGAGTTTGTTTTGTATACTAATCATCAAGCTTTGCAATATTTGAATAGTCAAGAAAAATTGAATCAAAGGCATTTGAAATGGGTTGAGTTTTTGCAGAGTTATACATTTGTTTTGAAACACAGAAGTGGAAAGTCTAATAGGGTTGCAGATGCTCTTAGCAGAAGGCAACTATTGCTGACAAAGATGCAGATTGAGGTGGTTGGGTTCAAGGAACTCAAAAATTTGTATCCAGAGGATCCTAATTTTGGTGAAGCTTGGAAAGCTTGTACAGAACCTGTTACTCTAGACAGGACGAAATGGTTGGATTTCATCATCCACAATGATATGCTATTCAGAGGGAGTCAGTTGTGCATTCCACAAAGTTCTATGAGGGAGAATCTCATCAAGGAGAAGCATAGTGGAGGATTGGCTGGATATTTTAGTCGTGATAAAACCTTTGCTTTGGTTGGTGAGAATTATTATTGGCCAAAATTGCAGCAAGATGTGAAGAAGTTTGTACAGAGTTGCAGAGTATGTCAGATGGCGAAAGGAGTGAAGTAGAATACAGGATTGTATCAGCCATTACCTGTACCAGAGAAGCCTTGGGAAGATATCAGCATGGACTTTATTCTTGGTTTACCGAGGACACAGCGGGGACACGATTCAATTTTTGTGGTGGTTGACAGATTTTCAAAGATGGCACATTTCATTCCCTGCAAGAAGACTAATGATGCTGTTCATGTAGCAGAATTGTTTTTTAGAGAAGTAGTGAGACTTCATGGTTTGCCAAAGACCATAGTTTCAGATCGGGACACTAAGTTTGTTGGATATTTCTGGCGTACATTGTGGAAGAAGTTGAAGACAGATTTGAAGTTCAGTTCATCACATCATCCACAGACTGATGGACAGACAGAGGTGGTGAATAGAAGTTTGGGAAATTTGCTGAGATGTTTGGTTGGAGATAAGCCAACAGGATGGGATTTGATTTTACCACAGGCAGAATTTGCATACAATAATTCTGTCAATAGGAGCACTGGTAAATCACCATTCCAGATTGTATATGGAAGTAGTCCAAGAAATGCATCTGAATTGAGAAAGATAGATAAAGGAGAAATAAGTAGTGCTGAAGCTGAGGATTTTGCAGAACACTTGAAGAACATCCATGGGGAGGTGAGGAAGCATATTACCAAGATGAACGCACAATATAAGGCTAAGGCAGATGAGAAAAGAAGGTATAAAGAATTTCAGGTTGGTGATGAAGTCATGGTTCATTTGCGGAAGGAGTGGTTTCCAGTTGGTACATATAACAAGCTGAAAATGAAGAAGTTTGGACCATGTAAGATACTGAAGAAACATGATTCAGAAAATGCATATGAGGTAGAATTGCCTACTGAGCTAAATATTTCACCAGTGTTTAACATTTCAGATCTGACAGAGTATCATGAAGGAGGTGTTGAAGATGAGATCACAGCAGCACAGTGGAGTATTCTAGCAACTAGTTCAGATATCAAGGAGATTGAAGACATACTGGACAGTCGTGTTGGCAGAAGAACAAGGAATAGGACATATGAAGAATATTTGGTCAAATGGAAAGGATGACCTGTTGAAGATTCATCATGGCTAACAAAGGAGGAGGTTAACCGTCTTGGTTTTCCTCCGCACGCCTGAGTCGTGACAGGGTCACTTCTCAAATTACCCCGGGTGTCTGATGCAGGAGCATCCTGGGTGTAAGAGCAATCTTGCATCACCCAAAAATATTTCTATTTTTATATTCAATAAGGGCTATTTTGTGCAGAGCTGCTATTTATGGAAAGTTACTATTTTTGGTAATATTTGTATGTGCTCAGAATGATCTGATTTCTTTCTTGGAGGTTCATTTTGGTCATATAAGTCTGCCAACAAAGTTTCATGGCTAGATCAGGTGTAGTTTTGAAGATATTGAAGATTTTCGGTATTGGCAGCAGGGTACAGAAACTTTGAACTCAGTTTTGAAGGCTTTAGAGGCCCCGGATGAGGTAAAAAATTTGGGTGACGGGCGCTTGCGCGAGTCAAGCTTGTAGAGCGCTTCGTGGCATTTCTGAAATGGGGTTATAATAGTCAATCAGGTCAACTGGTGATGACTTATGATCTTCGGAAGTCGAGTCACCTGAAATGGCAGAAAATAATTTTCCTTCAAAATTTCTGTTCGGGTTTCAAAAGTTATTTTGAGCTGACTTTGATGTAATAAATTGAAAAATAAAATAATTCTAAGTTCGGTCGGCCCTTAGGGCTAAATTTATGGAACCTTCTCGGGCGGTGGAAATTGCCTATATAAGGAAGGCTGTATTATTGTCTTAGGCAATTCAGAATAGTTCTGGGTAATAGTTCGAGGCTTTGTCCTACAGAATATTGTAAGGGAATTCCCATGTGGCTTTGCATATTGTAATTCTGAAAGTTTGTAATTCCACATTTGTGGAGATAATAAGAAGCCAAATTTTCTGTTCTTGCATATTATTGTTGTTGTTTCTCTCTTTCTGTTATGTGTTTGTGGTATTAAGGGGAGCACCCTTCATCACTATTACAGATCTTCCTCCTCAACCAATTTAGAAGAACCTTTGAGGATATGACTAATCCTATTAGCTACCATGTGTTTCAAAGTGATAATGTGGAAATATTTAGTGTTCCTATTTCCTTCCTTAAGCCAAGAAACCCAAGATCTTTGGCTTTAATAGATTTAATCTTTGGATTTGGTTACTTCATCAGAGTAACGAAACAACTATATAGAATCTTGAACCATTTGAAGATTATATTTGACTACCTCTTTTTTCTTAAAAATATCTCCAAGCACCTCCTTCCACTTCTTAATTTCAAATTTGATTATCCTATATGTTGTTGTTGTTTTCCCGCCTAAATAACATATATTATGATGAAATTTAATGCATATCTTAGGGAGGAAAGATGCTAAATAGTAATGAAAGGTTGAATTGACAAATGTTACCTTAAGTATGAAACTATTGGCATGAAGTCACATGATGATGGATGTTAATAGAATAAAGTATCATAAAATGTTTTTAAATTATTTAATCATTCAAAAACTGAATGTAATTGATCATGATTGATGTAGACATGTTAGATGCTTGATTTCTATATACCTTGAATGTAGATTTGTAATATAAAAAAAAATTCACCCAAGGCCAACATTTTGAGTATAACCATTTCTCAAAATGGCTAAATCAAAACAACTAGTTTTATACTCTCTGTCAAGAAGTTTGGCCCTTCAATTTTTAGGAAATTCTGGTGTAGGAGGAAAGTATCGACATGGGAGGCAACACTCTTCACATCAAACCGGATAAGATTGATGATGCCTTCACCTTTGACCCTCTGGTGACCCACTACTATAAAGAGAGTGGTATTTGGACTTTTATGGAGCACAAGAGAGGTGGGCATGATGAGTGGATATCCAAATAGTTCATCTCATCCTGGAATAATAGGAAAGTTTCAGTTGGTGGCATCCATTTCTAGATTAATGAGGAGGTCATTGCTAAGGTGACTAGGCTCTCTATGAAAGGGAGAAATTATAAAATAAACCTGTCGGACGCCTGACCCTACCAGCCTCAGCTAATTTTTTAGAGAGGGAGAAGGACCTGTCAAGAAGTCTAGGGGTTTCAACCGTGAAGTGCTTCTGAAGTTCTAGCCCAAGCTATGTCTCATCATGATGAATTATTTCACCCTAGATGGTAAATTTACGGTGTTCTACTATTACCACTTACCTTTTCTTAATCACATTAGAAATAGGGACTTAATCTCCATTCCCTTTTACCTCCTACATTCCATTGAAAGTAATATCTTGGATATTAGGGAAAACCCAGATAAACCAATCCCTATTCTCCATCAGGGTTTCCTGCTCTGTCTTTACCATTTCCATAAGGCTATATGCCCTTCACCCCCACCCCCTCTATTCATCCAAGAGGTATCCCAGGAGGATTCCTCATCGAAAACTAACAATCCCACTCAATCTAGCTCCCATTCTATCCAAGTTATCTAGGAGGCAGATCTTGTCCCAAATGATGGTAGAACCCACAAAAAATATGTCTAAAATCCTTTCAATATGACGAAGGAGCATGAGGAGTCCCATGTCTCTGAATCTTTAGAGACTAAAGATCGGAAGGAGTTTGATAGAACTCTTGAGACTAAATGAAAGCCCCAAAAATAGAGGATTTTGGAGAGCCAAGTAAAGCTAGAGGTTGACTTAAGTGGCCTGGGTTGCCATCGGTCTAACAAAATTGTGAAGGAGTAGTGTAAAACCAGAATCTTAGAGACAGTCTCTAAAGAGAAGTCTCTGTTGAAAAATGACTCCCATTCCACTAAGTCCATGAAGGGTTCCTTTGATGACCACATGAGTCCAAATAGGACTAGTAATACCTCTCCTCTCAACCCTTAGCAAACCATGGAGACTCCCTATAGCCCTACCCCACTTCTGGCTAACCCTCATGATCTCCACACCAAGCCCCCCACTACTGAGCACAACCCCGAGTTCCTAGATGACAATGATAGACTTAAGGGCACCCTCAAGCTGAGGTTTTTTGGATTGGACAAAGAGATTGCGGATATCAAGAAGGACATGCAGGAACTCAAGCATCACATTTTGATGACTAAGAAATTTTCTCTTAAGGTCATGCATGCTTCAGCTATGACCCTCTACATTGTGTAGGAAAAAATGGCGGGTGACAAACTGGAGGCCGATGATGACAATAAGGATCTCTTCCTCTTCCTGCAAGAGGAGTGGGCTAGGACCCTATTATCCAAACATCTAGGTGGAAAAAATTAGCTATTTTTTTCTCATGAGGTTCTTATTTTTGTTTGGGCATAGCCCTAAGTTCTCCATTTTGGGTTCCTGTTTTAAGGTTATTTTGCCTAGTCCTTGGTATAGCCCTACGTGGCTTATAACTGTTACTTTAATTCCTACTATTCACTTTGTTAGGATTAACAAGGTAGAAATAAAAATTAAATGAAAATATAAAAAATATCAGAAAATAATAAACCACACAAAAGAGAACACAAGACACAAAGATTTAACGTGGTTCACCCAATCCTTGGGCTACGTCCACCAACCATGAGTCCAATATTTTATTATCCAGTGATTACAACCTGATTACAATCTGTAATCCCTTACAGCTCAATTCCACTGCAAGTACTAAAATCATACATCATAATGAAATCCCTAACCCTAAGCTAATATAACAAGGCTTATGTCAGTTAACAAGTTAACCCTAAAATACTCGACAAGTCAACCTAAGAAAAAAGGCTTGACGAGTCAACCTAGGGAAATGTTTGACATGTCAACTCAAAAATGCTTGAGGAGTTAACCCCCAAAAAATTTTTTGGGGCAATGCCCCAAACCCCACGACAAATGAAAAATGTATAGTACTTTCCTGATCAGTCACCACAAGCTAACACGCTTTAGATACTCTGGTTTAATATTTTGGAAAGGAACTGTTATGTTTTTTATTTAATAGAGGTAGATTAGACCTTGTTCTTTCTGTTGTTAAACTGCTATTGAAATGCTTATGACTAGTGCCATTAATATGTTGTTAATGTGCCTCTAGCCCTTATGTTCCTTGGGCTAGCACCCTGTTGGTGTCCAAAATGACGCTTATGCTCTAAAAGGCTACCAGTATACCCTCAGATGGATCTTAAGAATGGTTAGCTCCAAAATTGCTATGAGGTCTTAAGGTAACTCGACCAACTATAGGGACAAGACTACCCTCTTCTACTTCTGGCTCTGCAAAACCAAGGTGGGTGTACCTAACCTAGTATAAAATATGCTTCATACACCAAGAACTAGGCTCATATAGCAGATGAATGGATAGCAAGAAAGTGCTAAGTGTTAACCACACACTCATTGAATCTCCATTGCTATGGGGTAGGACCTTATACAACCAAATACTAAAAACTAAAGGAATGGTTCTTAATTTATGCTTTTGAGATCATAACAACAACAATCAGTATTTGTTGATAATGAGATAATCATTTAGGCCAGTGCCTCATCCATTGGGCAAGATCTCCTAGAACAAGAATGCTACACACACCAGCCAATAGCTAAGATTCAAAGCCATAAACACACCTACAATCCCCTCTACTACTTATAAGATATCCTTACATAGACAATTAGATAGATTTATTTCCCATCTAAAGCATCATTTCATCTAATCCTAGATTAGAACTTAAGAATGGATACATACACAAAATAATATGCAGAGAACTAGAAAGTTCAGAACCTATCTAAGTTGACACAAAGGAGAGATAAGAGTCATGTATTTGTATTAAGTATGAAGAATCCTTAAGTATAAACAATCAAACCAGAGGAGTCAAGCTTGCAAATTACAGCTTAGACCTGCAACTTTTTCTCTATCATCAACAAAATACCAAATGCCCAAATGTTACAATCCTAACTGGGCAGAAGACTCACAACTGGAAAAGTTTTAAAATCTAACTCCCAATCCCTCAAAATGATCATAAAAAATCCCTTTATACCTAGGTTACAATGCAAGCATAATGATCATTTCAACTCAAAAAATTCAAATCCACCTAACCCCCCCAGGAGTTAACACAGACATGACAGGGGTCAAGCCGTAGCATGCAAGCTCAAACAGTCCAATTTCAACAGCTAACTAGCCCTGTACTGGTCCAAGTACCGAATCATCATCAAACCCCCAAGGAATCTAGCCAGATTGACCCTTGCAACACTTCAAGGTACTACCTCATTTATTCCATCATGGCAAGGCATTCCTCTACAATGATCATGGCGACCAGGACCACATTGGATCGGTGGAGAAGATAAGTTTCACCAACTTGGGCCCCTCCTGTCATTAATTTTGGTCCTTTGTAATCACTGGAAACATCTCTAAGATTCAAATTTAAACTCCAATGGCTAAGTCTTGGCGCCAGCAGCACATCAGTAGTCCTGATTCGATCAGAGATCGACAATTAAGTCCCAACCGTAGATTTCTCATCTTCCCCGGGCTTCACAACTCTAACTTATCAGATACCCTGGGTCAACATTCCATGAACTGGCGACAAGGAAAAATCCCAGTCATGAAATGAAAATCTTAACCACAGTTGAACTCTGTGAACACATGACTACACGTGTTAAAATAGCCCACTAAATCATCTGGCGAACTGGAGACAAAGGAACCTTCACCAATTTGTGGAATACTTCCTACCTATGTGAAAAACTCTAGCGACCTCGCGACCACTCATCGCCAAGTCGCCAGACCAACTAGCGAACCACCAAATCATCTCATGAACCGACGATAGGAAGAAGACCTTGTCGGGCTGCCAAATATTTATCCACACCACCAAAAGAAATCCTGACCTGGGCCTGCATTCAAATCTACCAACCTGCCAGCACGGACCAACCAAAGGCTGCCACGACAACACCTACCACTAAGCCCACCAAATTGCCACAAAAGGGTGCTACAACACATGGCACCCTATCGCATGATCACATAGCTTGAAGATGGGCTATGCGAAAATGTGACCACCTGTAGGCTGCTACCTTGCCACGCATAACCGCCACCGCACAACTCCACAACTGCGTCACCAAACCACCACCGCAACTATCACCGCAAGGGGTTCGTTGCATGATCGCATAGCCAATTTCTGGGCTATGCAAACATGTGACAGCCATGAGACCACCACATCACCACCCTCTCTGCATTTCCTAGGCCCATAGATGAAACACCATCACACCGCCATGGAGACGTGTCGACGGGTCGCATGATTGCATAGCCAAAAATTGGGCTATGCAATCATGTGACAACCAATTACAGGCTGCCACATGATCACCTCTAACAACGGGCCCATAATGAACACACCCATCAACACTCAATCGGACGATGGGCACATGATCACATGGGGTGAGAATATTTCATGCAATCACACGTCGACCGTAGATCTTTTTATCTTTGACACCGGGCCCCGCTAACAAGTTTGACAAGTCACCACCACATGGACCAATCGGACATGAGCCTTACCTTTTAGAGGATTGGATGGTTGTCACAAAAGCACATAGCCTTGACAAATCCTTCATGCTTTAATGACAACTGTTGATGCTTCGACACATCAGGACCCTCTGCACAATTTGAAAACTAGGTCCCACCACACATCATGCTTGTGCACTAAGGCAAAGTAGATCACAAGTCGCTGAACATAAACTGGGACCTGCACGGCAAGGTGGCAAGAAGTCGCATGATCGCATGTCAGAAAAGTCTGACATGTGGCCATGCGATAGCCAATAGGGAAGAAGCTAGACCCACCACATGGTCGGACCTGTGTAGTTAAGACAAATTCAAAAACACACAAAGTTTTCGGCACTAAAAGACAAGTGCATAATAAAGCTTAAGGCAAAGGGTCGAAAACAATGCAGGTTTTTAGCAAAAGATAAAAAATACACAGGAAAAATGACAGACCGAAAAGTAACAAGGAAGCCAAAAACAACACGGGTTTTCGAAAACACTACAGGTTTTCGACACTGTGGCAAAATTTTTTTAAAATGTTTCTCGTGGATCTTAGGATTCCAACAACTTTCTGGGTTTTGCACTTCAACACGTGCAAATTGGACTAGAGCTTGGTGACAAAATAAGGAACACAGGGCAAGACACAAACCATGAAACATTTGCAAGGGAGAGGCCAACTTCACAAGATTTTGCAATGACTGGAAAAATGGCCTAACAGTGGCTCTTTCTGGGGACATGTATCTCCTACAGATACAATGAGAAAATAGAATCTACTGGAAGAGGAAACCACAAAATTTTGAACCAAAAACAACCCTAAGAGACCTAGGGAAGAAACCTAACTACTGCTCATGGAAAAAGATACTTCAAAAGAAGTAAAACTTTAGGAATTGTCCATGAACAGGCAATTCCAAAGTGCCACCAGTTAGATCTTTTAGAATATATGAATCTATTCCCCACTTGCTCTCAATCAGATAAGGGCCCAACCAAATAGGATCAAATTTTCCATGCTTTCCCTTATCCTCCAGCCTTGCATTCCACATCAGGACCAGATCATCAATTTCAAAACTCCTCTGAGTTGCTCTCTTATCAAACAAATTTTTACACTGTCGCTGCAAATTTTCCTTTTTCTCATGTGCATCCCTCCTTACCTCCTCCAACTGGATTAACTCATCCATCCTTAGTCTCATTTCATCATCTAAGTCTTCATCATATGCCTGGATGAATTTGTACATTTGGAATAGATTGTTCTGAGGTAACCTAGCTCCAATCCTGTATACCAGGTCAAATGGGGCACAACCTATGGCTTTCTTGATGGTCACTCTGTTAGCCCACAATGCCCACCAAATTTTTGAGTCCCATGCTTTCTTATTTCTGTCCAACACCCTTTTGAGAATCTTGATAAGGCTTTTATTACTGGATTCAGCCTAGCCATTCCCTTGTGGATGGTATGGAGAAGAAAATCAAATGTGTATCCCATACTGCTGACAAAAATCACCAAATTCCTGTGATCTAAAACACATTGCATTATCAACCACAACTATCTATGGACACCGAAACCTAGTGAGAATATTCTACATCATGAAATCAATAACAATTTTACTAGTAGCCCTCCTAGTAGGGATAGCTTCAACCCACTTGGTAAAATAATCTGTTGCCACTAATATGTAGGAATGCCCACCACTAGACTTGTTTGGAATCTCACCTATGAAATCAATACCCCATTGCTGGAAAGGGGCCTGAACTGAGACTGGTTTGAGTGGTAAATTTCCACCAAATTTTAGCTTACCTACAAACCTCTAGCATGCATCACACTTCCTTACAAACTGATGTATATCTTTAAAAATTGTAGGCCACCAAAATCTGGATCTAAGGATCTTGTGGGTTGTGGTCTTTTCCATATAGTGTCCTCCACATACACCTTGATGCATTGCTTCCAATAGAGTCTTAAATCTTTCATGATCCACACATTTTAGCAATACTCCATTGCTTTTCCACCACAACTCACCAAGTATAATGGCATACCTTGCTGACTGTAACTTGACAGTCCTCCTCTTATTTTCATTCATGTCAGGGGGAAGGAACAACTTTTGAGAGTAATTGATGACATCTTTATACCAATCACAGTAATCCATATCACAAATATATGGCCTCTCTTCCTCCTCTAGCATATTCACATGATTAGCAATTAGATTACTTTGTGCCATCAACTTTGCAAGGCCTAGGCCTCTCACCAATTTTGTAATCTAAATATCAATATTAAATTCTTGGATCCTATTGATCCATCTACATCTTTTTCCTGATACCTCTTGTTGCACCAATATGTCTTTAACAGTAGCACTAGGGACATAAGAAACTACCTTTGCTCCCACAAGATAACACCTAAAAGCCTTGACTACTTTGACTAAGGCATAAGCCTATTTTTCTGTGATGTCATATTTCAATTCCAATGCATGTAAAGACTTGGTAAAAAATGATATAGGTTGCTCATATCCATCTAAATTCTTTTGTAATAAGACTGCTGCAACCGTATGATAAGAAGCAAAAGAGAAAATCTGCATTGGCTTACCATAATCAGGGGTCCTCAAAATAGGGGCATCTTTAATGGCCTATTTGATAATTTTGAAAGATTCATCTGCTTCTTCATTCCATTCTACTTTGCATCTTTTTTCAACATTCTAGAGATGGGAATACAAATTTCTGCAAAATTTGTAACAAATCTTCTTAGAAAATTTACCTGCCCAAAGAAAGACTGTATTCCTTTGACATTTCTTGGTGGTGAAAGCTTGTCTATTGCCATAACCCTTTCAGGATCAATTGTCACTCCATCCTTGGACACAATATGTCCTAAGAGCTTGCCTTCTATAACACCAAAAGAACACTTCTTTGGATTCAAATAAATCCCATATTCCAAAGCTCTAATAAAAATCTTTTCAAGGTGTTCACAATGCTGATCCTCCTTCTCTGAATATGCCGTGAGATCATCCTGATACACTACTAGGAACTTGTTTATGAAATCTGCAAAGGCCACATCCCTAGCTCTTTGAAAGGTAGCTCCTGCATTTGTCAAGCCAAAAGGCATCCTAACATACACATATGTTCCCCAAGGAGTGGTGAATGCAGTCTTGAATTGTTCTGACTCCTTGACCATGACCTGATTATAACTAGAGAAACCATCCATCATGGACATCAACTCTGATCCAGTGACTCTTTGCAGCATGTTTTCCATATTAGGGAGACCATAGTTGTCTTTCAAAGAATTGACATTCATATTTCTAAAATCAACAAACAGCCTAATGTCACCATTCTTTTTTCTAACTAGAACCAAGTTTGACACCCAAGTAGAATGCCTGACAGGCTTTATAATACTAGCATCCATCATCTTTTTGAGTTCATCTTGCATTTTCAGTGCCAAAGTAGGGTTCATAGGCCTTAATTTCTATGTAAAGGGTTTAGTTCCTTCCTTTAATGGTATCTCATGTTGAAAGAGATCTTCTCTATAAGCTTTCAAATCTTCATAAGACCATGCAAAGACATGTCTGAATTTTTTGAGAAGATCAATCAGATTTCTTCTAGTTCTTTGAGATAAACATTTACCTATGTAAACATTCTTTGGTTCTTGGCTTCTCCCCAGATTTACTTCCTCCAAATCACTTACCTTGTCAGCAAGTCTAGCTACACAAGCCCTCTCTTTATCATCAAATTCTCTCTCAAGAGCAACCAATCCCCTAGGGATCCTATTTGACTTCAATTGTAGAACTTCCTTCTCTAGGACACTTTCCTTTCCATTTCTAATGTCAACAAAGGTGCTAAAATCCATTTCCTGACCATCAAAGTGAGACTCACACTACAAGAACCTCAAAATGTCTTGATCATCAGAAAGTACTTTCCAACTCTCAACATTATCTGGGATAGAAGGCCTGGACTTACACTCAATTTTGGATATCCTTGCAAAGGTAATATCCTCTAGCCTTAAGGCTATGTTTGCTAGTAAATCCACCATCCTGTTCTGGCTTCTATCCACCCAATCAATACCAAAGGCACTGAAACATTCAATTTCATCCCATACAGCATTTCTATATTGTTTCATCCTTTGATTCTTAGATGCATACTTTGATCTAATCTGAGAAACTATTAACTCAGAATCACCAATCACCCTAAGATGTTTGATCCCATGTTTTGATGCTTGTCTCAAACCAATCAATAGGGCTTCATACTCTGCAACATTGTTTGTGCAAGGAAACAAGAGAGTGAAAGAAAACTTAAAAGTCTTACCACTCGGGGATACCAACAATACTCCTACTCCAGCACCTTCTCTAGAACTTGCTCCATCAAAATATAATGTCCATAAGACATTACCTTCTACCATGTTATTCTCATCATCAGCCAAAAGGATAGGCCTGACCTTTTCTTGCATCTCTTTCCTCTAAACTTGGAATGAGCCAATGTCAGTGTCAACAAAACAATTCATGCTATCCTTTTCATTCTCCTCAATCATATGTGGAGTTCTGGCTTCCCTTGACACCTTCACATTTTCTCCTTCAATGTCAAAAGTGGCAAAAGATAGGTCACATTGAATACTTCCGCCCATAGAGGCACTCCACTTTCTAGATAACAACATTCCATATTGAGGAGGAATGTCAACTACAAGAACACTCATAGTCAACTATTTGTTAGGAAATGCAACTAATTTATAAGGCAAAGCCTTGATGGTACCAATAACTGGCACTTCTCTTGAGTCCATAGCTTGGCATCTCCCATGAGGTGTATCAACCTTTAGTCCTAATGATTTCATGATCTCTGCAGGCATGACAATGTTTGATTCTCCAGAATCAATCATGCAATTCTTCAATATTTTACCATCAATCTCAAGGGACAAAAAGAAAGGATCAACTGTCCCTACTGCATTGTTTACAAAATTTGTATCCAAGAAGATTTGAGGAATCTTAGAAACAATTTCTTCACTCTTACTATCAGGTGTGTCTTCCAAGGAAGCCACATGCTTGTCATTTCTATTCACCTCCAAGATTCCTGTAGAAGAAACACCATTTACCCAATTTAAGGCCTTGACCTTGTGTTCTTCTATTCTCATCATTTCCAAAAGTGGAACCTTGACAGTGATCTGTGAAAGCAACTTAGACATATCTATTGGAACATACTTCTAGTTATTCATGTCTTCTTCCAAAATAGTGACAACCTTATCTTTTGTGGACTCAGATTTGTCCTTGAGAGAGGATTCCTCTTCCTTCTGAAAGGTAGGAACAACTACATCTGATGTCTTTGCTTTGTTCCTAGGTGTTGTAACAGGCATAATTTTCTCTTTTACCTTCACTTGGTCAACAACACAAGCACCCTTGCCTTTTTCTTCATGTTGTTGAGCATTATTTTTTGTCCTCTTGATGAACATAATGCCTGGTTTACCATCTGCATTTCCAACTATCCTATTTCTCAAGTTGTAGTTGCTTCTAGCTTGAGTGACCATGTCTGCAGTGATTTGAGCAATTTCTTCATCTGATGGTCTTCTTAAAGAAACTTGCTCCTCACCCCTTACTGCACCACATCCAACATCATCAAAATCTTCTCCCTCTTCATCATCAGTAGAGTCAGCTTCATCCTACTTATGTGAAGAAGTCATACCACATCCTTCCTTATCATACTTCTCCTCACCTTCTTGATTATCAGGTAAATTCAAAGCAATGACACAATGCTCTGGACTATGAGGAGATTGACAAACAACACACCATGGAACCTCATTAGCTAAATTCATTGAATTTCTCTGGAAAGGATCAGGGATCCTTCCATCAGGCCTTTCTTTCTTGGTTGGGAAAATGGGCTTGCCATCTTTCCACTAAGTGTTGTAAGGATAATTCTGCATTCTTGGCTGTCTGCTAAAATTGTTTGGAGCTTACCTCTCCATAGTCACTGCTCTATTGTTTCCCTTTTCTCTAGGCTTTAAACCTTCCAAAGCCTTTAAAATCTATTTTAGATTGTTATCCTCTTTGGGTTTAGAGTTAGCAGACCTTCCCATTTCTTTCCTACTCTATATTTGAGGCCTACAATCATCTCTTCTTCCTATCTTTCCTGATATTGTTCTATTGCTCTTTATGTTGATAGCCAATTTGTAAGCCTCCCCAAGACTTCTAGGGTTCTTATCCCTCAAGAGATATCCCATCTTTGCATCAAAGGCATTCAAGTATGTCACAAGACATACCCTATCATCTAATCTGATAACCTACAACAGTCTATGCATGGCCTTTTGGAACCTTATGTTAAATTCAAGGACCTCTTCATTTTGATTCTTCTTTATGTTATTGAATTCATTTAGGATAAAACCCTCATTAGTCTTATCACCATAATGTTCCTTAAAACAATTTTTGAATTCATTCCATGACCCTATACTAGCATGGGGTAATCCTCTAAACCAATCCCTAGCATCCTCAATCAGGGATTGCACAAATAGCTTCATTATAACATCATCAGGCTCTATATTGTAATGATCTATTACATCTATGAAATTTTTTAGACGTTCTTCACATGTGACGACATTATTTCCAGTAAATTTAGGAAGCTTCTTTCTAATTTCATTAGGAATTGCATTAGGATAGCTAGGAATACCAAAGAAGGTAAGTTGTTTGTACCTTTCATGAATAGGAGCTCCATGCAATGGATCCATTCCTTGAGATGTAGATGTTCTTGTGTTTGAACCATCAGGAACCCTAGTAGCACCCGGCACACCATTTGCTTGAGCTGCATTGTTAGCATGATTTCCACCTTGTCCTAAAAAGGAAGCAGCAATATTTGAAGGTCCTGAAGCATGCCTGAGAATATCAATCTTTTTCCTGATTTCTGCAGCAGAAGCCTCCAACTCAGCTTTCTCTAGTTCTTTGTCCAATATCTCTTTCTTCCTTCTAGCTATCTCAAGGTCCGAGTCTAATCTCAGTCCTGGATCTGATGTCCTATCAACAATGACTTGATCATTGATCTGAACTCCGATGGCCTTTTGCTTTGCTTTATCCTTTGGTCTAGTTTACTCATGTGTCCTTTGCACAATAGGTTGTTCCTCTTCCCTCTCAGGCTCTAGGACAAAATTAATTGCCTCCAAATCTAGCAATTACCTCTTTAGCTGATCAGCCCTTATCATGGCTTGTCTTACTTTATCCTCTTTATCCTTTTCTCTCTGCTACCTAATGGAAAGCTGTTCTTGAACTTTTCTTTCTAGTTCATAGACCTCCTCAAAGATCTCTTCTGATTCAGGGAGTGTAGTGTCTAACTCATCATCTCCCACTTGAATTTCATCTTCATATTGATTCAATCCCAAGTCAACAGCAGCCTCTTCATATTCTAAATTGTCTTCTTCTTGACTAGGCCTAGCTTGGGTTTCTTGTCTGGTATCTTTCTTGTTTCTCCAAGTGTGAGAAACACCTCTTCTCTTGTTTCCTCCCCTTCTCTGACTAGGCCCGGAAGTCCCTGGAATGCCTTCTTCCATTATATCTTCAAGAGGCTTCTTTCTCCGAGATCTGGAACCTCTATAACTCATCTTTGCAAAACAAATCACTGACCAGTACTACTTCAGAGATGTTTGAGTCACCACCCAAGTGTATTGGAAATATTATAATGAAATTTCTTGACTTCAAAAAATGCTCCAATAAGTTAGAGAGACAAGGGACAAGGATAACCCTGTTTTCCAATGATGACCTACTAGTTAAGATGAACATGCATAACACTTCCCCAGCAAAGTCCCCATCTTGTTGCTATCCAAAATGACTCTTATGCTCTAAAAGGCTGCCAGTATACCCTCAGATGGATCTTAAGAATGGTTAGCTCCAAAATTGCTATGAGGTCTTAAGGTAACTTGACCAACTATAGGGACAAGACTACCCTCTTCTGCTTCTGGCTCTGCAAAACCAAGGTGGGTGCACCTAACCTAGTATAAAATATGCTTCATACACCAAGAACTAGGCTCATATAGCAGATGAATGGATAGCAAGAAAGTGCTAAGTGTTAACCACACACTCATTGACTCTCCATTGCTATGGGGTAGGACCTTATACAACCAAATACTAAAAACTAAAGGAATGGTTCTTAATTTATGCTTTTGAGATCATAACAACAACAATCAGTATTTGTTGATAATGAGATAATCATTCAGGTTAGTGCCTCATCCATTGGGCAAGATCTCCTAGAACAAGAATGTTACACACACTAAACAATAGCTGAGATTCAAAGCCATAAACACACCTACAATCCCCTCTACTACTTATAAGATATCCTTACATAGACAATTAGATAGATTTATGTCCCATCTAAAGCATCATTTCATCTAATCCTGGATTAGAACTTAAGAATGGATACATACACATAAAATAATATGCAGAGAACTAGAAAGTTCAGAACCTATCTAAGTTGACACAAAGGAGAAATAAGAGTCATGTATTTGTATTAAGTATGAAGAATCCTTAAGTATAAACAATCAAACCAGAGGAGTCAAGCTTGCAAATTACAACTTAGACCTGCAACTTTTTCTCTATCATCAACAAAATACCAAATGCCCAAATGTTACAATCCTGACTGGGCAGAAGACTCACAACTGGAAAAGTTTTAAAATCTAACTCCCAATCCCTCAAAATGATAATAAAAAATCCCTTTATACCAGGGTTACAATGCAAGCATAATGATCAGTTCAACTCAAAAAATTCAAATCCACCTAACCCCCCCAGGAGTTAACACAGACATGATAGGGGTCAAGCTGCAGCATGCAAGCTCAAACAGTCCAATTTCAATAGCTAACTAGCCCTGTACTGGTCCAAGTACCGAATCATCATCAAACCCCCAAGGAATCCGACCAAATTGACCCTTGCAACACTTGAGGGTATTGCTTCATTTATTCCTTCACGGCAAGACATTCCTGTGCAATGATCATGGTGACCAGGACCACATTGGATCGGTGGAGAAGATTAGTTTCACCAACTTAGGCCCTTCCTATCATTAATTTTGGTCCTTTGTAATCGCTGGAAACATCTCTGAGATTCAAATTTAAACTCCAATGGCTAGGTCTTGGCACTAGCAGCACATCGGCGGTCCTGATTCTATCGAAGATCAGCAATTAAGTCCCGACCATAGATTTCTCATCTTCCCCAGGCTTCACAACTCTAACTCATCAGATACCCCGGGTCAACATTCCTTGAACTAGCAACAAGGCAAAATCCTAGTCGTGGAATGAAAAGCTTAACCACAGATGAACTTCGCGAACACATGACTGCACATGTTAAAATAGCCCACTAAATCATCTGGCAAATTGGCGACAAGGGAACCCTCACCAATTCGTGGAATACTTCCTACCTACGCTAAAAACTCTAGCGACCCCGCGACCACTCATCGCCAAGTCGCCAGACCAACTACCGAACCACTAAATCATCTCACGAACCGGAGACAGGAGAAAGACCTTGTCGGGCCACCAAATATTTATCCACATTGCCAAAAGAAATCCTGACCTGGGCCCGCATTCAAATCTACCAACCTGCTAGCACGGACCAACCGGAGACTGCCACGACACCACCTGCCACCGAGCCCACCATATAGCCAAAAATGGGCCCCATGACACATGGCACCCTGTCCCATGATCACATAGCCTAGAGACGGGCTATGCAAACATGCGGCCACCTGCAGGCGCTACCTTGCCGTGCATAGCCGCCACCGCACAACTCCGCAATCGCGTCACCAAACCGCCATTGCAACTGTCACCGCAAGGTGTTCATCGCATGATCACATAGCCAATTTCTGAGCTATGCGAACATGTGACAGCCATGAGACCACCACATCACCACCCTCTCTGCATTTCCTGGGCCCACCGATGAAACACCATCACACCACCATGGACACGTGTTGATCGGTCGCATGATCACATAGCCAAAAATTGGGCTATGCAATCATGCGACACCCAATCATAGGCTATGACATGATCACCTCTGATAGCGGGCCCACAAAAAACACACCCATCGGCACTCAATTGGACGGTGGGCGCATGATCGCATGGGGTGAGAATATTCCATGCGATCACACACCGACCGTAGATCTTTTTATCTCTGACACCGGGCCCCGCTAACAAGTCTGACAAGTCACCGCCACATGGACCAATCGTACATGAGCCTTACCTTTTAGAGGATCGGACGGTTGTCGCAAAAGCACATAGCCTTGACAAATCCTTCATGCTTTAACAACAACCATTGATGCTCTAACACGTCAGGACCCTCTGCCCAATCTGAAAACTAGGTCCCACCACACATCGCGCTTGCGCACTAAGGCAAAGTAGATCATAAGCCACTGAACAGAAACTGGGACCCGCACGGCTAGGTGGCAAGCGGTCGCATGATTGCATGTCAGAAAAGTTTGACATGCGGCCATGCGACAACCAATAGGGAAGAAGCTAGACCCACCACACGGTTGGACCTGCGCAGTTAAGACAAAGTTGAAAACACACAAAGTTTTCGGCACCAAAAGACAAGTGCATAAAGCTTAAGGAAAAGGGTAAAAAACAATGCAAATTTTTGACAAAAGATCGAAAACACACAGGAAAAATGACAGACCGAAAGGTAATAGGGAAGCTGAAAACAACATTGGTTTTCGAAAACACTGCAGGTTTTTGACACTGTGGTAGAATTTTTTAAAAATGTTTCTCACGGATCTTAGGAGTTGAACAACTTTCTGGGTTTTGCACTTCAACACGTGCAAATTGGACTAGATCCTGGTGACAAAACAAGGAACACAGAGCAAGACACAAACCATGAAACATTTGCAAGGGAGAGGCCAACTTCACGAGATTTTGCAATGACTGGAAAAATGGCCTAACACACCGTTTTGCTGGTTTTTCTATCAAAAGCATAGGAGATGTATCCTTTTGAAATAAGATAGGAGGTTGTATTTATAAGAAATTTACACATTTTGAGTTTAGTTTTTGGAGAAGGGTGACATTGGAGCATGAATTCTATTTTTTTTTAAAATTGAGCTCAAATTGCATAGATAGGGGTGTCCAATGACCTCATCCTAGAAAAATGTTCTATGTAAAAGGATGTAAATAGGTTAATAGACAAAGTTTATAGAAAGAGTGATGAAACTATAGATAACTAGGAACATGTTAGGTGCATCTACTAAAGTGAATTGAAAGCTAGCGTAAAATTATAAACTATATAATTAGTGATGTAATACATCTAATAGGGGATATAAAACCTACACAATAGGAAGGATGGTCAAAATTATAAGTTAAAACTATTGAGTGCAACCAAGACATACATTTATAGTAGATAAAGATTAAAATAGGAAGGGATGATGGGCATTGATTTATAGGAAGTGCACTATTATTAGAGAGCCTAGTAGCATAACAAATAGAAAAGATGTTCCACATAGGTGAGAATGTGTTAGGAGAGTTTATCAAAGTTATAAATTCCAAATAATATGATATATTAAAAAGATAGTGAGGTGTCATATTGATGAATATTTTTATTATAAATAATATTAGAATGATATGTGGTTGTCACGAAAGATGCTAATAGATGTGTTTGACTAGTTGAGGGAAAAGATAATTGGTTTGAGCCTAAACACAAGGCTAGTGAAACTAGAATAAAGAATAATACTTGACATAAAGTGACAAATAATGTATGCAAAGGAATCAATGAAGGTGGATAACTTGAGGCATTCTTGAGGAACTAGAAATATTTAGTAAAAGAGAAAAATATGCAAGATTTTATAGATAGGGGCAAGCTACCCATTAAAATGTGGAACTCATTTTCTATTTATTGTAATCACTTGTATAAGAGAATCCTTGGGAATAGTAAAAAAATATTGTGTATAAAATTTTAAATTATTATTTATAGTCTAATAATTTAGGTATTTGACAACACATGGTTAATATTTTGTGACAAGAAGAATTTGTGCATTTAACCAAGCTATCTAACTAGGCATTGTAATTTTGGGAGTAACTTTGTGTGAGCTTGATTGGTATAGTAGTGAATTTTAAGGTTATTTAGATTAGTATAAGTTTACAAATTTAATGTAAGCTTTTGATTAAGTAAAATAGGTTTTACAGGGTTCCTGAAACCCACATCTTAAAATGTAGCATAAAAGAGTTCAAGTCTAAACTAAGAAAAAACAAATGAAGAGATAGGCCATAGGCAGACCGAGAGTCTAACTACCATAGAGACATAACTGTCAAAACATAGCAAGAAAAGGGGCAAGAGAAAAGGCACCAGGAGGCAAGTTCAGGAGAGGTTCCTAAACATCATGACAATGTTGGTTTTGAGAAGCTCCATCTTCTCTACCGCCCATTTGATCTTTTGAATGTCATTGGAGTATTCTTCATCCATATTTCTCTTTGACCTAGCTCTTTTTCTCTTAACTAGACCTTCATTGGACTTCTCCTTTTTTTCCTCTTTGGTTATCCGCTCATCCTTTCCATCCTTCTTCTCTTCCATTTTATCTATGAGCATTTTGATGTGCCCGTTGAAGGCTTTAAGGATATTTAAATTTTTCTCTCCGGCACCTTTGAGGGTTTCCTCAAGGCTTTTCATTTTATCTTCCAGATGGTTGATCCTTGAATCCAGGTGACAAATATCCTCTGTGGCTTTGTGATCCTTGTCATTTTTTATGCCCTGGGTTTTTTCCTTGAGATCACAAATTTAATGTAAGTTGAGTGTGGTGTTCAATATAGATTATTTTGGCATGTAGAACATTATTTTGGGTTTATGCCAAAGGATGGATATCTAGAAAATTTAAAATAATAATGAAAAATTTTTGTGTTATATTTTATAAAGATCTTCTACTATTTCACATTTACTATAATAACATTTAATAAATCAATTACTAGAAAAATCTTAAACACGTCACAGAGAACTTTATAAATCCCAATAACTAGTTATTCTAGTAACACATATTTCTTTTAAATAAAATTCACTGGTCATTTTAATTAATTTAAATGTTAGAATTTTTTTTATTAATTATTAGAATACAAAACAAATTACTTATAACTACATAGGAATCATTCGACACAAAAACATATGAAATTGATAGATAAGAAATAAAATAAATCCTCTATTACTTATTGAAATTGTTGACTATGACAACATATTTTTCGACTAATAAACAAGTATGTTTGAGAACATGAACCTTAAAATAATAAACAAAGAAAATCTAATACCAACAACACAAAGCACCTTCCATGCATTAATCATGCAGCTTTCAAATAGAATGATAAAACACAAAGGTACATCAAAACAAGGCACATATTAGCAAAAAAATCACCTTTAAAAATACAAAAGAATATTAATCTCACGCTCCAAATAGTATGAACTCCGCTTAGCTCTTTCAAAATCTCAAAAATGATTCATGGAATCTACTAACGTAGCTGTAGTCAAACTGTTTGTTATTCCGACTACAAAGCCACTTACTTGGCAATAATTAGGCAGAGATCCTACATTTGGAGTACATACAAGATTCTGGAGTCCAAAATAAGTCGACAACCACTAAGTACAATTTAGGGAACGGGATTGATTAAGATTTGATCTAGTCAATTCGCTCCATATGAGACGTCGTTCTTGCTAATTCACTCATATATTCGTGAAGTTGTCCACTTTGTTGTTGTAAATTTCGAATCTTCTTGTTCTTGTCAATTACGTTTCCCTACGAGTAGTTGTTTTTGTTATACAGTTCTATCAACATGATTAATTGTCTCTAAACGATAAGAATGATGGTGTCTAAATACATATGATCGATTTCCATATAATATAAATTCTTATACGCATTGTTGAGAGAATACGTCTTTGCATTCAAGTTTGTGAAGGTGGGCTCAGAATAGGTACATATCAATACGAAATGGAATTCCGTACGTTGAATTCGGGTTCCCTGTGTACAATTCTGCTAGTCATGATTTACGTTTTGGAGGTAGGGTGTGCTTCGGGAATCGGCGGGCATAGTCGGATGGCATCAATTCTAAGGAAGAACCGTCTCCGTGGTAGTTTCTTGGAGAAGTTAAAGAGGTCTCAATTCACTAATTCTACAGATTCGAGTATAAGAATAGCTTCGTACAACTATACCCAGGTTCTGGATCATTTTGGATACACCCCAGAGAGTTATGAAACCTTTCCCCAGAGATATTTCGTCGACAATTCCAGCTGGGGTGGCGCTCAAAATAATTCTCCCATATTTGTATGGTTGGGTGCGGAGATTCCCATTACAGCCGATTTAGGCGTGGGCATCATGACAGAGCAGGCTCCTAACTTCAAAGCTCTTTTGCTCTACATAGAGGTAGTGTTACAATTTTTGAATAATTGCATTGTATGTTCGTTGTATATTGCTAAACAAGTCTATTATGTTGAGTCATTTATTTTGGGCTCCTGATCCAATGACAAGCTGTTGTACGGTATATAGCACCGTTATTATGGGACGTCAATGCCATTCGGGGGAGAGAAGGAAGCGTATGCAAATGCGAGTACGATGGGTTACTTCACATCCACGCAGGCCTTGGCTGATTATGCGACCGTCATCGTCGATTTGAAGAAAACACTAAACGCTGAGAATTGTCCAGTCGTTGTGTTTGGTGGTTCCTATGGTGGAAGTAAGTGTAATTATTTCACATTAATCAGTATTAATCTTGGAACGTAAGTGGGATTAAATTATTGAAATGGTATTGTTGTAGTGCTAGCTGCATGGTTTCGCCTCAAGTATCCGCACATAACAATCGGCGCCCTCGCAGCATCTGCACCTCTCCTTTACTTCGACGACATCACTCCAACTTATGGTTATGGCAGCGTTGTGACAAAAGATTTCAGAGTATGTTCATTCATTTCTTACTCCTTAATCTCACCATTACTATAATCAAATTTGACTTATGAATCTATGACGCAGAATGCAAGCGAGATATGCTACAGAAGAATTAATGAATCGTGGGATATGATGGATAAAATTGCTTCTACCCCTCAAGGCTTGCTAAACCTAAGTAAACTATTTAATACTTGCCAGTAAGTAACACCAACATACACTTCATTCCTTATTTGAATCATCCCGGTAATCAAAATTTCTTAACCGTATTTTGCTGCTGTAGAAATATTATAGATAAAGGCGATCTCTACGATATCCTTGAAGATCTCTACGACACGGCAGCACAGTACGGTTTTCCACCAGTTGAAGGAGTAAATACGCTACCTAAACCTTCTCACGATACCAATTTTATTGCATATTAATTTACTTCTTTGACCTAAGCTGTGTATAGTGCAGATCTGCAAAGCCATCAATATCCTACCCGAAGATGTAGACACTGTTACCAGAATAGCTTATGCCGCAAATTCATCATATTTAGCTAAACCATGCATGGATTTGAGTCCATTTATTTATCCCGGATGGGACTGGCAGGTCTCTACGAATTCTTTCTTTTATATGAACAAAGTAATATTAGGTTGCCCCTGTCTAACAGCTTTTCTTAATCCACAGACTTGCACTGAAATGGTGTTTCCAATAAGTAATCCTCCTGGCACGACAATGTTACCGCCCTCCGTCTTTGATATCAATTCCTACTCAAGGGAATGCTACCAAAAATACGGAGCTGTGCCACGCCAACACTGGGCAACAACTGAATTCGGAGGGCACGTATGTAAATTTTTTGCGTACTACCGAATTTTGTGAAAAATGTTAGTCCATTTATATCTTAGTCAGGTTTTAGTTGCAGTTAAACAGATGTGACAAATCGGTTTGGATTGATTTAAATACTCTTGATTTTAATTAACATGCAGAACATCAAAAAAGTGTTGAAAGATTTTGGAAGCAATATCATTTTCTCCAATGGTTTAAGAGATCCATGGAGCAGTGGCAGGTAGGTGACTTCTTTTGATATTTCTTGGTTATTAATCTTTGTATTATTTTTTACCTTCTTGTTAATCTAGTTAATTGGGCATTTTGTGAGTTGAATTTCAGCGTGTTAGCGAGTATTTCTGAAAGCATTATAGCTATCCCCAGCGAAGAGGGTAAGTGGGCTCAGAATGTTATTTTTTCTCCTCTCTACAACTTAAAAGAAATAATACCATCTTATAAGAATTGAATTCGACGCAGGAACGCACTGTCAAGACATTTTACGAAGTACTAATAATGATCCAGTCTGGCTTAAGGAACAACGACAAAAGGAGATACTGATCATCCAAAAATGGATTGATGATTATAAAAACAAATACGAGTTGCTTTCCCCGTTAATAATGACCTCTGCATTCAATTAAATATTCAAAAGTTCCTATTACTGAAGCTCCATCATGGAATGTGTTCTCCGCTCATTTCGATCATTTAAAAGTTGTGACTACTGAAGTTCCTTCATGCCAATGAAACGTCAACTATAATCATCATTTCTTCATTTAAATTCTTCAGCTATTTGATATTTCAATATTTTTAGATATTAGAGATTACCATTGTAATTGACGTTCCATTTTGTGTATAACTAACATTCGTGGTAAAGGTGACGAGCATTAAGATATGAATGATATATAGATTGTATGTTCATATGTGAGCATATATATTAGTGTTAGAAATGGAAGATATTGTTAAATTATTAAATCAATTGGTAATGTGGAAAAACTTATTTAAATATTTCAATAATATTTATTAAGTTTAAAATGTTTGGATCAATAGCTCATTTAAATCTTATGGTACAATAATTCAACCTAAATATATGCTTATGTTATTATTTTATATTAGATGTATTGAACAATACATAATTACAATAATTCTCAAAATCAAATGAAATTTAAATTATTAAGTATTTATCACTAGAAAAATTATTTTTCTTTAAATTTGTTCATGATTGTATCATTTGTTATCATGTGATTGAATTTAGACATTCTTTCAAAATAGATACAAAACTAAATTGCAATTAATTAAAGTATGTAAATTTCATCATCGCAATTTAATATTTTAAAAATTATGAGTAAGAACTCATTGTCATTGCTAACAATCAATTCAATGATTATCTATCTAATATCAAATAGGAAAACTTCAAAGTTGTATCTTTAAGTATTTATTTAGAGTATTCACGAGTCATTTGATAAGAAAAATGATTTACTACTAAAAACACATACCAAACACTAAAATTTAACATCACTTATGGTGAGATTCAATTTTTTTAAATACTTAATTATGATGGAGGACAAGGGTGTACAAAAAATACTATACCACTCACAAATTTTTTACTTCTATTATCAAGTACTCATATGTATTCTAATTATTTTTAGTTAACACACATCCTATTTCATTTCATTATAGAAGCATGTTTCAACAGGTAATTGATTATATGATTATATTGATCTTAAATTGTTACATTAATTCTTTGAGATACTTAGATCACTATAATGATAGAATTATGTATATGTCCCCTGGGAAATAATTATTGAGAAGTATACATTTTTTATATTGGTTTCTTATAACTTCTTATATCTTAAAATGATATATGAATACATTCCAGAGTACATTGGAAATAAGTGAGCTAATAGAGTGACCCAAATCAAGATCCTCCAATAATGTATTTTGTCTAAAAGATATTTTATAATGAATACTTTAAAAAATTAATCATGAATAGCATATCACTTTTCCACTTCTAGCAAACTAGATCAGTTTAATGTTAAGGAGATAGAGAGTTATCCTTAAATATAGAACATGTTAGATAACTTTTCTTAAATATTGTTAGACTTGTTATATAAGCAACTAGAAGGTGGGTTGGCATGAATTTTTTATCTATGTATTTAAACTTTTAAAATAATTCATTAGTAATCAAATAGTTGATGCTAATCATATTTGAAGTCTATTGTGGCATATTATATTTTTTCATGACTATAAATGAATAAAAAAATATTTAATTTTTTTCATTAAGTACGATTGGGTTTTTATTCAATTTATTACATGGTTATAAATTTATTTACTAGAACTTTTTGACATGACTATATCATGTGGCATTATAGCCTATCTAATTTTGTAGAATGGTTTTAGAGAAAAAGAGAGGAGAGGGGGATAACTATGGGGGAGGTGAGTATGGGAGGAGGTGAGCGTTTGAATTCTATGAAGGTTGGAAATCTCTTCAAGTCAACCATATGAGGTGAAGGTGTTGGAGAATGGAACTTCAAATGGAATAGGGGATTTTAATTCCCCTATTGTATCCATGATCATTGAGATTGCAAGGGACACTTCCAAGTAGGAGTTAGTGGGTAGCAAGAAGATGGATCCTTCTTTCAAATCTTTTGGTGGGGGTTCCTCACTAGGAGAATCAAAAGTGGATAAATATTTTTGGCTCTATATTAAAACGTAAGTCTATAACTCGAGTGGCTCATTATGTGGATCTTTCTTTAGGTGTTTTTTTTATGGTCCCTGATAACCTAGCTCATAAAGATATTGCCTCTATGGATTGTTTTTTGATTGGGTAATTTATTGGACCCAAGGAAAATATAGATTGTTCACTCATGGGTGTCTAGGAAATAGTAAAATAAGGGTCAAATTGTTTTTCTATCCATGGATAATTAATTTTTTACCTCTACCCTTACTTGTGAAGAATATTTTCTACTAGCACTTCAGGGCAAATGCTTGGATATTAGGTAAGCCTTCTCTTTCCCTTAAGTGTTCAGAACCAAGTTTTTCACCCCTACATTGGGTGTGATGTTTCATCAATTTGGGTGAGGCTGCAAAGTCTGCCCTTAGAAATTATAGTTGAAGAAATTTTTAGGTATATTGTGTCTTTCTTTGGGGAGATTTTATTGGTTGATTCTATGGAAGTGGCTTGAAAGAGATTGGTTTATGCTCACATCTATGTTAATATCAAATAGTCTATAGATATACCTAAATAAATCTAAATTAAATATAGGCTTGATGAATATCCTCATACTTTATAGTTTGAATCTATTCTCTTTCCTTTCTTTCACTATAAAAATGTTGGTGATTAGGCTAAGGCCTACCCTCTGAAATAGATGTGTAATAGGAAAGGTAAGGTAGGTCTAGAAGAAAAAGGACCTTGTAACAATATTTGTTACTAGAGATTTGATGAAGAAGGATTTATTAAAAGGAGATCCTAAGGGATGTACTAAGGATGCTTAAGTTGATTTAGAGATGTTGGATGGTATAAGGGAAGAGGAGACTCATGAGGGAAATGATTCTTTGTGGGAACTCGAGGATCATGGAAATGGTCTTTTGGGAGTTATTTAAGGGGTAAACATGGTGGCTCCTATCCCATCTCAAGATAGTGAAAGGTCTGGTATTGGGTTGTGGGTTAATCTCATGGAGGATCTCTTTGAGTCTCATGATCATGGTTTTTTCTGTGAATGGGTATGATAAGGAAGGATCTCATTCTTGATAGGGGTGTGATGATATGGGATCTATAGGTAATGGAGATGAGAATTGAGAGGGTGATTGTAATGCATTATTTTCCCTAGTAAAGTCTATGGGAAAGAATAAATTTAACCCACAAACTCATGTTATGAATACTACAACCCAATTGAAAGCATATTGTATTGTGTTTTAAAAATGAGCAGGAAGGCCTTCCCTCACTCAATCCATAGATAAGGCTAATAAAGTAGAGGTTACAAATGGTCTACAAAAGAGTCTTCTAGAGATGAAAATTTATGGCCACCCCCAACCTCTTTCTAAATAAAGACGTTCTCTTAAAATATCAGGGGGATGAATCACCCCCATAACTTGCCCTTTTATAAAATCTGATAAGAGAGCATAAAATTGACGTTTGTATTATTAAGGAAGCCATAAAGCTAAAATATAAAGTTAGTAAGCTAAAAACTATTGTTTATAGTCAAGATCATATTTAATGTGTTGATTCAGATGGTGCTTCAGAAGGTTCTCTCACCTTTTGGAATCACCATTTAGTGAGAGGTACTATTGTATACTCATCTACAAAACATATTTCCATAGCATTTGTTCATTTGTATGATGGTTCCTCTTGGGTTGTTTTGAATATATGTGCTCCAAATGATAATATGGTTACGAGAAAACTTTGGGATGCTCTGTCTAATTTTTGGATTAACTATAATTTTGATAGATGGATTGTGATGGGAGATTTTAATACATCTTTCTTCAGCACTAATAAGAAGGGAGGTTCTCCTATTCCTTGGATTGTACTCAAGATTTATTTGATTTTTATTAATGCTTAAGGGGTTGTTTTTACTTTGACCTGCATGGAGCTAAAACATAAATAATAAATTAATGAAAATAACTTAGCCATGTCATTTCTCACATGTTCAATGTTCAAACAAATTAATAACATAGAATTTAAGGAGCAGACCAAATATATCCATAGGAATTTGAAAAAAGTTAAGAAGCCTTATCTAAAGGATGGCCAAAGCAATTATTGATATTAGGCTAGATAGGGCCCTTATCTCTCCTATATAGCTTAATAATTTTGTTTAATTATACTTTCTTCTCTACCTAGGATTGTGTTGGATCACTTCTCTATTTATCTCTAGGTAGATAAAGTGTGTACAAAAAAAGAAGAATTTTCTTTTCTTGTTTTAGAAAATATGAACTTTGGATCCCAATCTAAATAATAGGATTAAATATTGGTGGCGTAATTATATTCAAGGTATAACCATTTATTCAAATGTAAATGAATTGGTGGTGGTTAAAGCCAATATTTAGAAATGGAATAATTCTTAATAGAATACTATTTGATTAAGAAATGCATATCCATATTTATTTGTCTGCTTCTATGAGTA
>BSBK01009578.1:5000-160869 GCA_027943335.1 Chamaecyparis obtusa | reverse complement strand
AGTACTCTGCATGTAGCCCTGCAAATACACTAGGATCGCCTAAGAAACATTGTCTTGTAGCATCTCATGGATCACCGATACCTCTCACGGGGTTCGAGTTACGAGCCTTGAAAGTTTGCTGACCAATCATGCTTAGTGCACCTTGGGGACACTTTTGTCCGACGTGGTCCGGAACGTTCTACTGACTCAGTGGTTGAAACGGGGTTGTCCCTAGCATTTATCCGCCCAACTAGAGCTAAGGGCGTAGTCAATTCAGTGCTGGGATGAATGGTTTGGAAGTAATCCAGTGGTGCAACTTTCAACTGACCCTCATTGCAAGTTTTGACATCGATGGAGACTGGCATGCCAAATTCAAACAAATTTGAATCTCCCAGAATGGAGAGAGTTTATTGTAGGCCTCGGAAACACTGTCCTATAGCATCTCACAAATATTTGATACCTCTCACAAGGTCTGAGTTACGAGCCTTGAAAGTTCGCTACTCAATCATGCTTAGTGCACCTTGGGGACACTTTTGTCTGACGTGGTCCGGAATGTTCTACTGACTCAGTGGTTGAAATGGGGTTGTCCCTAGCATTTATCCGCCCAACTAGAGCTAATGGTGCAGTCCATTCAGTGCTGGGATGAATGGTTTGGAAGTAATCCAGTGGTGCAACTTTCAACTGACCCTCATTGCAAGTTTTGACATCGATGGAGACTGGCGTGCCAAATTCAAACAAATTTGAATCTCCCAGAATGGAGAGAGTTTATTGTAGGCCTCAGAAACACTGTCCTATAGCATCTCACAAATTTCTAATACCTCTCACAGGGTCTGAGTTACAAGCCTCGAAAGTTTGCTACTCAATCATGCTTAGTGCACCTTGGGGACACTTTGGTCCAACGTGGTCCGGAACGTTCTACTGACTCAATGGTCGAAATAGGGTTGTCCCTAGCATTTACCCACTCAATCGGAGCTAATGGAACAGTCCATTCAGTGCTGAGATGAATGGTTTGGAAGTAATCCAGTGGTGCCACTTTCAACTGACCCTCACTGCAAGTTTTGGCATCGAGTGAGACTGGCGTGCCAAATTCAAAAAAATTTGAATCTCCCAGAATGGAGAGAGGTTATTGTAGGACTTAGAAACATTGACCTGTAGCATCTCACAGATATTTGATACCTCTCATGGGGTCCGAGTTACGAGCCTCAAAAGTTTGCTGCCCAATCATGCTTAGTGCACCTTGGGGACACTTTGGTCTGGCATGGTCCGGAACATTCTACTGACTCAGTGGTCGAAATAGGGTTGTTCCCAGCATTTATCTATCCAATTGGAGATAATGGCACAATCCATTCGGTGTCAGGATGAATGGTTTGGAAGTAATCCATTGGTGCAACTTTCAACTGACCCTCATTGCAAGTTTTGGCATCGAGCAAGATTGGCGTGCCAAATTCAAACAAATTTGAATCTCCCAGAATAGAGAGAGGTTATTGTAGGCCTCAAAAACTTCATCTTGTAGCATCTCACAGATCTCTAATACCTCTCACAGGGTCCGAGTTACGAGCCTTGAAGTTTGTTGCCCAATCGTGCTTAGTGCACCTTGGGGACACTTTGGTCTAGCGTGGTCCGAACATTCTACTGACTCAGTGGTCTAAATGGGGTTGTCCGTAGAATTTACCCATACAATCCATTCGGTGTCAGGACAAATGATTTAGAAGTAATCCATTGGTGCAACTTTCAACTGACCCTCATTGCAAGTTTTAGCATCAAGTGAGATTGGTGTGCCAAATTCAAAAAAATTTGAATCTCCCAAAATGGAGAGAGGTTTTTGTAGGCCTCAAAAATTTCATCCTATAGCATCTCATAGATCTTTGATACCTCTCACGGGGTCTGAGTTATGAGCCTCAAAAGTTTTCTGCCCAATCGTGCTTAGTGCACCTTGGGGACACTTTGGTCTGGCATGGTCTGGAACGTTCTACTGACTCAGTGGTCGAAATGGGGTTGTTCCTAGAATTTACCCACCCAAATGAAGCTAATGGAACAGTCCATTCGGTGCCAGGATGCAATCCTTGAACACTATCCCTTCACCCCAGGGAATCATCATTTTACTTTCGACACATTTGACCAATTTTGACTCGATGACTCCAACTATTACATCATTTGATGATACAAATGTAATGGAATTAAGACAAAAGAAATGTAAGGATACAAAATTAAGATGATACAAATTATATAAGGATACAACATTCATAGTAAGGAAACACATTTTTTGCACTTTACATGGCATTAAGACGATACAAATGTGGGCTTTTAATATTTGCAAATCAACCCCGTGGGCTCTTTTATATTTCAAATTTTGCATTTAATTCTACATCAAATTTTTTATATACAAAATTTGGCATCTAAATATGCACATTACATTCAATTGTTATTTTTATATACAAAATTTGGCATCTTAATATGCACATTACATTCGATTGTTATTTTTATATACAAAATTTGGCATCTAACTATGCACATTACATTCGATTGTTGGTGTTATATACAAAATTTGGCATCTAAATATGAAAATTACACAACTATATATAAAAAATAAGTGTCCTTTTTGCTCCAATCCCTGCATTCGAAAGGCAGAAGAAAAGTTAATAGAGAATATAAGAAGTGTCCTTTTGGCATCTAAATATGCAAATTACACAACTATATCTAACTTGAGTTTAAATTACCTACTGAAGTGTGCTTGAAGGGTCATCTATGTGCTTGAGAGTATTCAGTATTGCTTCATGATCAGCAATACTAATAGTCTGAAGTTCCTTTGTCTTTGGTTTTCATTGATGTTTCAACAACTTAACATTAGCTGCTATAACAAGGTGTGAATACATGAGAATGGCTTTGTGCTTCTCATAGTCTTCAAATGCAGGAATGCCATTATTTCTAATCATATATGTGTGCAACCATGTTCCCACAACAACATGTGAACATATTGGATATGTGAACATATCATCATCTTTCATCGGTTGTGCAAGTTTCTGCTTTCCTCATACACAATGTGCTAACCAGTAATCCGATCTCTCATCATTCCCTTCTGGTGCAACCAATGCAAAAACATGTCCTGGCTGGAGAAGATCTGAAAGATGGTCATAGTCAAGTGGACAATCCATGTCATCATTTATTATAGATACTATGGGAGATAAAGGAGTAAGATAATGTGGAACCCATGTATCAACCCACTCACTTGACTCACAGTGATCCCAATCACAGTGAAGACAAATCGAACAATAACAAGCCAACTCTTATGTCCAAATGGTCCATGTACTAGCATCTGAGCTTTGAAATGAATGTATTTTTGAAGAATCTTTCACAGTTTGATAATCCAACCTATCTCCTATTGTGCCCAACTCAACCAACCAAAAGAATTTGTGCACCGCTGAATCAAGAGTCCCCCCCTGTGACAATGTTGAAGTACACCAATCAACAATAAAATGGGCATCAATGAGTTCTGCACTTGAAATCCTCATTTATTCCTTAACTAGAGCTCTCTTTACGCATGCACCTGGTCCATCATGGTCCCCTTTTCCATGACCGGCCTAAAAAAAACTCCAAATATGAGGTACACCTCTCTCTACATGCATTCTACATAACCAATAAAACATACGAGCATTTTTTAATTGACCTGTGCAGTTATCTGACCAAATGAGATGTCTATCCATAGCAATATTATTTCCTTGCACCCACTCAAAATAATTCTCAAAGCAATGTTGGACAAACTCAGATGACTGCGATCTATCATCACTCATATAAAAATGGTACTCTTTGATTATCTTCCAGTCATCTTCTATATTATCAGGGGAATGTCTATATGTTATGTGCACAAAAATAGAAACCTGAATAGAATTGTAATATTGAGCTTGCAACTCATTTTGGGGCTGCAATGTATAGTTCTCTACAAAGTCAACAACTGATATAATAGTGCCAATCAGGAAAGTGGCCTTACACATCCTAAATTGTTGATCTAACCACTGAGACCTATGACTATGCCTTGCATACTTGTAAAAAAGATTCTTCCTGAAATTTGAAATAAAATCAGCTACATTGCATTCTTTAGTAACCAACTCACATCTAGAGCCTTCACCTCCACTTTTTAATGTATATTTAACAGTTTCATATACCTTTTTGTGAACAATTGTTTTTCCAAAATCGTGTTCATAGCCCTCATGAATACATTCAACAAACTTCACTAGCCCACCACACTTTAAGCACTTATCATTTAAGCAATATTTTCTATAAAAGAAACATCCATCATCTCTAGGACATAAAAAATGATCTAGCAAGTCTCTTGATGATTTTGGAAGAGCACTTGCACCACACTCCTCCAACATTTCACTACTATGCAAAGTAGAATGAATGGATCATAACAATTCATGGTGCATTGAAAACTCCACATGGTATTTGCAACAACAAGTATTTTGAATCTTAAGAGGCACACAAAAAAAGGCTTCGGGGCTTCAAAAGCTCTTTGTGATATTTGCAATGTTGGATGTGTCTCACAAATTTTTTTGAACAACATTGTTTGACTCACCTCCAAATAATGTTTGGGATGCAGGGTGCGGTCTCGAATGTCAATTCTCAACTTCAAGAGATCCTTCACATTTAGTGACACTCTTGAGTTAGATTGCCAAAATAGTTGAATTTGATCCTTCACAGCATTGGTAAGCTTCTTATCACAACGTGAAAGTCTCCCACCATAAGCCCATGTATCATTTTGAAGAGGATCATCAAGTCTTTCTCTTCTTGCAAGTGCTTTATCCAAAGTTTTACGATTTAGATTCAAGTTAACACAAGTTTTTCTCATCAAATGAGCATTTCTCAAATGATGACATACTAAGGAAGTTGTAATAACCCTCATAGCGGCTCTCTTATCTTTTTCCTTGGTAGTCTTCCCAATGGAATTGAGAGCACTAAAAAGATTTCTCACAATAATAGCATTTCGCTCCTTTTTCTTGTTCACACTAATCTTCAATTTGACTAGTATATGTCTCATCTTATGCATCTTTAACAATTGCACAAACATTTGACATTTCTCAACCAACGTCTTGTGCCTAAAAAATTGATCAAAATATTTTGAAACCCACAACCAAACGGTTCTTTCTGATCTCTTACTATCGAAATTGCTCATTATGTTCTCATCAATTTCAAGTAACCATTTAGTTCTTCTTGAATGTCTCAATTTTGAAGTTTATCTTTCTTCCTCCGAAGGGACTTCATTTCTCATATAATTTGGAGATGTGTAACATTAATTTGGTTCTTCTACACCATTATCATTGTCAATTCCTTCATATTCAATCGGTGGATTATCATTGACAATGTCAACACTTCCATTGGCCACATGTACATGTTCATTTTCAAAACCTACATTTTAATCTTCAAAACCTAAATTCTCATTTTTAAAACCTACATTTTCATCTTCAAATTCATATTCTTCACTTGAAACCACATTCAAAGGTGGGTCTATGCCGACATCTTCATTAATATTTAACATACCTTGTCTCTTGTTTCAATGGGAAGCCCTATCCATTTCTTTATACACTTCAACATCTTCATTTGTGAGTCCTCCTCTTCCGTTTATGCTTTTGACGACTACTACTCCCCATAATTAGATAAAAAAGAAGATGCAAATACCTTTGGTAATAGAGAAAATCACCCCAAAAAGTGGATTTTTGTCTTCTCGCTGCAACTCAAATCTTGTAATTCAAGAAAAAAAAAACGTGCCTCTCTAGAGGGACCCAGAGAATCTTGTTTTTACTTTTTACTAGTAAAGAGAATCGGATATCCGATAATATCTGATATCCGATAGCTCCGCCAAAATTTTGGGAAAATCTATATCCCTCTCTCTAACCTTTCTCTCTCCTCTCTCTCTCCCACCTCTCTCTCTCTCTCTCTCTCTCTCTCTCTCTCTCTCTCTCTCTCTCTCTCTCTCTCTCTCTCTCTCTCTCTCTCTCTCTCTCCTCTCTCCTCCCTCTGTCTGTCTCTGTCTGTCTCTCTATCTCTCTGTCTCTGTCTCTCTATCTCTTTTTATCTCTGTCTGTCTCTGTCTCTCTCTCTGTCTCTCTGTCTCTGTCTCTGTCTCTGTCTCTCTGTCTCTCTCTGTCTCTGTCTTTGTCTCTGTCTCTGTCTCTATCTGTCTGTCTGTCTATCTCTCTCTCTCTCTCTCTCTCTCTCTCTCTCCTCTCTCTCTCTCTCTCTCTCTCTCTCTCTCTCTCTCTCTATGTTTTTGTCTCTGTCTCTGTCTCTCTCTCTCTCTCTCTCTCTCTCTCTCTCTCTCTCTCTCTCTCTCTTTGTCTCTGTCTCTCTATCTCTCTGTCTCTTTGTCTCTCTCTATCTCCTTCCCTTTCTCTCTTTCCTACTCTCCTACTCTCGCCCTTGTTTTCTCCCTTTATATCTCATTCCCCCCCCCTCTCTCTCTCTCTCTATGTTTTTGTCTCTGTCTCTGTCTCTATCTCTGTCTTTGTCTGTCTATCTGTCTCTCTCTCTCTCTCTCTCTCTCTCTCTCTCTCTCTCTCTCTCTCTCTCTCTCTCTGTCTTTGTCTTTGTCTCACTGTCTCTCTCTGTATCCTTCCCTTTCTCTCTTTCCTACTCTCCTACTCTCGCCCTTGTTTCTCCCTCTATATCTCATTCCCCCCCGTCTCTCTCTCTCTCTCCCCTTCACCTTCTCTCTCTCCTACTCTCTTCCCTCCCCCCTCTCTCTCCTCTCTGATCTAGAGCCTTCACCTCCATTTTTTAATTAATATTTAAAGGTTTCATATACCTTTTTGTGGACAATGTGCCTTAAATGTTCTTACATCAATTTTTATGCCACTGTTAGTTTCTAGAACAGATGATGAGCATACGCTAGTTCTACATCTGTGTGAAATTTAGTTTAGAGACTTAAAAAATCAATTGATTGTATTCAATTGAGGGGAAGTCCATTGACATCTACTTATTCAGTATTGTCAGACCACCGAAATTACAAGGAGTCTGTAGAAAAAATTCTGTCCTGGATACTTTCAAGAGGATTTGGGCTGAAACTGTCTGTCCTCAAATCAAGTGTGCAGGTATTTTTTTGAAATCATTTTGTATATCAAATAATATAATACATACTAATATAAAAATTTATATTATAATATTTATGATATGCTATTACAATAAGCAGGGTAAGCTTCCCTCATCGAAGTGGTTTGAATCCCAATTCAGTATATGATGCAGGAGCATCCTGGGTGTAAGAGCAATCTTGCATCACCCAAAAATATTTATATTTTTATATTCAATAAGGGTTATTTTGTGCAGAGCTGCTATTTATGGAAAGTTACTATTTTTGGTAATTTTCGTATGTGCTCAGAATGATCTGATTTCTTTCTTGGAGGTTCATTTTGGTCATATAAGCCTGCCAGTAAAGTTTCATTGCCAGATCAAGTGTATATTGGAAGATATTGAAGATTTTCGCTATTGGCAGCAGGGTACAGAAACTTTGAACTCAGTTTTGAAGGCTTTAGAGGCCCCGGATGAGGTCAAAAATTTGGGTGACGGGCGCTTGCGCTCCTCAAGCCTGTAGAGCGCTTCGTGGCATTTCTGAAATGGGGTTATAATAGCCGATCGGATCAACTGGTGATGACTTATGGTCTTCGAAACTTGGGCCACCTGAAATGGCGAAAAATAATTTTCTTCAAAATTTTTGTTCGGGTTTCAAAGGTTATCTTGAGCCGACAATGATGTAATGAAATGTAAAATAAAATAATTCTAAGTTTGGTCGGCCTTATTGGCTAAAATTCTGGAACCTTCTCAAGCGGTGAAAAATTGCCTATATAAGGAAGGCTGTGTTATTGTCTTAGGCAGTTCAAAATAGTTCTGGGTAGTAGATCTGGGTATTGATTCGAGGCTTTGTCCTACAGAATATTGTAAGGGAATGCCCATGTGGCTTTGCATATTGTAATTCTAAAAGTTTGTAATTCCACATTTGTGGAGATAATAAGAAGCCAATTTTCTGTTCTTGCATATTATTGTGGTTTCTCTGTTTATGTTATGTGTTTGTGGTATTAAGGGGAGCACCCTTCATCAAGTGGTATCAGAGCAGGTTTTCTTGAGTGTGTAAACAGATCACCGACTGTGAGGCAGTTTGCACCAGGACCATGGTTAGGGTTTCAGCGCGCATCGCGAAAATGCCTCCACGAAGAGAACGTGGCGGAAGACCTCGTGCTGTGACACCTGAGGTTAGAGAGCTGCAGAGACAAGTGCAAGCATTGCAAGAAGAGATTCGCAGAGGAATGAATCTTAATGTCAGAGACGAAAGCGAGGATCAAGCCGAAGAAGAATATCAAGAAGGAGAAGTTGAAATTGTGAACCAGGAGGAAGAAAGACTTTTTCGGGCGATTTCTAAGATTGGGAAAAGACCTAAGATCGAGGTTCCTACATTTTCTAGAAATCTTAACCCAGAGGAATTGATCGACTGTATCAATGAATGTGAAGAATATTTTGAGTATGAAGATGTTGAGGATCTTGATAGGGTCAAATTTGCGAAGGCCAGACTAAAAGGTCATGTGAAGATATGGTGGCAAGAGATTCAGTTGGAGCGAAATAGAAGGGGAAAAAAGAAAATCACGAGATGGGATCGGATGGTGGATAAATTGAAGCGACAGTTCATTCCTGTTGATTATGAGCTTGACCTACTGAAGAAAATGCAGAGTTTGAAGCAAGCAGGAAGATCTGTTCAGGAGTATACAGAGGAGTTCTATCGACTTCTCATCAAAACAAGCCATGCAGAAGCTGATAAGGAGAAAGTTGCCCGATACCTTAATGGGTTAAGGCCAAGCATTCAGGATGTGCTGAATCTGATTCGAATGAATAGTATTGAAGAGGCATACCAGTTTGCCCTAAAAGTAGAGGAAAAGCTGAACAAGAAGTTTGAGAGCAGACAAAATGGAAGAGGTCGCGGTGGACGATCTGGTGGACGGTCATATGGTGGCCGAAATAAAGATCCGAAAAAGAAGGATGAGGCCAGTAGCAGTCAGAATCAGCGAGGAAATAATTTCAATCGCTTCCAGGATCAGAATAATAGAGATCAAAGAGGAAGAGGAAGAGGATGAGGATCTGGAAGAGGTGGCTTCCGTGGAACATGTTTTCACTGTGGAGAAGAAGGTCACAGGGCATTTGAATGTCCTCAGCGCCAAGGCAGAACAGATAGGAGAAATGAAGGCCAGGCCAGAGTTGCGCATGTCGATGAAGATGCTAGATCATCAAATTTTGAAGATGCTGAAAGAGGAGAAACGCTAATTAATAGAAGAGTCTTGCTGAGTGGTGAGAATGAACCTGAACAAAGGAGGAGCCTGTTTCGCACTAGATGCAAGTGTGAGGGTAAATGTTGTGATGTGATTATCGATAGTGGAAGCACTGACAATTTGGTGTCAGAAGAGATGGTGACAAAGTTGAAGCTCAAGAGACAGAAACACCCACATCCATATCGGATTGCCTAGGTGCAGGATGACCACAAGGTCATGGGCAGTGAACAGTGCCTGGTAAAGTTCAAGATCGGCGGATACCAAGATGAGGTATTGTGTGATATCATATCTATGGATGCATGTCATATGTTGTTGGGTAGATCATGGTAGTTTGAGAGATGTTCTGTACATGATGGTCGTGCGAATACCTATTCCCTTACAAAGGATGGAGTGCGACATAAGCTAAAACCATTGAAGGAGATTGAAGAAAAGGTATGTGGTACTGCAAAGATAACTTTTGTTGATGAAAGAAATTTCTTAGATGGTATGAGGCATGAGCATGTATGTTTTGCTTTAATTCTAAAAGCTGGTAAAGAGGAAGTAGAAGATGTTCTTGTAGAAGTTGCAGATTTGTTGAATGAGTTTCAGGATATTGTATCCGATAACGTGCCTGATGGATTACCACCAGTCAGGAAGATCAGCCATCAGATGGACTTGATCCCATGAGCGAGTTTGTCGAACAAGGCAGCACATAGAATGACACCTGCAGAAAGTGAGGAGTTGAACAGACAAGTACATGAGTTGTTACAGAAAGGATTGATCCGTGAGAGTCTGAGTCCTTGTGCTGTACCAGCGGTATTAGCACCAAAGAAGAATGGAGAATGGAGGATGTGTATAGATTCTAGGGCAATAAACAAGATCACAATCAAATACAGGTTTCCATTGCCACGAATGGATGATATTATGGACTGTTTGAGTGGAGCTGTTTATTTTTAAAGATAGATCTAAAAAGTGGATATCATCAGATTCGGATCAGAGAAGGAGATGAATGGAAGACTGCCTTCAAGACAAAGGAAGGACTGTATGAGTGGGTAGTCATGCCTTTTGGGCTAACCAATGCACCGAGCACTTTCATGCGGCTCATGAACAAGGTTCTGAAAGAATTTCTGGGTAAGTTTGTCATTGTTTACCTAGATGATATTTTGATCTTTAGTAAGACATTGGAGGAGCATATGATGCATATTTGTATGGTATTTGAGAAGCTGAGGAAGAGAAATTGTTGATTAATTTGAAGAAGTGCAGTTTTGTGAAGAAAGAGTTAGTGTATTTGGGATTTGTAGTTTTAGCAGAAGATCTAAAAATGGACCCAGAGAAGGTACAGGCTATCCTTGAATGGCCTACTCCAAGGAGTGCTACTGAGGTAAGATCTTTTCATGGTTTGGCTAGCTTTTACAGAAAGTTTATCCGAAATTTTAGCAGTATCTGTGGACCCTTGACTGAAACAATGAGAGGGGATAGAAAAGAGTTTAAGTGGACTAATAGGGCAGAAAAGAGTTTTCAATTATTGAAACAAAAAGTTACAGAACAACCTGTTTTAGCACTTCTAGATTTTAATAAGGTGTTTCAAGTAGATTGTGATGCTAGTGGTACTGCAATAGGAGCTGTTATGAGCCAAGAAGGTAAACCTGTTGCGTATTTCAGTGAGAAGTTAAATGATGCCAAGAGGAAGTATTCTATTTTTGATAAAGAATTTTATGCTATAGTTCAGGCATTAAAGAAGTGGAGACATTATTTTCTTCCTTAGGAGTTTGTTTTGTATACTGATCATCAAGCTTTGCAATATTTGAATAGTCAAGGAAAGTTGAATCAGAGGCATTTGAAATAGGTTGAGTTTTTGCAGAGTTATACATTTGTTTTGAAACATAGGAGTGGAAAGTCTAATAGGGTTGCAGATGCTCTTAGTAGAAGGCAACTATTGCTGACATAAATGCAGATTGAAGTGGTTGGGTTCAAGGAACTCAAGAATTTGTATCCAGAGGATCCTGATTTTGGTGAAGCTTGGAAAGCTTGTACAGAACCTGTTACTCTAGACAGGACGAAATGGTTGGATTTCATCATCCAGGATTATATGCTATTCAGAGGGAGTCAGTTGTGCATTCCACAAAGTTCTATGAGGGAGAATCTCATCAAGGAGAAGCATAGTGGAGGATTGGCTGGACATTTTGGTCGTGATAAAATCATTGGTTTGGTTAGTGAGAATTATTATTGGCCGCAGTTGCAGTAAGATGTGAAGAAGTTTCTACATAGTTGCAGAGTATGTCAGATGGCGAAAGGAGTGAAGCAGAATACAGGATTGTATCAGCCATTACCTGTACCAGAGAAGCCTTGGGAAGATATCAGCATGGACTTTGTTTTTGGTTTACCGAGGACTCAGCGAGGGCATTATTCAATTTTTCTGGTGGTTGACAGATTTTTAAAGATGGCACATTTCATTCCCTGCAAGAAAACTAATGATGTTGTTCATGTAGCAGAATTGTTTTTCAGAGAAGTAGTGAGACTTCATAGTTTACCAAAGACCATAGTTTCAGATCGGGACACTAAGTTTGTTGGATATTTCTGGCGTACATTATGGAAGAAGTTGAAGACAGATTTGAAGTTCAGTTCATCACATCATCCACAGACTGATGGAGAGACAGAGGTGGTGAATAGGAGTTTAGAAAATTTGCTGAGATGTTTGGTTGGAGATAAGCCAACGGGATGGGATTTGATTTTACCACAGGTAGAATTTGCATACAATAATTCTGTCAACAGGAGCACTGGTAAATCACCATTCCAGATTGTATATGGAAGTAGTCCAAGAAATGCATCTGAATTAAGGAAGATAGATAAAGGAGAAACAAGTAGTGCTGAAGCTGAGGATTTTACAGAACACTTGAAGAACATCCATGGGGAGGTGAGGAAGCATATTACCAAGATGAACCCACAGTATAACGCTAAGACAGATGAGAAAAGGAGGTATAAGGAATTTCAGGTCGGTGATGAAGTCATGGTTCATTTGCGGAAGGAGCGGTTTTCAGTTGGTACATATAACAAGCTGAAAATGAAGAAGTTTGGACCATGCAGGATATTGAAGAAACATGATTCAGGAAATGCATATGAAGTAGAATTGCCTACTGAGCTAAATATTTCACTAGTGTTTAACATTTCAGATCTAACAGAGTATCATGAAGGCGGTGTTGAAGATGAGATCACAGCAGCACAGTGGAGTATTCCAGCAACTAGTTCAGACACTAAGGAGATTGCAGATATACTGGATAGTCATGTTGGCAGAAGCACAAGGAATAGGATATATGAAGAATATCTGGTCAAGTGGAAAGGACGACCTATTGAAGATTCATCATGGCTAACAAAGGAGGAGGTTAACCGTCTTGGTTTTCCTCTACACACCTGAGTCGTGACAAGGTCACTTCTCAAATTACCCTGGGTGTCTGATGTAGGAGCATCCTGGGTGTAAGAGCAATCTTGCATCATCCAAAAATATTTATGTTTTTATATTCAATAAAGGTTATTTTGTGCAGAGCTGCTATTTATGGAAAGTTACTATTTTTGGTAATTTTCGTATGTGCTCAAAATGATCTGATTTCTTTTTTGAAGGTTCATTTTGGTCATATAAGTCTGCCAGTAAAGTTTCATTGCCAGATCAAGTGTATATTGGAAGATATTGAAGATTTTTGGTATTGGCAGCAGGGTACAGAAACTTTGAACTCAGTTTTGAAGGCTTTAAGGCCCCGGATGAGGTTGAAAATTTGGGTGACAGGCGCTTGCGCCGATTGAGCCTATAGAGCGCTTCGTGGCATTTCAGAAATGGGGTTATAATAGCCGATCAGATCAACTGGTGATGACTTATGGTCTTCGGAAGTTGGGCCACCTGAAATGGCGAAAAATAATTTTCTTCAAAATTTCTGTTCGGGTTTCAAAGGTTATCTTGAGCCGACTATGATGTAATGAAATGTAAAATAAAATAATTCTAAGTTTGGTCGGCCTTATTGGCTAAAATTCTGGAACCTTCCCAGGCGGTGAAAAATTGCCTATATAAGGAAGGCTGTGTTATTGTCTTAGGCAGTTTAGAATAATTCTGGGTAGTAGATCTGGGTATTGATTCGAGGCTTTGTCCTACAGAATATTGTAAGGGAATGCCCATGTGGCTTTGCATATTGTAATTCTAAAAGTTTGTAATTCCACATTTGTGGAGATAATAAGAAGCCAATTTTCTGTTCTTGCATATTGTTGTGGTTTCTCTGTTTCTGTTATGTGTTTGTGGTATTAAGGGGAGCACCCTTCATCAAGTGGTATCGGAGCAGGTTTTCTTGAGTGTGTAAACAGATCGCCGACTGTGAGACAGTTTGCACCAGGACCGTGGTTAGGGTTTCAGCGCGCATCGCGAAAATGCCTCCACGAAGAGAACGTGGTGGAAGACCTGGTGCTGTGACACCTGAGGTTAGAGAGCTGCAGAGACAAGTGCGAGCATTGCAAGAAGAGATTCGCAGAGGAATGAATCTTAATGTCAGAGACGAAAGTGAAGATGAAGCCGAAGAAGAATATCAAGAAGGAGAAGTTGAAATTGTGAACTAGGAGGAAGAAAGACTTTTTCGGACGATTTCCAAGATTGGAAAAAGACCTAAGATCGAGGTTCCTACATTTTTTGGAAATCTTAACCCAGAGGAATTGATTGACTGGATCAATGAATGTGAAGAATATTTTGAGTATGAAGATGTTGAGGATCCTGATAGGGTCAAATTTGCGAAGGCCAGACTGAAAGGTCATGCGAAGATATGGTGGCAAGATATTCAGTTGGAGCGAAATAGAAGGGGAAAGGAGAAAATCACGAGATGGGATCGGATGGTGGATAAATTGAAGCGACAGTTCATTCTTGTTGATTATGAGCTTGACCTACTGAAGAAAATGCAAAGTTTGAAGCAAGTAGGAAGATCTGTTCAGGAGTATACAGAGGAGTTCTATTGACTTCTCATCAGAATAGGCCATGCAGAAGCTGATAAGGAGAAAGTTGCCCGATACCTTAATGGGTTAAGGCCAAGCATTCAGGAGGAGCTGAATCTGGTTCGAATGAATAGTATTGAAGAGGCATACCAGTTTGCCCTAAAAGTAGAGGAAAAGCTGAACAAGAAGTTTGAGAGCAGACAAAATGGAAGAGGTCGCGGTGGACGATCTGGTGGACGGTCATATGGTGGCCGAAATGAAGATCCGAAAAAGAAGGATGAGGCCAGTAGCAGTCAGAATCAGCGAGGAAATAATTTTAATCACTTCTAGGATCAGAATAATAGAGATCAAAGAGGAAGAGGAAGAGGACAAGGATCTGGAAGAGGTGGCTTCTGTGGAACATGTTTTCACTGTGGAGAAGAAGGTCACAGGGCATTTGAATGTCCTCAGCACCAAGACAGAATAGATAGGAGAAATGAAGGCTAGGCCAGAGTTGCGCATGTCGATGAAGATGCTAGATCATCAAATTCTGAAGATGTTGAAAGAGGAGAAATGCTAATTAATAGAAGAGTCTTGCTGAGTGGTGAGAATGAACCTGAACAAAGGAGGAGCCTGTTTCGCACTAGATTCAAGTGTGAGGGTAAATGCTGTGACGTGATTATCGATAGTGGAAGCACTGACAATTTGGTGTCAGAAGAGATGGTGACAAAGTTGAAGCTCAAGAGACAGAAACACCCACATCCATATCGGATTGCCTAGGTGCAGGATGACCACAAGGTCATGGTCAGTGAACAGTGCCTGGTAAAGTTCAAGATCGGCGGATACCAAGATGAGGTATTGTGTGATATCATATCTGTGGATGCATGTCATATGTTGTTGGGTAGACCATGGCAGTTTGAGAGATGTGCTGTACATGATGGTCGTGCGAATACCTATTCCCTGACAAAGGATGGAGTGCGACATAAGCTAAAACCATTGAAGGAGACTGAAGAAAAGGTATGTGGTACTACAAGGATAACTTTTGTTGATGGAAGAAATTTCCTAGATGGTATGACGCATGAGCATGTATGTTTTGCTTTAATTCCAAAAGCTGGTAAAGAGGAAGTAGAAGATGTTCCTGTAGAAGTTGCAGATTTGTTGAATGAGTTTCAGGATATTGTATCCGATAACGTGCCTGATGGATTACCACCAGTCAGGAAGATCAGCTATCAGATGGACTTGATTCCAGGAGCGAGTTTGCCGAACAAGGTAGCACATAGAATGACACCTGCAGAAAGTGAAGAGTTGAACAGACAAGTACATGTGTTGTTACAGAAAGGATTGATCTGTGAGAGTCTGAGTCCCTGTGCTGTACCAGCGGTATTAGCACCAAAGAAGAATGGAGAATGGAGGATGTGTACAGATTCTAGGGCAATAAACAAGATCACAATCAAGTACAGATTTCCATTGCCACGAATGGATGATATTATGGACTGTTTGAGTGGAGCTGTGTATTTTTCAAAGATAGATCTAAAAAGTGGATATCATCAGATTCGGATCAGAGAAGGAGATGAATGGAAGACTGCCTTCAAGACAAAGGAAGGACTGTATGAGTGGTTAGTCATGCCTTTTGGGCTAACCAATGCACCGAGCACTTTCATGCGGCTCATGAACGAGGTTCTGAAAGAATTTCTGGGTAAGTTTGTCATTGTTTACCTAGATGATATTTTGATCTTTAGTAAGACATTGGAGGAGCATATGATGCATATTCGTATGGTATTTGAGAAGCTGAGAGAAGAGAAATTGTTGATTAATTTGAAGAAGTACAGTTTTGTGAAGAAAGAGTTAGTGTGTTTGGGATTTGTAGTTTCAGCAGAAGGTCTAAAAATGGACCCAGAGAAGGTACAGGCTATCCTTGAATGGCCTACTCCAAGGAGTGCTACTGAGGTAAGATCTTTTCATGGTTTGGCTAGCTTTTACAGAAAGTTTATCCGAAATTTTAGCAGTATCTGTGGACCCTTGACTGAAACAATGAGAGGGGATAGAAAAGAGTTTAAGTGGACTAATGGGGCAGAAAAGAGTTTTCAATTATTGAAACAAAAAGTTACAGAACAATCTGTTTTAGCACTTCCAGATTTTAATAAGGTGTTTCAAGTAGATTGTGATGCTAGTGGTACTGCAATAGGAGCTGTTATGAGCTAAGAAGGTAAACCTATTGCGTATTTCAGTGAGAAGTTAAATGATGCCAAGAGGAAGTATTCTATTTATGATCAGAAATTTTATGCTATAGTTCAGGCATTAAAGAAGTGGAGACATTATCTGCTTCCTAAGGAGTTTGTTTTGTATACTGATCATCAAGCTTTGCAATATTTGAATAGTCAAGGAAAGTTGAATCAGAGGCATTTGAAATGGGTTGAGTTTTTGCAGAGTTATACATTTGTTTTGAAACATAAGAGTGGAAAGTCTAATAGGGTTGCAGATGCTCTTAGTAGAAGGCAACTATTGCTGACAGAAATGCAGATTGAAGTGGTTGGGTTCAAGGAACTCAAGAATTTGTATCCAAAGGATCCTGATTTTGGTGAAGCTTGGAAAGCTTGTACAGAACCTGTTACTCTAGACAGGACGAAATGGTTGGATTTCATCATCCAGGATGATATGCTATTCAGAGGGAGTCAGTTGTGCATTCCACGAAGTTCTATGAGGGAGAATCTCATCAAGGAGAAGCATAGTGGAGGATTGGCTGGACATTTTGGTTGTGATAAAACCGTTGGTTTGGTTAGTGAGAATTATTATTGGCCGCAGTTGCAGCAAGATGTGAAAAAATTTGTACAGAGTTGCAGAGTATGTCAGATGGCGAAAGGAGTGAAGCAGAATACAGGATTGTATCAGCCATTACCTGTACCAGAGAAGCCTTGGGAGGATATCAGCATGGACTTTGTTCTTGGTTTACCGAGGACTCAGCGGGGGCATGATTCAATTTTTCTGGTGGTTGACAGATTTTCAAAGATGGCACATTTCATTCCCTGCAAGAAGACTAATGATGTTGTTCATGTAGCAGAATTATTTTTCAGAGAAGTAGTGAGACTTCATGGTTTGCCAAAGACCATAGTTTCAGATCGAGACACTAAGTTTGTTGGATATTTTTGGCGTACATTGTGGAAGAAGTTGAAGACAGATTTGAAGTTCAGTTCATCACATCATCCACAGACTGATGGACAGATAGAGGTGGTGAATAGGAGTTTGAGAAATTTGCTGAGATGTTTGGTTGGAGATAAGCCAACGGGATGGGATTTGATTTTACCACAGGCAGAATTTGCATACAATAATTCTGTCAACAGGAGCACTGGTAAATCACCATTCCAGATTGTATATGGAAGTAGTCCAAGAAATGCATCTGAATTGAGGAAGATAGATAAAGGAGAAATAAGTAGTGCTGAAGCTGAAGATTTTACAGAACACTTGAAGAACATCCATGGGGAGGTGAGGAAGCATATTACCAAGATGAACGCACAGTATAAGGCTAAGGTAGATGAGAAAAGGAGGTATAAGGAATTTCAGGTCGGTGATGAAGTCATGGTTCATTTGCAGAAGGAGCGGTTTCCAGTTGGTACATATAACAAGCTGAAAATGAAGAAGTTTGGACCATGCAGGATATTGAAGAAACATGATTCAGGAAATGCATATGAGGTAGAATTGCAAACTGAGCTAAATATTTCACTAGTGTTTAACATTTCAGATCTGACAGAGTATCATGAAGGCGGTGTTGAAGATGAGATCACAGCAGCACAGTGGAGTATTCCAGCAACTAGTTCAGACACTAAGGAGATTGCAGATATACTGGATAGTCGTGTTGGCAGAAGCACAAGGAACAGGACATATGAAGAATATCTTGTCAAGTGGAAAGGATGACCTATTGAAGATTCATCATGGCTAACAAAGGAGGAGGTTAACCGTCTTGGTTTTCCTCTACACACCTGAGTCGTGACAGGGTCACTTCTCAAATTACCCCGGGTGTCTGATGCTGGAGCATCCTGGGTGTAAGAGCAATCTTGCATCACCCAAAAATATTTATGTTTTTATATTCAATAAGGGTTATTTTGTGCAGAGCTGCTATTTATGGAAAGTTACTATTTTTGGTAATTTTCGTATGTGCTCAGAATGATCTGATTTCTTTCTTGGAGGTTCATTTTGGTCATATAAGTCTGCCAGTAAAGTTTCATTGCCAGATCAAGTGTATATTGGAAGATATTGAAGATTTTCGGTATTGGCAGCAGGGTACAGAAACTTTGAACTCGGTTTTGAAGGCTTTAGAGGCCCCGGATGAGGTCAAAAATTTGGGTGACAAACGCTTGCGTTGGTCAAGCCTATAGAGCACTTTGTGGCGTTTCCGAAATGGGGTTATAATAGCCGATCGGATCAACTGGTGATGACTTATGGTCTTCGGAAGTTGGGCCACTTGAAATGGCGAAAAATAATTTTCTTCAAAATTTCTTTTCGGGTTTCAAAGGTTATCTTGAGCCGACTATGATGTAATGAAATATAAAATAAAATAATTCTAAGTTTGGTCGGCCTTATTGGCTAAAATTCTGGAACCTTCCCAGGCGGTGAAAAATTGCCTATATAAGGAAGGCTGTGTTATTATCTTAGGCAGTTCAGAATAGTTCTGGGTAGTAGATCTGGGTATTGATTCGAGGCTTTGTCCTACAGAATATTGTAAGGGAATGCCCATGTGGCTTTGCATATTGTAATTCTAAAAGTTTGTAATTCCACATTTGTGGAGATAATAAGAAGCCAATTTTCTGTTCTTGCATATTGTTGTGGTTTCTCTGTTTCTGTTATGTGTTTGTGGTATTAAGGGGAGCACCCTTCATCAGTATACCCAGAACCCAATGGAGAGCCTACTCTGTCCTCAAAGATGCCTTTGGCTCCCTAGGTCCAATTAAAGGAAGTTGCATTGAATCCTATTGTAGCTTCCAACTGTGTTGGCCTGACAATACCCCCGTCCACCTTGGTAAGTCCAAATACTTCTACTAGTTGCCGACTAATAATTGTGACATCTTTTCCCATGTTAATCGTAAGTGGGGCCTAGAAATCCAAGACTCCGAATGGATGAAATATTTTAGACTGCTATGGACCAGACCTGTAGAACCGAAGGTCTCTTGCTTTTTGTGGAAACTAATCCTGCATAAGCTGCCATTTAAGAAACCCGAGGGAGAACCAAATATCTGCTCTGTATGTAAATAGCCTAAATCTATTAGCCATGTTTTCTTTGAGTGTTTGTTTGCCTCTGAAATTTGGAACATGTTTGGACTATCCTATAAGACCCACTTTGATGCTCTGAATATAATCTCTAGTACTATTAACTGCAACAAATTCTGTAACTCATTTTGGTCTTTGTTTTCTTCTATTATTTTATGGTTCATCTGGAAGGCTTGGAATAGTGATGTACTTGCAGGAAAGAACAAGAACCTTACTGAGTCTCGCAAGAGACTCATATATTTTAAAATTGCCATACAGGTCACGGTCATCATAAAGATGAAGGAGAACAAGTTCTTGCAGGTGCTGAGAGAGGGGAAGACTACCATAGAGAAATCAGAGATAGCACATGGATATACTACAATGAAAGACAAAGATGAGTTCAAGATCACCCTTGTAGAGTTCATTCAACAGCTGAAGCATGAAAGTCAACAAAGAGATATGAGGACCGCAGGTGATAAAGATTTCAGAGTCATTGGCTACAACTCAGTCTCCTTGGACACTAATGATGAAGAGGAAGAAGAAGGAGACAACCCCTCCTAAACTCTCTGGTGTCTTTTATTTAGCAGCGTACTTTATTAAGATAGTGATGTAATAGCAGCCGATTGTATCACTTAGTAGTCCTGAGAATTTTTGTAATACTCTAAGAACTTAGCTCCGCTTTATTTTGTACTGAACAGTTTATAAATTATATGCAATAGAAAAAAAATATTAACATAACAAAAATATAATTTAATATGAAACTTGAATTAATATTAACATAAAAATAATACAACTTAATATAACACAATTAATATTACTATTAAAAAAATATATTTATTATGAAACTTGAATTTGGGAAAAGTGTGGCAATTGAAATTTCAAAATAAGTGGGCTTTTTGGATATTCGATATTATCGGATATTTGATTTTATCAGATATTTGATTAGGCTTGGTATTTGCTTGGGCATTACCAAATGTGGGTGGTCAACCCTTTAGGCGTGTTTTAGGAGATAGTTCTTGATACCGAGACTTCGACCATGTAGCTGATGACTATTTTTTCACCTGAAATTGACAAAATGAAAAGGGTTTCTTAAAGAAATTATCAGCTTTCCATCAATATAATTGCTATCAAATTTTGAGTTCAGTAAGCAATTATTACTTATTTTTCAATTAAGTTATCTTTAAAGTCATAATTGACATACTAATTGAAAAACAACTATAACTTTCAAACCGTTTAACCTTTTTGAAATCCGAAACATGCATCACATTCTATTCTTCAGCTACTATAAGAAAAAAAAAGTTTTGAATTAGTTAAGATGGTCAGACATGAGAGTTTTTTTATTTTGAAAAATTTGTAGTAGAAAATTCATAATTAATTATTTATTTGACCAAAAATTATAAAAAAAATATGTGTCACATTCGAGCATGAGTCTACTACTTATATCTAGAATCTTGGGAAAATATATCATCATTTGATTGTGATTAAGGTGGTCAGACATACACGTACTTTTTATCTTTTCCCTGAAATTTTCGTAGTACTACATTGAAATCTAAAATTTTGAACAATTAGACAAAAAAAATTCAAACAAGGGCTAGTAGTTTAGAAACTACATTTAATTTCCTACAGATTCTACTCTTACAACTTTTTCACATAAGGTTCATAATATGTTCAACCTTTTACGTCAAGTTGACTAACCTTGATTTTCTAATTTTTCATTGCCACTTAAGGCCATAGTTTGGTATACCATGATCCTGCACATACTCGGACAAAAGTATTGAATAATATCGAGCTTAATTTCAATCTGAAACTTTTAGGAATACAGAATAATATATCTCCCTTGTAGGAAGATAGAAGGAACACTGGTAGTTCGCAAACCTGTATTTACTATAATTGACATAGAACTAAAGACCTGATTTTGAGGGTCAATTAAGATGACTTCACTAGCTTGGCTATTTTAGAATGTACTTGAGAACTTGGAACTATTCAACAGGTTCCTGATCAACTCCAAACTCCCAACTTTTCCTTGGTAGCAAAACACAAAAGCATTGACAGGGCATGTGAAGTGTTAAATAAGAATTTCCCAAAGAAATAAAGTGAAACATAGAAATAGGCACAAGGTGAACGAGTCGTTTGACAAAATGCCTTGAAGAAATGTGATTTCAGGGCATGCCACGAGAAGAGGTTTTGAAAAAGATTTAGATGATTTAATGTAAAAATAGTTCATAGATGTAAAGTTGAATGCCACAAACTTAGTGTCCTCCCTTCTCTGCACCCAAACGGAGCATTGGAAGAGGGCATGGACATCCACCAAAGCATAATGGTAAGGAGATTTAAAGTAGATATTGTCATTGTTAGTGCCCTAGTTGACATGTATGCAAAATGCTTAAGCATAGGCAATGCATGTGAGCTATTTGGAGAAATTTCTCAAGGGAATGTGGTCTCATGGGGTGCCATGCTTCCAAGAAGTGCACATAATGGATTTATCAAGCAGGTTTTTGAAACTTTTATGCAAATGTAGTTCGTAGTTTTAAGCTAACATGAAAAATGGAGGCCTGGAATGGTATATCTATATATGTGAGTGAGAAAGAATTGAGATCTCAACATGTTGATTAAGAAAGGGTTGATGCTTTTAATTTTATATACCCGACTGATGCATTTGGTTTATCAATGTTCTGATGATAAGGATTTAGGATATGGTTATTTCTTATTACATTGCTACAGAAAATTAAAGAGGTGAAAGTCAAATCTTAATGAGTAGATATATGAAGGAAAGCTTAACGTGTAAATTTGTTAGACTGATTTGCGAAGTACTTGTTAATCATTGTTATAGTTTAGACTTCCTGAATGAAATGAATTTGTTATATGTGTATATCTTGGGTTTTCTCCATGTACTATGAAGAATTCAAGTTATAATTATCATTTGAACTAAAAGAGATATTGACAGATATTATGAGCTTGACATGTTTTTGATAGTTAAGAGAAGGATTTTTGTTATGTTCCTTTATGTATGTTGAATGCACCATGGAAACTTGATGTACTATGCATAAAATGTGAATCTTCACATGATATTTTCCATATGTATGAAATGGAAGTAGATTTACAAGGTTTTCTTTGGAAGTCCATGACATGTTATATTGGAAACTGAATGTGGATGTATCAAGTAGCACATATTCTATTACTCCTTAGTTTTACATTTGTTAGATTACTTTTAGCTAGGTTGGGTATCCTTTGTGTCAGGAAGGATTCTAGGGAAGCGTAATGCTTCATGGTAGGGTGGAAACGCACTCCCACAATATTCTCGCCCTAGCTAACTTTTGTGAACATGTTTATGAAGCTTCTTTCAGGAAGGAGTTTCCTTTACAGTGCTATATGCTTCTTTGTTTTCGACATGTGGTATTCAATAATTTTTTTGTTTACTTTGGTTATTAATTTGAAAGTACATATTTGATCTAATCTTTATCTTTTATTGATGTGATTTGACACTTGGTCGAAAATCTCTTGGGTTGTTACCCTGACTTGATACTTTGTACTTGCTTGTACTTGATGGAAATCTCTTATTGTGACTCCATTACTATGTTCGACAGATGGTCAACATTTCGCTTACCATTGGACATAGGTATGCTTTATCTTTTTGACAGTTATGGTCAAAATTGTACTTTTATTCCTATATTATCGACAATCTCTTTGAATCTAGTTGACTTGTGCATTCGACCTTTGACTTGTTGACTGACTCCTTTGTCTTTATTGCAAATTGCTGATGTGGCCTTTGTGTCAAAATTTTAGTCTTTACAGTGAGATTTACAAATATGCTACATCATTATGCTATTGTTATTGAGTCTGTAATCAGTCCTATGAATTGTCATTTTCATTTGATAAACAAATAATTATTTGTTGGAAAAGTTTGGAGTAGAACGATATAATATTATTTTCTAGTATAGTTTGGTAGTTTATGTAAAGAAGCTTGTTGTATTCAAAGCCATAGTTTGTTTTCTATTATATATAATTCTTAGATCTGAATTATATTTCTAAATCTTTGAAGATAAGGACATTACACAGGTTATACAATGTTTTTGATTCCCAAGGAATCAGACTTCTCACACACCACAAGATAGTCTCACAAAAACATTTACTCTGCTCTTGTTACAATAGTTTTTCCCTCTAATGACAATCTACAATTCTTGTCTTCACCATTGGTTTGCTCTTTTTTTTTTTTTTTTGGGGGGGGGGGGGGGGGAGGGGACAAAGAATTCCCATTCCTTCTATTCAATTCCAAAACCCCCAAACCAAGGTCAGCCCTTTACAAAAGATTTTTTGTGGATATAACATACAACTTTAACCGAAGAACTATCCAACTTCTCAAATGAATCACAGTTCAGTTGAGACCATTGATCTTCCAAATGCAGAAAACACATCGTGTTGTCAAATGCCACATATTACCATGAAATTTGAATAGAGACGTAGAGTAGAGAACACATCATGTTGTTGATGCCATCGACAACAACAAGGTCAACCTAGCTAAAGCTTCACAAACCCCACAGAAACAAGAACTGAAACAAAAGAAAGTGAACCAAAATTTTGAGGAGTGGATGCTCCTGCATCACTTTGAGTTGTTGTGATGCCCTTTGTGGAATTTTCTCTCAATATTTAGCAAATTCCTTTAGCTATAGCTTGGATTAGAGTGAGGGATTTGGATAAATTGGACACACCCTCCATGGGCTTTCTCCTTTGTTTGGGGTTTTTAAAAATGCTTCCTCTCATATGGCTAGTGGTTTGCTTCCTATTTCACCATTGGAATAAATATGAACAAGGACTGTGTGGAGGTTGGTGGTAGAAGATGATAAATGGGCCTTCTCCCAAGTGGAAGAGGAAGAGGTAGGTGCCCCAAAGGAGAAAGAGGACATGGATGAGTCGTAAGTTGGTCAACTGTAACATATAGTAAGGGCAAACAATATACTCAATCTAGTTGACTATATATATAGTTAATGTTCTATGATAATAGTAGCCTAGATATATTATGTATAACACATAGTCTCTAGAAGATAACCCTCTAGTGCACTAGTTTTGCAATGTTGGTCTCCATGGTAGATGTTATTGGCTGCAATTTCTATTCAGGGAGAAGTTATGGATATACAACATCCCTTTTCTGTAATATAATAGAAATATATGACTCCAAAAATGCCACATTTACCTATCAAAAAAAATTATCTACATAATTAATATAATATAATAATAAAATAGGATAATAATAATAATAATAATAATTTATTATTATTATTATTATAAGTTTTCAAACACTCCCCAAAGTATCTTATTCGTACATCTTGATCAAGTTTGTAAGGTATGGCCCCAAGTAGTATGCAGTTCCACTACCCCCTTCATCAAAGACTGTTGTGGAAAGAACTAGAACGGTCCACTGGGCGAAAAGAAACTGCGAGTGTTTTCTGGAAAATTCTAGACATTTCCACCCTGTAGTATAAATTATTCCTCTGCAACACTTTCTTCAGCTTAAACAAAAGGCGATTTCCAGAGTTTGCAAAAGACACTATCTAATCTACAATTTCTACCTGTTTCAGAAAAGAGTTAGGATGTCTCTGATTCCCAGCTTCTTCAGCAGTAAATCAAACGCATTTGATCCATTTTCTCTTGATTTGTGGGATCCCCTGGGAGCTTTTAATTCCTCCTTTACGAGGGATATGGTTCCTTCCACAGGATTTGCCAGGGATGCAGTTGCTGTTGCCAATACACAAATCGACTGGAAAGAGACTGCTGATGCTCATATTTTCAAAGCCGATCTACCAGGTAACTAATCTTATTTTCCTTCTCCCCAAGTTCATGTTTTTTGCCTGAGATTTTGGCTGTTGTCTTTGCAATTTTTGAAATTTTGAAGTATAGAGCTGATAATGTTCAAATGTGTTGCTAATTGTCAGGAATGAAGAAAGAAGAGGTGAAAATAGAGGTGGAAGACGGACGGATCCTGCAGATAAGCGGGGAGCGGAATAAAGAAGAGGAGCAAAAGAGCGAGAAATATCACCGAGTGGAACGCTCGCACGGCAAATTCCTGCGGCGATTCCGTTTGCCGGAAAATGCAAAGGTGGAGGAAGTGAAAGCTGCAATGGAAAATGGAGTGCTGACGGTGACAGTGCCAAAGCAACCGGAGCCGAAGCCAAACGTCAAATCGATTGAAATTTCTGGTTAATAAGGGATAATATTTTCATGTTTAGAGGGAATTGTAAATGGCGTTACAGCAGTAATAGTATTATATAACTAATTCTGGCAGCCTGTTGGTTTCCCCTCTCTCTGTAATTTCATTATTTTTATAAAGGTTTTTCTATAAATATTAATATAAACTGCTTTTTCTCATTGCACTATAAATTCGTTGAACTTACAATTTCTAAACATGTAAATCAGATATCGCCTACTCGAAGTGCCTTTTTAAAAATTTGACCTTTTCCCATCAAATTATCAATTTTTGTCATGTTTTTCCCTCATTCTTGTCAAGTTTATTTGGATCAATTATCTTTAATTAAAATAATCTCAATCCGTCGCTGTCATTTTTTTGATTGAGATGAAGTCTTAAAGAATTTGTAAACCTCCAATGATCCTTTGCAGCACATATAAAATGTGCAAACGTGTATAGGAGCTTCACTTTTGGGATCTTAAAGGATTCTGGATTTTTAAAATTCGCATTTTTAGTCACTGTGCAATGAAGTAATAGGACAGTGGGGGGTGAAGAATCCCATGAGCACAGAAAACAGAAGTTGAGAAATTGTATCGACATCGACCAAAACATAAATGACACGGGAGAGTTTTTAAAGAGATTAAAATGCCTTAGCAAACAGGTATCCAGTATCCAAAAGGTGGAAGCATCTGCAATTGGCCTCATAGATTGCTCAAAAGAGTGCCTCGAAAGGATGTCGTCCTAGGGAATGCCGTAATTAACAGTATTAACTACTCGTAAGAATGGATGATGCAAACTTGAAATAAAGGATCTCAGGAGTCAGGGCTAAGGTGAGTAGGGTTAACATGAATTAACAAATACACCTAGCATATTTTGAACAGAAGTTGCAGAAGGAAAGCCAATTGCATAATCAAATTGGCTACAAAGAAATATTTTGAAAAAATGGTGCTAGTTGCGAAAGAGATACAATCTTTGAAAGATCGGCTTGCTAAACCCCTTTAAAAAGGGCATACTTGGAACTTTGGAAGTATAAGGAAAATTGGTAATGACCTTTTGATAGATGCTGAGGAGAGGATAGAATTAAATGCCAATCTGTAATTCTGTTAATCCTGATGTTTTAGTCAAGTACAATTAGCAAATCTACCTAGCCTTTTAATTCAAACATAGAAGTATCAGTTGAGATCAATAATGTATCGTAAAACAAGAAGTCTACTAGTGTTTTAGAGGCAGATGCATTCGAGGGTAAGTCCAATCAACAAAGGTAAGAAAATTAATGGTGGCTACTCAGTCCTCGTGTACCTCCGGAAGGCCTCTCAAGGAATGCAAGGAAAATGTTACATAATAAGAGGGAGTTTACATTTTGATGATTACAAATGCTCTGGCGAACATGAGTTTAAAAGAATAAATAAAACAGGACGTGGGATGAATAGCGTTAAAGAACTGTGGTTTCAGGGTATGATATGGTTACAGTATGGTTGACATACATGCAAAATGTTGAAATATAAAGAGGAACAATCGACTGTTTGACAAAATGCCTCACAGAAATGTGGCCTCGTGGCACTCTATAATACTAAGGATGCACCTTCGAAGAAGGTTTCCCAGTCTTCCACGATGCCCTGCATTCGTAACCTACGCACACACATTGGAATCCGGATGACAATTGTTGTCCAAGGATACATAAAAAATTGCTATTCTACTGCTATATGGAGAGGGTTGAAGTAGGTGTTCATGTGCTGCTCAGATTGATTGCTCACTTATGCCTAGGAACAATATAACACTTGGGAAAGACAGCTCGGACTTATGCTCAAAATCGTAACCTTAATCTTGCTTCAACCATATAAAAATAGTTCTTGGACATAACTACTAGATCACTGGCTACTGGCACTAATATTATCAGCTCGATAAGTGTTATTCTGTAGCAAAAAATGTCACTGATGTCGCCTTAGATAAAACAGGGGAGTGGGAGGAGGTAATGTTGTTGAAAAAAAGGGTAAAGTTGCACATTGCTTAGTTATCTCCTATGATAGCCAAAGGCAAAGGTGCAGATTGATTAGTTATCTTCTATGAATGCTATCAATGAAGATTGATTAGTTATCTTCTATGAATGCTATCAATGATATGTACAAATTTATTGTTGCTTTTGTTCAGACTTAAAGGAAAAGCTTATTCTTGCTTTTGTTCAGGTTCAAAGGAAAAGTTTTGGAACTGGGAAATTTTGTTGAAAGGTTGAAGGGAAAAAGAGAGGGCACTAATTTTGGCATGTTCAAACGCAAATGAGATTAATAACTTTGAGAAAGAACATATTTGTATAAAATAGAACTTAAAAATGTGGATCCAACAAATTTATGTACTTATTCTCAAAGAAGCTAGGTAATACAACTCTTTTCTCGTAGCAAATCGAAACAACAAGTGTATAACTTGAAAGCGATTGCAAGCGCCTGATTCTTTTTTGTTGAAGGCTCAAGGCTCAATTGATCAACTACCATGTTAAAGGACTAAAATATCCATAGTTCACACCCTTTTCTTGACACTATACTAGACCGAGCCACCAATAATTAACTGTGCAAGCAGTATTGATCAATTTTGGAATGATTTTACAAGGGGTGTGACCCTTAGCAGCTCCATACAACTTCATTCACATCTATTATTCAGGGATCTACCTTTTGAATAGGTGGTATACACCATTGTAAGTGGAAATTGTTAATTAATTTGAGCTGGAATTAGCATGAGACTCCGGGACGCATCCCTGCCCTTTTTGGCGTGTGTTTGTTTTTGGGACATCTTGAGAACGGGGGATGGCTAGCCCTCCTCAAAATTTGGAAAATAGCAGGGTGGCTGGATATGCAAGTTAGCTTCTCACAATTTAAAGGTTTGAATTTTGTTAATTTGTTTGACTTTGATTCTTGTGTGAACTCTCAATTTAACACAAATATTATATATTAAGATTCAATGATGTATATTTACATACTTTATCGAATATCTATATTATCATATAAATATCTGAAATTATAGACAGCATTACACTCATATCTTATGAACTGTTCATGATTAATTTCTAGGAGATTGAGCCAATTTCAATGGCTTTAATTTTAATAGCTGATTAGAAAATGGTATTACAGTCGTTTATCAAAACTTGTAGACAATGTTGAAAACCAATGCACGCAGCATAGAAAAGAAGAGCAATCCTGCTAAATAAAAAGCTTTCAAAAAATTTGAGCAGTCTAGATATTCAATGTTGGAATGATAAATTAATACAACTAAAAAATGATTTTAATTTATAATCAACCAAAAATAATTGAATGAAATGACATTACTGAAGAAGATTTGTAGAAAATGCATGAGCAACAATTGAGGAACTAACAACAATCATTATACCATAGAGTATAGACATTCGATCCTTGTACAAAATGAATGATCTCAATGAAGGGATGGAGAAATCATTGATGAGACTGAACACGCTTAACACAACCCCATCTGAATAAGGCACGCCTAAAGAAACTCATCTCTAAACAAGGCATAACAATGGTCATATCACTGAATAAAGGTGACTTATTTCTAAAAGTTGTATCTGTCTCATCATAGGAATTCTGAATTCATATAAAAATTCAACTCATGTTATTGTAACTGTCCCAGTCCCATCATAGGAATTCTGAATTCATAAAAAAAATTTAACTCATGTTATTGGATTCTTATGAGTAGTACCAGTTTTTGTTTGCCCATCAATTTGAGGATGAAAGGTCGTCTCTTTTTCAACTTGTTATCCATTTTGTTGCACAAAATGCTCCAAAACTTCCACAAAAACTTGAATCTTTAAAATAAAAACCCAAACCCAATACCTGTACCGAGACTGACAACCTAGGTGAAATTACCTCAAAATCTATAGCTATGGTTTCCAGTAGCCTAATTGGAAAAGACAGAGGCATGTACCACCCTTTCCTACTCTAAAATTTGTATTTACAGCTTGGCGTATGTCGTCTTACGTATTGTAAAACCATTTTTTTTCATGCCAGCTTTAGAAAACACTTTAGAATCATAACAAAATGGCTTACCTCCTTGAAATAAAAGGGCCTTCATAGCACACTCATAAATTTTGTAACTTCCATGGTTTTGTATCACATTCATTGTAGTCATGAGGACGGATAGTCAGGTCCAATGCAGATTTACTTGACATGGACAGAAGTATTGAATAATATAGAGCATAATTTCAATCTGAAACTTTTAGGAGTACTGAAATTTGAATAATACATCTCCCTTGTAGGAAGATAGAAGGAACACCGGTAGTTTGCAAACCCGTATTAACTATAATTGACATAGAACTAAAGACCTGATTTTGAGGGTCAATTAAGATGACTTCACTCGCTTGGCTGTTTCAGAATATACCTGAGAACTTGGAACTATTCAACAGTTCCTGATCATCTCCAAACTCCCAATTTTGCCTTGGTAGAAAAACACAAAAGCATTGACATGGCAGATGGCATGTGAAATGTTAAATTGGAATTTCCCAAAGAAATCTGGTTGTGGAGGATGTCGTGATTACAAGGAAATAAAGTGAAACACAGAAACATACACAAGGTGAACGAACCGTTTGACAAAATGCCTTGAAGAAATGTGATTTCAGGGCACGCCATGAGCAGAGGTTTTGAAAAAGATTTAGAAGCTTTCATGCAAACACAGTTCGTAGATGTAAAGCTGAATGCCACAAACTTAGTGTCCTCCCTGCTCTGCACCCAAATGGAGCATTGGAAGCGGGTATGGACATCAACCAAAGCATAATGGTAAGTGGATTTATAGCAGATGTTGTCATTGCTAGTGCCCTGGTCGACATGTATGCAAAATGCTTAAGCATAGGCAGTGCATGTGAACTATTTGGAGAAATTCCTCAAGGGAATGTGATCTCATGGTGTGCCATGCTTCCAGGAAATGCACATAATGAATTTATCAAAGAGGTTTTTCAAACTTTTATGTAAATGTAGTTCGCACTTTTAAGCTAACGTGAAAATGGAGGCCTGGAATGGTACCAACATCTTGAGTTAGTCTAGTGATAGAGGATCTATACTTTTGAAAAAGAGATCACAAGTTCTTATTTTATAGTGAGTTGATATGTACACCTTGTCCTTATCATAAACTATGAAAAGATCCATTTGTATACATACTAAGTTAATGTTTTTTTAATTTATATATAATTTTCTAGTGCTCATTTGAAGAGGTAAAAATGGAATGCAACTAGTATACTTATATTTAATTTTTTCTTTTTTAATATATAAAATGTGGAGAGATATAATTATGTGGACGACTATTTCGTTTGTACATTATTTCCTCTAAATATAAATACAAATTACTTCCTCCTATGATTGGGTGTGTTTAATGACCATGAACTTCTTTACCATAGAAGTAAGATTTAAGGTTTATTATTTTCACCATTTATCACTTTCAACACCACACTTCAATTTCTTTTCCATTTTTTCTTTTGAATTTTAGGGAAAATTCAAGCAAGGATGTGGTTGAAACAACTGACCTAAGACAAGAAGCCTATCCCTCTCCACTAGGATCTCATTTTCAAGCTGTATAATTCTCATCTAGTCCTTTGGCAGCTTTAAAAAAATGTTGTCATAGAAGCCCCACACTCAGTTTCTCCCCACCTGCAACAACTCTTGAAAACCTTGATCCCAGTAAAAAAATGTCTTTATATCACAAGGGTTCCTAAAATCCACTTTTGTCTTGGTACCCTACCCATGACATTGCTATAGAGAGTCTTTGTGACCTTAATCATACCAAAGAAAATTAAAAAACTTACCCCTCTTACGAAAAACCCAAAACCCATTAGCCATACAAGAGGTTGCCAATGATGTGGGGAAGAATTTAGGGGAAGAAGATAGCAAGGGTGGGAGCACAAATCCTTGATGATCTAATAGATTGGCGAGTTGTGTGGTTGTCAAAGGCATGAATAATAAATTAGTAGATTATTACTTGGAAGAGGATGATGTTGTCAATGATGGGGATGATGTTGTTGATGGAGAAGGTGACTTGGGAAAAGAAGAAACTTTGGCCAAATCAACCAATGATAGCTCCATGCACATCTCTGAAAGCACTAAGACTGAACCTTTGCATCTCACTTAAAATGCTATGCCGGAAGAGAAGGATACTAACCAAGGGAATGCTACTAGTTTCTATGTGGACTGCAAGAACACAATGATGGAGCTAGAAATATTGAAGAAAATAATTAGGAGCTAGAGAAGAAGATGATAAGAATTTCTAGGTTTAGTTTGAGGGTGATGCACAACTTGACGACCTCCATGTACCTCGTGTAGAAGGTCATCTTAGGAAAGGACGCAAAAAAAGAAGAGAACTACAAGGAACTTTTTAAGTTCCTCATTGCGGATTAGAGCCATGCACTCACCTAGCCACTGGGTGACTATTTCTAGTTTTAGCTTTTTGCTTAAGGTTGCTAAGACTTTTAATAGTTTACAATTATATTTTGATAAGACTTATTGTAGTTTATAGGTTTATACTACTAAGACTCTTTTTCCATGTTTGACGTTAAACGATCGTTAATGTGCTGTTAATGTTGGCTTTATGCTCTACTTGAATTTCTTATAGATTGCTAGTGTTAAAGGGACATCACCCTAGTTATGTTGCTTTTAATATTAAAAGCAAACATGTCAACAAAATATCTCAACATGATAACAAATCATCACATCTCCTATAAATAATCTAAGAATAACATGAGATTAGATAGGAAGTACATAATCAACAATCATAACACATCAAACAATAAAATATATGATGTTGTAAAATTAGTGAACACTTAGTACTATGTACACAAGCATAACTTATGCATCTCATGATGTATAGTTAAAAATAAAATGATAATTGTAGCCATCTCAAGGTCTACAAAAATGTGGGCATTACATGCTAAGATTATTTTATTCTCTTGGATACTAAATGGTTGACCTTTCAATGTAGGATGTAATTGATTATCAAATGACCTAGATTTATTATTGATTCATATTTGACTATCACATACCTACCCCAAAATTACTTACTCCTCGACAATCCTTTGCGGTTTGGCCATGCTACCACAATTGTGTCCTACACTCTCTTGGTCATTGGTAATTGTGTTCTTGTGTATCCAAATATGGATGGTGCTAAGAACCAACTTAGGTAGATCACTATTTTTCTAGAGGGAAAATGTGAAAAGCTGCTTGATAAATAATCAATTTTGATTGTTGAAAAATAAATTTAAATACATGCCAAACAAAAAAAGAAGATCATGCCTAAGAGATAAGTTGATCATGTGATATTACAAAATATATGTGTAATTAAGGATTTGATTAAGCTTGACTTGGCGCGGTGGTGGAGAACTTGTGCTCTTGAAAGAGATGTCAAAAGTTCAAATCCCACAAGGGGGTAGGGTATGTGTGCCTCGTTTGTAGCTCAGTTAGGTGCCTCTTGCAAGGAGTAAAAGGTAATCCCATATTACTATCACCATATGTAGACCCAAAAACATATAGCTAGTATCATGGACTATAAAAGGTTGTTTCCTTTCCTATTACATTATCTAATGTGAACTAAAGATGTATGGCTTGCCCTAAAATAAGATCCTCAATATATAATCATATTCTTTGAAGCGATTGGCTCATAAAATTAGAAATCAATTTTGAATTTAAAATACTAGCTTACTAGTATAACCCTTCTCAAAGGGAGGGCATTCATATAAGCGATCTAGATCTATAAAAGTATGGTAGAGGGTTGAGCCCTCTCCTAAGTTTTGGTTGGATCTCGTTTATTTACCCAATGTAGAAATCAATATTTATAATTTTTATAAGTTAATTGTCCGCACCATTCATTATTCTAGACATGATATTCATTGATGCACTCTAAAAATATATTTACACACATAATCTAATCCAATTGAAATCCATAGCTTTATCCAAGATAAAATAAACAAACAAAGATAACCAATTTTAATCTATAATAATAAGTTAAGAATGATTAAAACTAAGTTTATAATTAAAATTAACACTTTTAAAACAAAGCAAATTAAACATCGATGTATTTGTGACATGTATAAAAACAAGTCTAAAAATGAAATAAAAAGGAAACATATTCTAGTTTCTCCTTTACAATTATATATAGAATAATTTGTCCAATATATATGTGGGTCCCTCTTCCCAATAGAAGCCCCAAATACATTTCTCAACTATTTTCTTTCTATAAAGACGCTAGAAGTATATCCAAACTCAAAAATATCTTTACCGGAGTAAGTAATGACCCAAAGAGGACTGTCAGTTTAGCCCCTGGTCATATGCAGGTTAGGTGGAAAAAACATAGAAAGAATAGTGTGGAAAGAACGAGAACCCTCCAGCGGCGAAAAAAAACAGCAAGGCTTTTCTCCAAAATTCTAGACCTCTCCACCGTGTGCTATAAATAAGCCATGCGCATTCTTCTTCTCAGCATTCACAGAAAGCAATTTCGACAATCATCAAAACCTCTTAATCAATCTTTTCTAGCTTTTCAAAAAAAAGATTCATCATGTCTCTGGTTCCTAGTCTGTTTGGTAAGAAATCCAGCGTATTCGATCCATTTTCTCTTGAAGTGTGGGATCCGTTTGGGGCTTTTAATTCCCTTAACAGGGATTTGGCTCCTTCAGAATTTGCAAGGGATGCTGCAGCCATAACAAATACACAAATCGACTGGAAGGAAACTCCCGATGCGCACATTTTCAAGGCCGATCTGCCAGGCGAGTAATTTATTCTGGCTTTATTTCATGTTACATCTTCAGTCTAACATTTTGGCCATTGCATTTGCAATTTTTTTCCTTTGTAATTATTGATCTCATAGGGTTTGAATTTGTCATTGATCATCAGGTCTGAAAAAAGAAGAGGTGAAAATAGAAGTTGAGGACGGACGGATTCTGCAGATTAGTGGAGAACGCAGTAAAGAAGCGGAGCAAAAGAATGAAAAATATCACCGAGTGGAACGCTCGCGCGGCAAATTTCTGCGACGATTCCGACTGCCGGAGTATGCAAAGATGGAAGAAGTGAAAGCTGCCATGGAAAATGGAGTGCTGACTGTGACAGTGCCAAAGCAGCCACAGCCGACGCCAAAGGTCAAATCCATTGAGATATCTTGTTAATAGCCGAGAATAAGATGGCATTGTAAAAGGAAAAAATGATTCAGCTCTTAAGTTCTGCTGTTTCAGCAAAATGAAAAATAAGTGGTGTGTAACTTGTAAATTCAGGTTTTGTTTAGAAATATCAATGTAATGGCGTTTGCTCTAACACGCATATGGTTTTTTGTTTGTACTTTTGACTTTGGCTAAATCTAAAATAACCATATTTTAAGAGTACCAAGAGTGTTTACTTTGGGAATTGGCTAAACAGTTGACTAAAACGTCAGTCTTATAACCGCAATTATGAAAAAAATACATCTGTTTCTTTACATCCCTTATTAAGTGATATAAGTTCTTAACTCTTTTTTTCCCTTGAGGCTAATAACGATGATAACGATAACTATTGGGAAATTTGAATTTCCTATATTTGAATTTCCGTATTCATATAGGGACATTTGTGTCAAGATAAAGATTGTGTATTATTTGCAATAGTTGAAATTTAGTTATATAAAAAGATTCAAAAGATTAAAAATAAAAATAACAAAATTGCTTATTTTCAAAGGTCATTCGATTTGAAAATTGAATGGTCATTCGATTTGAAAACTTGTAATGTAATATGTATTATTTATAATATTCAAATGTAATATGTATTATTTATAATATTCAAAGTAAATTATGTAAAAATTTCTTTTATACAAAAATGAAAAATGACACTTATTTATTATATTAATAAATCCTTAGTCATTGTATTAAAAAAATAAAAAGAAAGCGTGAGTTAGATATTGTATAAAAAGAAGTGTGAACTTTCAATTGGTAGCTCAGACTTGACACTTGCCATGTTTTTTAGTTTTGTGATTGGAAAGTAATAAATTAAAAATTTCATAATGTTTTTTCATGTCCATTAATTTGATTTTTTGTCCCAATCATTTGTTGACTTCACAAAAACTTAAAAACTTCCTCCTTTTGATTAATCATTGTTAGAGGTGAACTTGTGATCTTGGGAAAAAATGTGTGGTAGTTGGCGGATTAATCAATTGGAACACTGAACTAGTGAGAGGGAATAACCAAGGTTTCACTAATTAATGGAAGTAGTGAACAATGGTTTTGAAAGAGTTCATTATAGGGGGAAATGAGGGTGATTTTTTTTCTTCTGAGAGGCAGTTGGATTTGCGCGAAGAGAGTATCATCTTCACGTTTTTTTTTTGTCGTGTCTTTGCTACAAGAATTCACTCCATATAATATCTAATCGACTCAAGAGAGAAAGATGTTGAAAAAAACAAGGGAGAAACCCTACTCATTACCAAAAGATCCCTAATGCCCTTTTATTTCTAAATTTGTGAAAGCTACACTTAATGCCTTCATGCCCCAGTACAAGAGCTCTATAAAAAAAATGAAAATACAATAACTGAAGGAATTTTGACAACACACTTCTAGAAGACTGGTGCTAAGAGGAGGGTAAGCTGTTGGATTCATAGAGAGATAACATGAATGTGTACCCATCGTCCTTTAATCTCAAGAAGGGCACAATGGAGGAGGTAGGATTTTGGAATTTTTTTATTGAAGTTCTAGATGTTATTGATTGTAGTCAAATTATTCATTTTATTTCTCCTTCAAGGATTCTCTTTAGAACAAGTTTCTTATAAATATTAAAACACATTGGAAAATTTTAAAAATCAGGTTGGTCAATAGATTTGATCAGAGGTATTGGAAAGGGGTACATTTCACACACTTTTTATTTAGCCAAACATGTTCAAGCCACCTTTAATTATGATTTTTCGACAATATGTGGTTAAATTTGTTACTTTAAGTGCATGATCTAGACTTCCACGTTGACATAGGTCTAAGTCTTGTTACCTAACTTAGCTTTCAAATTGTTTCGTAAAGATATTGCAACTCAATTTGGAAGACTCTTATGGTGTAAAAATAATACAAACAAACACTCAAGTCTTTGTATTCATCCTAGGGCTTGCATTGAAGCCGACTTAAAATCAAACTCTTCTTGATTTTCTCCAACTTGTTGGACCATGCTTTAGCTTTTCTCAACCTATTTCCTACCTCAAAAAACCAAATATATTTTTTATTTTTGCAAAAGATATTTAATTAGAGAGTTCCCTATACATAAACCCAACACTAACTCCACTTTGTTATTACTTTCATCTCCATCTACTAAGCTTATTTCTTGCTTTCATAGAAAATTACCTTATAATGTCGCCCCTCCACCATTCGTTCAATCCTCGCAATCCCCTTGTTCCTAGTCACAATCCTCTCTTGCTTTGTTGGTTATTCCTCTCTAGTAGAAAATTCACCTAATTTCTCTCCCCACTCCCCTTCATCCAATTCATCTTTAAACAAGCTTTCTTCTTACAAGGATGTCATCCTTAGAGAAAGTTAGAGGATGGTAAAAAGAATAAAAGATATGAGAAATATACATATTCCTAAAATTCAATCCGCTACGTCTAGAGCTAGATCTCCCTCTTTATAACCTCTTAGACAAAGATCAAGATATTTGTTGAGGACTTCTCTAGAGAAATTGTTTAAATTCAAGAGCAAGAGTCCTTAACATCGGTTTAAAGTTATGAATTTAGAAGATATGGATTCTAAACCCAAATTTCAATGAGGTTTTTTGTAATATTTGGGAATGTTAGGGGTTTATCTATCCTTTCAAAAAAGGTTCATGTTAAGAAGGCATTGAAAATTCACAATGGTAAAAGCACAATAAGTTGTCACCCTTTTACAAAGGAAGAGGCTAACAACACCAAAACTGAAAAAATTCAAGGGCATAAAAGTCACATTTTTATTGAGAATTTGAAGATGATGTAAATTGATGAAATGTGTAAAATAGAATGAATTTTATGCCTATAATTTTTTAAAATTGATTTGAGAAAAAATTAATATATTTTTTTAATTTTTTAGGTGTAATTTTCATATCCTGAAAAATACTACAAATCAAGGAGTTTACTTCCCGTCAAATCATTATAAGTAAAACATTGTTTTTCCCTCCAATTTTAGAATATGTTTTAGATGACATGTATATCTAGTGCAGGAAAAAAGAAAGAAGTGTTTTCAATCTATAGTTTACTTGTTATAAGCATTCAAAGTCGAACTTACCTGAAATCAACAGTTTTTTTCTCCCGTCACTTTTTCCCTATCAAAACTATGTCAAAAACAAATAAATTACATATTCTTGAAGAGGACTCTCTCCTCTAGTGTCGTATATGATTTTAAATTTTTTTTGAATTGATTTAAAGCATTTTTCTATATTTTTTGAATCAATGTCTTCTTAAAGTTTAATATACCTAAATGTAGTTTTTAGCAAATTTGTTTAATGTTTTGTAGGTGAAACAATATAAAATTTATATATCCAATATCGTACTTCCGAGATCTACAAAAGGGTACTTTTATTTTTTTAACATTTTCTATTTTGATCAGAGAAAATTATAGCAACTAAGTGCAAAATTGTGGTTTTTTTTAATTTTTGGAGGTTTGGCTGCCAACATGGCATGCCACCTAGGTAGACTCGGCTGAGTCTGACTGGGCTGAGTCCCCATGGGGTCAGCCCCACACAAATAGCCAAAATAGTGTGCAAATGAGGGGCTTGAGATGGTTTTTTATATTAAAAATATCATTTAGACTCGGCCGAGTACCACTCGGCCTAGTTAGACTCAGTCCAATCTAACTGGGCTGAGTCATTTGAGTTAGCTGAAAAGGTGACACTCAATTGTGCTTTTATCCATAAGTCATATGCTATTTTTCTCTAGGAAGTCAAAATTGGAGAAATTTGTGAAGTCTCGACTTAATTGTTGCAGTAGTGCGGATTCCCACAGGGCATGAACTTAGATTGGGACCCACCCACGATCAGGTAGCCACATGTACACATGGGGGTTGACTTGTGTTGGCACTTTGGTGGCAGGAAACCCTAGTTTTTCTAGAGGGGTGGATTCATGGTGGAGTTGATATTGGTGCCAAATTTGTGAAGTCTCCACTGGAGACAAATTTGTAAGGTTTGAAGGTTTGTTTTAAAGATAAGACATATGTATCTATTTTCCATAAGAAAATAAGATTTGAGGGTTATTTTAGATATAAATAAATTTGTATTGAAAATTAGACTATAATATTCTGAATATTTTCTATGTAGAGTTAATTAAAATATTTTGACCACAACTATTGTGAAAGTTTAGAAAAATAAATATTAAGTGGTAGAAGACTTGGTATTCATATTAATCACCAATTTAATATTATTCATGAACTTCAACGAGGATATGATTATTTTGAAAAGGGTAAGCGTACCAAGATGGTATGCAAAACGGGGGGGTGTAAGTGACCAGTTTTTTTTTCTGAAATTAGGTAAACCTAAACTTGGAAGAGAAATTTGAGAGTCATGCACTCAAAATTAGAAGATGTGCAAAGAACATGAATTGTGGCACTTTTTAATCTAGTTTCTAAACTACTAAAGTTTTTAAAAAATGGATACGATTAAGAGGATCAAATCTATGGCACACGAACAATTGTGCCTGACTTTTTTAGAAAAATATAATGTAGTGTCTGGCGTGCACATCAAAGAAGATATAATTAGATTTAGTATTTTGAAAAACTCTTTGGTAGAAAGATACATAAGAGTGAGAGGTAGAAGCTGTGTATTGTTTTGTAATTTTTTGTTTAGTATATATTTTTATGATTTTTTGAAGTGGGCACATTCTGAAAATTAGGTGTTTGTTTATGCACTAGACGTAACTTGCATCAAAATAATTGAAAATACATTTTTTTTAAAAGTGTATAGAATGAAGTACGCAATAGTAATATGTAATTTTTAAAAATTTGGTCAAGTAGATCAAAATTTATTTAAGAAAATGGTACACATATGTTTATGAAGAGTGGGAACACCTATGCTTTTAAATAGAGACCTATAATGATTCTTCAACATTTTACGTACCTTTTCCAATTAGCTATTATTTTTTGAGTAAAAATATGTACTGCTAGAACAAAATTATATGGAAAATTCTAAAAATTGTTGAGGACAGAGTACCTACAAATAGGAAAAAATATCCTATTACAACCAAACATATACAAGTTGTAAAGCAACAAAGTAGAAAAGATATCTTGCCCAAGATGAATGATCCATCCTTGCTAATTGTAAAGTGGAGATAAACTAGCATGTGATTTATGACACTTTTTCCTTTGGATTGCATAGGTGAGCTTAATGTAGATTACTACTGTAGGTGGTCAATGGCATGCGTAAAATAAATGCAGTAATACCTTCAGCAGAATCATGGGATGCTAATTTCATCTTCACATAATAAGGATGATAATTGGTTGAAATCACATGAACATAAAAATGTGAATAATGAAGTAGAGAAAAGAACACATACATAATATTATAATAATGACAGTTCACCCATAATTTGACAAATAGTTCTATGCATTTGTAAGATGTCTTTTCAATTAAATGTATAATAACAAAATAGTTATATGCATATTTCTTAACCCATACAAACAATTACAAAGTTCAAATTGAACATGAAAGGATTTGTGGTGAATGATGGCAACGAAAAATTTAGTGTTTAAAAAAGTGACAATAAAGGTATGCCTAACAAAACAATTTCAAAACTGAACCATAGATAAATGCAAAATGTGTAAAAAGCATGGCTTGCTAAGGGCATACTGACACCCTGGTTATCCACTCTACTATATAAAATTTTGTGAAATTACAACATAGCACATGTCCTATTGAGGAATAAACCACCATGACAAAAATACCCAAGTGTGAAAAATATTAGACAACATTACACTCAAATCTTATGAACTGTTCATGATTAATTTCTAGTAGAGTGAGCCCATTTCAATGGCTTTAATTTTAATAGCTGATTAAAAAATGGTATTACAGTCGTTTATCAAAACTTGTAGACAATGTTGAAAACAAATGCATGCAGCATAGAAAAGAAGAGCAATCCTGCTAAAATAAAAAGCTTTCAGAATTTGAGCAGTATAGATATTCAATGCTGGAATGATAAATTAATACAACTAAAAAATAATTTTAATTTATAATCAATATTATACCATAGAATATAGACATTTGATCCTTGTACAAAATGAATAATCTGAATGAAGGGATGGAGAAATCATTGATGAGTCTGAACACGCTTAACACAACCCCATCTGAATAAGGCATGCCTAAAGAAACTCGTCTCTAAACAAGACATCACAATGGTCATAGCTCTGAACAAAGGTGACTTATTTCTAGAAGTTGTAAATGTCCCATCATAGGAATTCTGAATTCATATAAAAAATCCAACTCATGTTATTGTAACTGTCCCATCATAGGAATTCTGAATTCATATAAAAAATTCAACTCATGTTATTGGATTCTTATGAGGAGTACCAGTTTTTGTTTGCTCATCAATCTGAGGATGAAAGCTCGTCTCTTTTTCATCTTGTTATCCATTTTGTTGTACAAAATGCTCCAAAACTTCCACAAAAACTTGAATCTTTAAAATAAAATCCCATACCCAATACCTGTACCGAGACTGACAACCTAGGTGAAATTACCTCAAAATATATAGCTATGGTTTCAAGTGGCCTAATTGGAATAGGCAGAGGCATGTACCATTCTTTCCTACTCTAAAATTTGTATTTATAGCTTGGCGTATGTTGTCTTATGTATTGTAAAACCATTTTTTTCACGCCAGCTTTAGAAAACACTTTAGAATCATAACAAAATGGCTTACCTCCTTGAAATAAAAGGGTTTCCATAGCATATTCATAAATTTTGTAACTTCCATGGTTTTGTATCACATTCATTGTAGTCATGAGGACGGATAGTCAGGTTCAATGCAAATTTACTTGACAGAAGTATTGAATAATATAGAGCTTAATTTCAATCTGAAACTTTTAGGAGTACTGAATAATACATCTCCCTTGTAGGAAGATAGAAGGAACACTGGTAGTTTGCAAACCCGTATTAACTATAATTGACATAGAACTAAGACCTGATTTTGAGGGTCAATAAGGGTGACTTCACTCGCTTGGCTGTTTCAGAATGTACTTGAGAACTTGGAACCATTCAACAATTCCTGATCTGCTCCAAACACAAAAGCATTGACATGGCAGATGACATGTGAAATGTTGAATAGGAATTTCCCAAAGAAATTTGGTTGCGGATGATGGCGTGATTACAAGGAAATAAAGTGAAACACAGAAACATGCACAAGGTGATTTCAGGGCACGCCATGAGCAGAGGTTTTGAAAAAGATTTAGAAGCTTTCATACAAACACAGTTCGTAGATGTAAAGCTGAATGCCACAAACTTAGTGTCCTCCCTGCTCTGCACCCAAATGGAGCATTGGAAGAGGGTATGGTCATCCACCAAAGCATAATGGTAAGGAGATTTATAGCAGATGTTGTCATTGCTAGTGCCCTAGTCGACATGTATGCAAAATGCTTAAGCATAGGCAGTGCATGTGAACTATTTGGAGAAATTCCTCAAGGGAATGTGGTCTCATGGGGTGCCATGCTTCCAGGAAATGCACATAATGGATTTATCAAACAGGTTTTTGAAACTTTTATGCAAATGTAGTTCACAGTTTTAAGCAAACAAGAAAATGGAGGCTTGAAATGGTACCAACATCTTGAGTTATTCTACTGATGGAGGATTTATACTTTTGAAAAAGAGATCATAAGTTCTTATTTTATAGTGAGTAGATTTGTACACCTCGTTCTTATCATAAACTATGAAAAGATCCATTTCTATATATACTAAGTTAATATTTTTTTAATTTATATATAATTTTCTAATGTTCATTTGAAGAGGTAATCATTCACGACAATTTGAAATAGTAACAACTTTTTTAATTCTTTTCAACTTGAAAAATGGAATGCAACTAGTATACTTGTATTTAAGTTTTTCTTTCTTAATATATAAAATGTTGAGAGATATAATTATGGGGATGACTATTTTGTTTGTACATTATTCCTTTTTTTTTTATAGTACATTATTCCTTTTAAATATAAGTAAAAAATTATTGCCTATTTTGTTTGTACATTATTCCCTTTAAATAAAAGTATAAATTATTGCCTCCTACAATTGGGTGTGTTTAATGATCATGAACTTCTTTATCATAGAAGTAAGATTTAAAGTTTATTATTTTGACCATTTATCACTTTCGACGCCACACTTCAATTTCTTGTCCATTTTTTCTTTTGAATTTTATGGAAAATTCAATCAAGGATGTGATTGAAAAGACTGACCTAAGACAAGAAGCCTATCTCTCTCCACTAGGATCTCATTTTCAAGCTCTATAATTCTCATCTAGTCCTGTGGCCGCTTAAACAAATTGTTGTCATGGAAGCCCCACACTTAGTTTCTCCCCCACCTGCAACAATTCTTGAAAACCTTGATCCCAGTAAGAAAAAAATATCTTTATATTCAAGGGGTTCCTAAAATATGCTTTCATCTTGGTACCCTACCCATGACATTGTTACAGAGAGTCTTTGTGACCTTAAACACACCGCTACTACCTTTATTGTTGGTAGAAAAAAGAAAATAAAAAAACTTACCCCTCTTACAAAAAACCCAAAACCCATTAACCATACAAGAGGTTGCCAATGATATGGGGAAGAATTTGGGGGAGGAAGATAGCAAGGGTGGGAGCATAAATCCTTGATGATCTAATAGATTGGCGAGTTGTGCGGTTGTCAAAGGGAAGAATAAGAAATTAGTAGATTATGACTTGGATCTTAAGGATGATGTTGTCAATGATGGGGACAATGTTGTTGATGGAGAAGGTCACTTGGGAAAAGAAGAAACTTTGGCCAAATCAACCAATGATAGCTCCATGAACATCTTTAACAACACTAAGACTGAACTTTTGGATCTCACTCAGATTGCTATTCCAGAAAAGAAGGATACTAGCCAAGGGAATGCTATTAGTTTCTATGTGGATTGTAAGAGTTCACAACAATGGAGCTAGAAATATTGAAGAAAATAATTAGGAGCTAGAGAAGAAGATGATAAGCATTTTTAGGTTCAGTTTGAGGGTGATGCACAACTTGACGATCTCCATGTAGCTCGTGTAGAAGGAGGTCTTAGGAAAGGATGCAAAAAAAGAAGAGAATTACAAGAAAATTTTTAAGTTCCTCAATGTGGATTAGAGCCATGTTCTTATCTAGCCACTGGGTGACTATTTCTAGTGTTTAAAAGTTTACAATTATATTTTGATAAAACTTATTGTAGTTTATAGGTTTATACTACTGAGACTTTTTTTCCATGTTTGACGTTAATCGATTGTTAATGTGTTGTTAATGTTTTTGATTAAGGTAAAAGCAGGTTTTACATGGACCCGAAACCAGAGTACAAAACATCATAAAGATAGACCATTAAAGTAAACAAAATGAAACACCTGCTGGAAAACAACAGCAAGGACCAACAACTGACTAGTTCAAAAGTAGAAACTAAAGACAAAACCAACTACAAAACAACTACCAACAAGAACTAGCTAATTATCTATTATCATCTCCTTAGCCTTCTTATGGAGGTCTTCCATCTTCTGGATAGTTTCTTGCAGCTTCTTTAGCTCTTTAGCTTTTTCAGGGACCTTCCTCTGGGTGCGCCCTCTAGTTCTCGTCCCCGGCCTAGTGTTGTCAGCATCCTCATTGATGGTGATAGTGGTTCTTTCCAGCATGTTCCTTTCTAGATAGTTATGCAACATATTCAGATTCATAATGGTCACCTTCAGACCCTCGTTGCTGTGGTTCGGAACACCTTTTATCATATTGTCATGGTTGCTAATTTTGGCTTCTAATTCTTTCATTTTGTCTTTAACCTTCTTACTCATCTCAGCAGTGCCATCCTCATTTGTATTTGTATTTTTAACCTTATCAAGAACCTTACTTTCCATTTTTCCCATCTTAGTAGTCATGTTTTTCATAATTTTTTCCATTTCCTGGATGTGAATTTTCATTTCTTGCATTTCCTTTTTTCCAATCCATGTTCTTATCCTGATTCTCCGCATTGTTCTTCTCCTCTTGCAAAGAAGCTTCCCTCAGGAGGATAACAGGTTCCTCTTTGTTGTTGTTGTTCTCCAGCATGGTCGTCTTGTCCCTACCTTCCTTCCCACTTTTTGAGATGTCCTCACCAGTATCACTTGAAGAAGGGATTTTACCAGCCTCCTTACCTTCATTCTCTTGTCCATCCATAATTCCCACAGAAAACCCTTCTTCATCATTATCTTCCTCCTCTCTAGTTTTACCATCCCCCATATCTGGTATAACATTGATCATTTTTTCTTCCACAGGGGCATTCTGAGAAGAAATATCAGCCTCCATGGATAACATTTGAGTACCTTCATCCTCTTTCTCAACACCCTCATTATAATCATGGGAATCTTTCATTGCTTCATCAGAAGAATAATCCTGGGTCCCTTCCTCTTCCTCTTCCACTTCCTCCTTTTCTTCTCCATCTTCATGGCTAATCTCCTCTTTATCATCATTCCCCTCAACCAACCAATCATTCATTTCCCCTTCCTGATCTCTTTCATTCTCTTCCTCTTTCTCATTGTTTATCTCTTCTTCATTGGAATCCTTCTCATTGTCTTCCTCAAGGATACCCTTCGCCCTAGTTTGATGCTTATTCTCTAACTCCTCACCTCTGATATCTTTGTCACCAGTATCAATATGAGGTTTTCCCTTATTTTTCTTTCTCTTCTTACTAGTCTCAACTTCTGTCTCCCTCTCAATCTTCACCTTTCTTTTACCAGTGATCCTTTTAGGGATAGGGTCTGGAATGTTGTCTTTGATGTGTTCAAAAATAAGAAGGATCAAGCCCTCATGCAGCACGGGGTTAGAAGCCTTTTTCCTGTGTCCCGTAATGCTGCTGTTCAGAGAACTCAAAAGATAGTAAGGGAAAGAGATTCTCCTTTTATGCCTGAAGTGGTTAGCAGACACAAAATGGAAGTTGTAGATTTTGGAATACCGTCCGTCTAGAGTAAAATATTCTCTGTGTTGTTAATGTTGACTTTATGCTCTACTTGAATTTTCTATAGATTGTTAGTGTTAAATGGACATCACCCTAGTTATGTTGCTTTTAATATTAAAAACAAACATGGTAACAAAATATCTCAACATGATAACAAATCATCACATCTCCTACAAATAATCTAAGAATAACATGAGATTAGATAGGAAGTACATAATCAACAATCATAACACATCAAAAAATAAAATATATGATGTTGTAAAATTAGTGAACACTTAGTGCAATGTACACAAGTATAACTTATGCATCTCATGATGTATATTAAAAATAAAATGACAATTATAGACATCTCAAGGTCTACAAAAATGTGGGCATTACATGCTAGGAATTTTTTAATTCTCTTGGATACTAAATGGTTGACCTTTCAATGTAGAATGTAACTGATTATCAAATGATAGATTTATTATTGATTCATATTTTACTATCATAGACCTACCCCAAAATTACTTACTCATAGATAATCCTTTATGGTTTGGCCATGCTACCACAATTGTCTTCTACACTCTCTTGGTCATTGGTAATTGTGTTTTTGTGTATCCAAATATGGGTAGTGCTGAGAAACAACTTAAGTAGATCGCTATTTTTGTAGAGTGAAAATGTGAAAAGTTTCTTGATAAATAATCAATTTTGATTGTTGATAAACAACTTTAAATACATGCCAAACCAAAAAAGAAGATCATGCCTAAGAGATAAGTTGATCGTGTGATATTATGGCATATATGTGTAATTAACGATTTGTTTAAGCTTGACTTGGCGCGGTGGTGGAGAACTTGTACTCTTGAAAGATATGTCAGAAGTTCAAATCCCACAAGGGGGTAGGGTATGTACACCTTGTTTGTAGCTCATTTAGGTGCCTCTTGCAAGGAGTACAAGGTAATCCCATATTACTATCACCATATGTAGACCAATAAATATATGGCTAGTATCGTGGATTATAAAAGGTCATTTCCTTTCCTAAATTGCATTATCTAATGTGAACTAAAGATGTATGGCTTGCCCTAAAATAAGACCCTCAATATATAATCATATTCTTTGAAATGATTGGCTCAAAAAATTAGAAATCAATTTCAAATCTAAAAGACTAGCTTACTAGTATAACCCTTCTCAAAGGAAGGGCATTCATATAAGCGATCTAGATCTATAAAAGTATGGTAGAGGGTTGAGCCCTCTCCTAAGTTTTGGTTGGATCTCGTTCATTTACCAAATGTACAAATCGATGTTTATAATTTTTATAAGTAAATTGTCCACACCATTCTTTATTGTAGACATGATATTCATCGATGCACCCTAAAAATATATTTACACACATAATCTCAATTGGATAATCTAATCCAATTTAGATCCATAACTTTATCCAAAATAAAATAAACAAACACAAATAACCAATTTTATTCTATAACAATAAGTTAAGAATGATTAAAACTAAGTTTATAATTAAAATTAACACTTTTAAAACAATGCAAATTAAACATTGATGTGTTTATGACATGAATAAAAATAAGTTTAAAAATGAAATAAAACAACGACATATTCTAGTTTCTCCTTCACAATTATTACGCCGTAGGCGTTTCACTATGAACGTGTTTGAGTTGATTTTGTTGATCCAATGGCTAGAAATTCTGGAGAAGGCAATGACGGACATTGGGAGACTGTGAGCCATCCATCCTGCATTAAAGGCAAGGCACAATTGATTGGTGAGAGCAAAAGTCCAAGGATCACCAGTAAACACATCCAAACCATCGGGAACATCTTAATCGGACGATTCACAGAGCTCCCCTGAAATATCTATGGAAACTCTATATGAAAAGGGCGGAGCGAAGAGGAAAAGCATCTCCGAATCGGTGAAGGCGGGCCTTCAGTTCCCTATGGGCAGAGTGGGCAGATATTTGAAGAAGGGCAAATATGCTAAAAGAGCTGGATCTGGTGCCCCCATTTACATTGTAGCTGTGATGGAGTACTTGGCGGCAGAAGTGCTGGAGCTTGCTGGCAACGCAAATTGCCTGGATTTTTTAACAGTTAAAAAATAGAAAGTAAAACTGTGTGTACAGTTAGAAACTAGAAGATTAAAAGGTCTGTGAAATGAAAGGTGGTTATATTTTCTATTTTATTTGACCAATCTAACTTACCATGAACATTGAAAACACCTTAGGGGATGCTCTGTAACATTAAAATGTTATTGCTAAACAAATCAAAGCATGATTGAGATTGTTATTTGGATTACACTGTGTACGAATTTTTGATGCAAATATTCTTACACAGTGTAATTCAGAAAATGATCTTAATCATTAGTATGGACTGTGGAAATCTCGTAAACTAAAAATTAGAGCAGGTATAGCATTTTTATCTTGCAGTATGAGGATCAAGATTTTATTAGAATCAGGAAAGTCCCATACAGATTTCTTAGTGGCTCTCTAATAGTCATTTGCTATCCTTTCATTGAATGTCCTTAGTGAAGTACTTTTCCATGTTTAGAATAAGATGGTCTGACTTCAAATACTTCAATCAAAGCTTTGCGAGAAAATTGCTTTAAATTTTCAAGACTTCTTCCATCTATCCAAACAAACCATTGCAAATAATTAAGCTAAAGGTGCCACACAAAAGGGCGTTCACTAAAGTAAATCAAATAACCTTAAGAGAACTGTACATATTCATTACCGAGAGCTTTGAGTGCATCTACTACATCTCGTACACAAGTTATTTGAGATATTGTAGGTAATTCTATGTAATAGTGACAACAATGGAAGTAAAAATAGGTGGGATTGATGACAACAAGTGAAGTATAACCAGAAAGAAATATTTACCAAGGAAAAAAAGGAAGCGGCAGAAAAATTGCTTGAAAAAACACAGCTAAATTAAGCTAAGAAATCGTTAATAGAGTTCATCATATTTGTTGGCTGTCATAGATGCTGGGTCACGCTTGTAGAACTCTATCCATTTTTCACCCAATATTTTAAATGCAAAGTGTTGTGATTAAGTAGTGTGAGCGCACCAGAACATTAGTTCTCCAATTGTTGGGGAGAAAATGAATACAGCATGACCCATCATCTGCAATATTCTGAGAAAGGGTGAGAGATTATCGAAATGTTGGTTACTTATGTTTGCAACAATGACCAATTGTTGTTGCAGCTCAGCCTGAGCACTTTCCCATTCCTCTATTTTCTTCTCCACCTTCAAATCTACCAGCAACCTACAAACAAGAAAGAGAAGTGGCAGGGCTAACTAGGCCTCAAATATAACTCTCAATAAAAAAAGAAGAAAAAAAAATGGAGTGCATATCTGCTGCCTGTGGAGAAATGTGTCTCCATTAACCAACTACATCTGAATAATTTTCTCCAACCCTGTCTTAGCTGCCACCATGAAGACAATCTCCATTCATCTACAAGTGAATAAAAATAAAAAATTTAGACTTTAGCAATTAGGTAGCACTTGTGGGATGTGCCTAACTGCCAAGTGTGACCTACAAGTGCAGCAACATAAGTAAGAAAATAACAAGTTGTTTAGTGGTTGCAGGGTTGTCAATTTGTGTGAAAGGAAAGGAGTGTCTATTCCAATGTATTCTGCACCTCCTGCAAAACCTGCAATGCATGCGAGAGACCTTGAGAAAAGTGTGATCTCTTGCCTCGTAATTTGTAATTTTTCTGATGACCATCTGGCTTTGCCACCCATTTCAGCCAATAAAATCATGGTTAAACATTTGGAAGGAACATTTCATTTTCTTCAAATGAGATATTTAAATACTAAACAAAATTGCAAAATCTGTAGAACTCTGAGAGCGATTTTATGTTTAGCAGTGATAGCAAGTGTTCCAACCCTTGCCAAATGTGAACAACTTATATCCCCGTTGAGTACGTGTTCAAGATGTGTCTGAGCCTTATGCTTAATACATCTAAGTAGCATTGAGGAAGCCATCCATATTTTACTTGTAAAATCCAATACATTGTAAGCTGCGTGGATCATGAAAACAGGATGTAAATCCATGATATAAGGTAAGGATAAGCAATTCACAATTGTATCCTTATTACAATTTATAGTGGATGTCATTTTATCAGTCCCCTTCGTAAACTATGTTTATTAGTTTGTTGTTTAGATGTTTCTGTATAAATGTATGGCGTAATAAGCATTTTCAATAAAGACCCTACAATTGATTTAATGTGATTTTGAGCTGTCGTTTCTTTATCTTTAGATTTTTTAGCCCACACAACCAGAGCATGTGATCTTTAGTGCAGTCTACAAATGGAACAACCGTGGAGGGTCTCACCCGCAGGGAGCACCAAAAATTGTGGTGGCTTTCAAAGCAATACCAACACTATCAAACAGAGGCTCAAAAGCACAACTGCAAGAATGTGTGTTTTGCAGGCCATTTTCTTGGTGCCACAATTCGAATGCTTTTAGGCAGGAAAATGGTAGAGGAAGAGCACCAGACTTTACAGGGCCATCTCTTCAATCTTCCTTTTTTTTGGCCACTGGTAGAGAGAATCAAGAATGTGAGCTTAAAGTGCAGGTTTCAGTTTGGGCTTAGTGTGGTGAATGCATGATTTATTTCTATCTCTTGTTGAACACCATTTATACTTCATCTGATCACAACAGTCTATTATGCCAGCCAAGGATAAGATCTGCAAACAAAAGAATTTGGACATATATATATGGTTTTGCATTCCTTACAAAGTGTCATGTACTTCAAGGATTTTTGAGTTTAAAGGCCAGAGGTTTGCTTTGTCATATTAATGGAGAACAACGTAAGGTTATTATAAAAAATGTATCTTTGCCAATATGATTATTTGTACGTAGAGAGCGTGCTTAGTCATGTTAAAGCACATGAGGGAGGAAGCAAGCCACACCTATGAGTAATGGAGGATTTACATGTGGTGAACCACGGTGTCCTAGAGGACCTAGTTTGCACAATGACTCAACTCTCCCTAAACTTCTTATATTTATTATTTTATCATTTATTAATGTAATATTTATTATTTTATCATTTATTAATTTTATATGTAATTAATATTACAATTACATTATCTATAAATGATCAAGACAATCAAAGCCAATAGATCTACCATATCATTTAAAATATAATCATTTATAATAGAAGAAAGAGATATCCATTTTAATGGGTCCATTCATACACCAATGTGATGAACATTAATATAGTAGATCTTACATCATGCAATAGAATCATAAAAAAGGTGGTAAATCTTACATCTAATAATGTAGCAAAAGGATCACACTAGCATATCTATATTTTAAATAATTTAAGTAAAATAAGACAAACAATATCAACATGATACTAAATTCAACAATAATTACTAATAAAATAAATTTTAAATTGATTTAAATTAAATTAAATTAAATTACATTTATTCATGTATAGATATTTGTATTAGATAGAACAATCAATTTTTTGCATGATTAATACATGTACCAAAGTTGTAGTCTCATTTCAAATAATACTTTTGAAAATATTTAACCAAAACATCTAAATGAGTAGAAATGTTGATATATAACTTAAACATTCACATTACTTTTAAATTAAAAATTGACACATACTTTTAAAATATATCTCTCAATTTTTAAAGATAAAATTATTTAAAATAACAATATTGATTAATAAAAATTTATTCTATATTGATATTTATTTATTTTATTAAATATAGATCAAATAATATGTGAAATTAAGTACAAAGAAGATTGAACAAAGGTGGGTAAGAGATTTAAACAATACCATTTTACCTAATAATAATAAATAAAAAAGTAAAAGACCATTTTTATATTCAATTAAATTATAATGTAATTTAATTCAATTATGGTAAATGATAATGATTTTGTTTCACTTTTTTCTGGTTACCAATCTTGGAGAGTGAAGCAAGACTATTGAAAAAATATAAATCATTTGCCTTTTTTTGCTAATTTACATATGGCGTACACCATCTTTGTGCAAATTCAATAGCAGAATTAGATTGGGAGCACCATTTCCATGTAAAATTGTGACTCTTCTTTTGAAGATCTATTCCACAAAAGTCACATAAAAGATATAATTATTTAATTAATGTATCTCTAACTAAAATAAATATTTTTTAAAAAAATAGTATAGATCTAATTTTATGATTTATTATTTAAATTATTTATCAACAAGTTATGTTATGCTAGAGAGAGAGAGACATATAAAGAGGAAGTGACACACAGGGGAGACCAAAAAATTTCATAATTGAACTTACACACATCTACCGCGTACCCATTGCACACATAGGTGCGATTGCTAGTATATAGAATAATTTGTCATATATATATGTGGGGTCCCTCTTCCCAATAGAAGCCCCAAAGATATTTCTCAACTATTTTCTTTCTATAAGGGCGCCAGAGTTTATCCAAATTCAGAAATATCTTACCGGAGTAAGTCATGACCCAAAGAGGCCTGTTAGTTTAGCCCCTGGTCATATGCAGGTTAGGTTTGCTCTGTGTCGGAAAAATATAGAAAGAATAGAGTGGAAAGAACGAGAACCCTCGAGCCTCGAAAAGAAACTGCAAGGCTTCTCGCCAAAATTCTAGACCTCTTCACCGTGTGCTATAAATAAGCCCTGCGCATTCTTCTTCTGCGCATTCATAGACAGCAATTTCGACAATCATCAAAATCTCTTAATCAATCTTTTCTAGCTTTTCAAAAAAAAGATTCATTATGTCTGGTTCCTAGTCTGTTTGGTAAAAAATCCAGCGCATTCGATCCATTTTCTCTTGAATTGTGGGATCCGTTTGGAGCTTTTAATTCCATTAACAAGGATTTGGCTCCTTCAGAATTTGCAAGGGATGCCGCAGCCGTAGCAAATACACGAATAGATTGGAAGGAAACTCCCGATGCGCACATTTACAAGGCCGATCGGCCAGGTGAGTAATTTACTCTGGCTTTATTTCATGTTACATCTTCAGTCTAACATTTTGGCCATTGCATTTGCAATTTTTTTCCTTTGTAATTATTGATCTCATAGGGTTTGAATTTGTCATTGATCATCAGGTCTGAAAAAAGAAGAGGTGAAAATAGAGGTTGAGGACGGACGGATTCTGCAGATTAGTGGAGAACGCAACAAAGAAGCGGAGCAAAAGAATGAGAAATATCACCGAGTGGAACGCTCGCACGGCAAATTTATGCGACGATTCCGGCTGCCGGAGAATGCAAAGATGGAAGAAGTGAAAGCTGCCATGGAAAATGGAGTGCTGACTGTGACTGTGCCGAAGCAGCCAGAGTCGAAGCCAAAGGTCAAATCCATTGAGATATCTGGTTAATAGCCGAGAATAAGATGGAATTGTAAAAGGGAAAAATGATTCATCTCTTAAGTTCTGCTGTTTCAGCAAAATGAAAGAAAAGTGGCGTGTAACCTGTAAATTCAGGTTTTGTTTAGAAATAACAATGTAATGGCGTTTGCTCTTTTTTGTTTGTACTTATTACTTTGGCTAAATCTAAAATAACCATAGTTTTAGAGTACCACGAGTGTTCACTTTGAGAATTGGCTAAACGGTTAACTAAAACGTCAGTCTTATAAACGCAATTATGAAAAAAACACTTAAGTGTCCCCTTGGCAATACATCCGTTTCTTTACATCCCTTATAAAGTGATATGAGTTCTTTTTTTTTTTTTTTTTGTTTCTCTTCAGGCTCATAACGATGTAACGATTGCTAGTGGGGATTTTGAATGAATTTAGGGACATTTGTCTCAAGATAAAGATTGTGTATTATTTGCAATAGTTCAAATTTAATTAAATAAAAAGACTCAAACTTTTCAAAGGTCATTCAATTTGAAAATTTGAAAGTTCATTCTATTTAAAAACTTGAAACGTAATAATATGTACTATTTATAATATTCAAAGTAAATTCTGTAAAAGTGTCTCTCATAAAAATGAAAAATGACCCTTAGTTATTGTAGTAAAAGACCTTTAGTTATTGCATTAAAACAATAAAAAGAAAGCATGAGATAAATATCGCATAAAAAGAAGTGTGAACTTTCAATTGGTAGCTTAGGCTTTACACTTGCTATGTTTCTCAATTTCGTGATTGGAAAGTAATAAATTAAATTTTTCATAATGTTTTTTCATGTCCACTAATTTGATTTTTTGTTCCAATCATTAGTTGACTTTACAAAAAACTTAAAAAGTCCCTCCTTTTGATTAATCATTGTTAGAGGTGAACTCATGATCTTGGGAAAAAATGTGTGGTAGTTGGTGGATTCATCAGTTGGACAATGAACCAGAAAGAGGGAATAAGCATGGTTTCACTAATTAATGAAAGTAGTGAACAATGTTTTTGAAAGAGTTCGTTATAGGGGAAATGATGGTGATTTTTTTTCTTTTTTTTGAGAGCAGTTGGATTTGCATAGGGAGGGTATCATCTTCACCTATTGTTTTGTTGTGCCTTTGCTACAACAATTCACTCCATATAATACCTAAGCGACTCGAGAGATTTGGTTTTACTCTGGTAAAATCATTTCCTAGACGATCGCAAAACAACAGTGAGGTTTTACTGGAACTCCACCCTTAATTAAAAAATAAAATTAAAAAAAAAACCTTAACATGTCCATGTAGAAAAAAACAAGGGAGAAACCTTGCTCACAACCCAAAAGATCCCCAGTGCCCTTATTTCTAAATTAGTGAAAACTATAGTTAATGCCTTCATGCCCCAGTATTGGAGCTCTCTGAAACAAATGAAAATACAATAATTGAAGAATTTTTGGCAACAAACTTCTAGAAGACTGGTTCTAAGAGGAGGGCAAGCTGTTGGATTCATAGAGAGATAACAAGAATGTGTACCCATCATCTTTTAATCTCAAGAAGGGCACAATGGAGGAGGTAGGATTTTGGAATTTTTTTTTATTGAAGTTCTAGATGTTATTGATTGTAGTTAGACTATTCATTTTATTTCTACTTCGAGGAGTCTCTTTAGAACAATTTTTTTATAAATGGATTAAAACACATTGGAAAAATTCAAAAATCAGGCTAGTCAATAAATTTTATAAGAGGTATTGGAAGGAGATACATTTCATGCACTTTTTATTTAGCCAAACATGTTCAAGCCACCTTTAATTATGATTTTTTTGACAATACGTGGTTAATTTGTTACTTTAAGAGTGGGATCTAGACTTCCACCTTGATAGAGCTCTAAGTCTTGTTACATAATTTAGCTTTCAAATTATTTCTTAAAGATATTGTAACTCAATTTGGAAGAATCTTTGGAACTGGACTTAAAATCAAACTCTTCTTGATTTTCTCCAACTTGTTGGACCATGCTTTAGATTTTCTCAACCTATTTCCTACCTCAACAAATCAAATGCATTTTTTATTGTTGCAAAATATATTTAATTAGAGAGTTCCCTATACATTAACCCAACACTAACTCCACCTTGTTATCACTTTTGTCTCCATCTACTAATCTTATTTCTCGCTTTCATAGAAAATTACCTAATAATGTCACCCCTCCTCCACCATTTGTTCAATCCTCACCACCCCCTTCTTCCTAGTCACAACCCTCTCTTGCTTCATTGGTTATTCCTCTCATTTAGAAAATTCACCTAATTTCCCTGCTCACTCCCCTTCATCCAATTCATCTTTAAACAAGCTTTCTTCTTACAAGGATGCCATCCTTGAGAAAGTTGGAGGATGGTAAAAAGAATAAAGAGATGTAAAATCTACATATTCCTAAAATTTAATCTGCAACTTCTAGAGCTAGATCTCCCTCTTTAGAACCTCTTAGGAAAAGATCAAGATCTTTGTTGAGGACCTCTCTAGAGAAATTGTTTAATTTCAAGAGAAAGATTACTTAGCATTGGTTTAAAGTTATGAATTTAGAAGATATGGATTCTGAACCCAAATTTCAATGAAGTTTTTTGTAATATTTAGGGATGTTAGGGGTTTATCTATCATTTCAAAAAAGGTTCATGTTAAGAAGGTGTTACAAATTCACAAGTTGTATGTTATTTTTCTCTAGGAAGTCAAAATTGGAGAAATTTGTGATGTCTCGACCTAAATGTTGCGATAGTTCAGATTCTCATAGGGTGTGAGCTTAGGTTGGGACCCACTCATGATCAGGTAGACACATGTCCACATGGGGGTTGACTTGTGTTGGCACGAAACCCTAGTTTTTCCAGATGGATGGATTCATGATGGAGTCGATATTGGTGTCAAGTTTGTGAAGTTTCCATTGGAGACAAATTTGCAAGGTTTGAAGGTTTGTTTTAAAAATAAGACATGTATCTATTTTCCATAAGAAAATAAAATTTGAGGTTTATTTTAGATAAGAATAATTTTTTATTGAAAATTAGAATATAATATTCTGAATATTTGCTATGTAGAGTTAGTTAAAATATTTTGACTGCAACTATTGTGAGAGTTTAGAAATAAATATTAAGTGGTAGAAGAGTTGATATTCATATTAATCACTAATTCAATATTGTTCATGAACTTCAAAGAGGAGACAATTATTTTGAGAAGGGTAAGCACACCAAGATGTTATGCAAAACATGTGGTGTAAGTGGCCACTTTTTTTTTTTTTTTTTTTCTAAAATCAGGTAAACTTGATTTTGGAAGAGAAATTTGAGAGTCATGCACTCAAAATTAGAAGATGTGCGAAGAACAAGAGTTGTAGTACTTTGAATCCACTTTCTGAACTACTAAATTTTTTTAAAAATGGATAAGATTAAGATGGTCAAATCTATTGCACACAAAAAAATATTCCTTCTTTTTTATAGAAAAACATAATGTAGTGTTTGATGTGCACATAAAAGAAGATATAATTAGATTTAGTATTTTGAAAAACTCTTTTGTAGAAAGATAGATAAGAGTGAGAGTTAGAAGTTATGTACTTTTTTGTAATCTTTTGTTGAGTATGTTTTTTTAATGAGTTTTTTGAAGTGGACACATCTTGAAAAATTAGGTGTCTATTTGTGCGCTAGACATAACTTGCATCAAAATAATTGAAAATGTAGTTTTTAAAAAAAGTGTATAGAAGATCAAGTGCACAATAGAAATATGTAATTTTTAAAAATTTGGTCAAGTAGATCAAAAGTTATTTAAGAAAATGACACGTGCATATGTTTATGTGAACTGTGAAGACACTGGGAAAGAAAATTTAAAAAAATATATATGGTTAGAAAGCTTAGAAGATTTGTGAAATTTTGGTAGTAATTTTACAAATACTCGATAGATGTTGTGTAAACTTGATGACAAGGAAGTTGAGAAACTAGTTTGGAAGAACAAAAGACATGAAAAAAGAGGGAAATGAATGGAAATGAAGCTCCTAAGCCTCAAGGTTGTTATCCAAGCCTATTACCTAAGAATAATGTGATCAGGTTTTCAACTATATAAAAATGTGATTGAGATTTTAAAAACTTTATATATATACATTTAATACTTAAAAACCCAATCACTAAAAACTTGATCAGGTTTTTAAGAATAAAAAATGTATATGTGGACATATGTATGCAAAATTAATTTGTACTAGACATATGTATATAGTTGCATATATGTGTGTGTGTGTGTACACACACACACACATGCATCTCTCTCTCTCTCTCTCTCTCTCTCTCCCCCTAATCATCTCTATCTATTATAAGCCCTAATTATCCTCCTCAATATCTATCTAATCTATCTCCCCTTTACCCCTCTCTCTGCATCACCCCCCATTCTCTCTCTTTGCCTCATTCATCCCTCTTCTACTTTTGTCCCCTCCCCTCTCACTATCTCTTCCCCCTAATTTCCATCTCTCTCTCTCTCTCTCTCTCACACACACACACACACACACACACACACATGTCCCCTCCTATAATTAGCCTCTCTCTCTCTCTCTCCATAAAAATCTTTATCTATTTCATATCCTAATTATCCTCTTTCTCTCTCTACCTCATCTCTCTTCCCCTCCCCCTTCTCCCATATCCTTCCCTCTCTCACCATATCTTCCCCCTAATTACCATCTCTCTCTCTCTCTCTCTCTCTCTCTCTCTCTCTCTCTCTCTCTCTCTCTCTTGATGAAGGGTGCTCCCCTTAATACCACAAACACATAACATACATAGAGAAACAACAACAATTTGTAAGAACAAAAAATCCGCTTCTTATTATCTCCACAAATGTGGAATTACAAATTTTAGAATTATAATATGCAAAGCCACATGGGAATTTCCCTTACAATATTCAATAGGAAAAAGCCTCGAATTATTACCCAGAACTACTCTGAACTGCCCTAGACAACACTATGGGCCTTCCTTATATAGACAATTTTCCATCGCTTGGGAAGGTTCCAAAAATTTAGCCATTAAGGCTGACCAACCCTAGAATTATTTTATTTTTCAATTTATTACATCAGAGTCGGCTCAAAACATCTTTTGAAATCCAAACATAAATTTTGAAGGAAATTTATTTTCTGCCATTTCAGGTGGTCCAACTTCTAGAGACCATAAGTCATCACCCGTTGACCTGATTGACTATTATGACCCCATTTTAGAAAGGGTTCGAAGTGCTCTACAAAACCTAAATCAAGTAAGCTTCATTCAACCAAAGTGTCCACCTCATCCGAGGCCTCTAAAGACTTCAAAATTGAGTTCAAAGTTTTTGTACCCTGCTGCCAATACCGAAAATTTTTAATATCTTCAAAACTATACTTGATCTGACAATGAAACTTTACTGGCAAGTTGATATGACCAAAATGAACCTCTAAGGAAGAAAAATATACCATTCTAAGCTCGAATGGAAAATTTACTAAAAATAGTAACTTTCCAAAAAGAGCAGCTGTGCACAAGATAGCCCTTATTGAAAAGAAACTAGAAATATTTTTGGGTGATGCAAGATTGCTCTTACACCCAAGATGCTCCTGCATCAGACACCCGGGGTAATTTGAGAAGTGACCTTGTCACGTCTCAGGTGTGTAGAGGAAAACCAAGATGGTTAACCTCCTCCCTTGTCAGCCATGATGAGTCTTCAACAGGTCATCCTTTCCATTTGACCAGATATTCTTCATATGTCATGTTCCTTGTGCTTTTGCCAAGATGACTATCCAGTATGTCCTCAATCTCCTTGGTATTTGAACTAGTTGCTGGAATAATCCAATGTGCTTCTGTGATCTCATTTTCAACACCCCCTTCATGATACTCTATCAAATCTGAAATGTTAAACACTAGTGAAATATTTAGCTCAGTAGGCAATTCTACCTCATAGGCATTTCCTAAATCATGCTTCTTTAGTATGTTACATGGCCCAAACTTCTTCATTTTTAGTTTTTTATCTGTACCAACTGGAAATCGCTCCTTCCGCAAATGAACAATGACTTCATCTCCAACCTAAAATTCCTTATGCCTCCTTTTCTCATCTGCCTTAGCCTTATACTGGGCATTCATCTTGGTAATGTGCTTCCTCACCTCCTCATGGATGTTCTTCAAATGTTCTGCAAAATCCTCAACTTTAGCACTACTTATTTCTCCTTTGTCTACCTTTCTCAATTGAGATGCATTTCTAGGACTACTTCCATATACAATCTGGAATGATGATTTACCAGTGCTCCCATTGATAGAATTATTGTATGCAAATTCTTCCTGTGGTAAAATCAAATCCCATCCTTTTGGTTTATCTCCAACCAAACATCTCAGCAAATTCCCCAAACTCCTATTCACCACCTCTATTCGTCCATCAGTCTATGGATGATGTGATGAACTAAAATTCAAATCTGTCTTCAACTTCTTCCAGAATGTGTACCAAAAATATCCAACAAACTTAATGTCCCGATTTGAAACTATACTCTTTGGCAAACCATGTAGTCTCACCACTTCTTTGAAAAACAATTCTGCTACATGAACAACATCATTAGTCTTCTTGTAGGGAATGAAATGTGTCATCTTTAAAAATCTATCAACCACCACAAAAATTGAATCATGTCCCCACTGAGTCCTTGGTAAACCAAGAACACAGTCCATACTAATATCCTCCCACGGCTTCTCTGGTACAAGTAATGGCTGATACAAACCTATATTCTACTTCACTCCTTTCACCATTTGACATACTCTGCAACTTTGTACAAAATTCTTGACATCTTGCTGCAACTGTGGCCAATAATAATATTCACTAAAGCAAAGGATTTTATCACGACCAAAATGTCCAGCCAATCCTCCGCTATGCTTCTCCTTGATGAGATTCTCTCTCATAGAACTTCATAAAATGCACAAGTGACTCCCTTTGAATAGCATACTATCTTGGATGATGAAATCCAACCACTTCATTCTATCTAGAGTAACCGGTTCTGTACAAGCTTTCCAAGCTTCTCCAAAATTAGGATCCTTTGGATACAAATTGTTGAGTTCCTTGAACCCAACCACCTCAATCTGCATCTTTGTCACCAATAGTTGCCTTCTGTTAAGCGCATCTACAGCCCTATTAGACTTTCCACTCCTATGTTTCAAAACAAATGTATAAGTTTGCAAAAATTCAACCCATTTCAAATGCCTTTGATTCAACTTTCCTTGACTATTCAAATATTGCAAAGCTTGATGATCAGTATACAAAAAAAACTCATTAGGAAGCAGATAGTGTCTCCACTTCTTCAATGCCTGAACTATAGCATAAAATTCCTGATCATAATCATAATATTTTATCTTGGCATCATTTAACTTCTCACTAAAACAAGCAACAGGTTTACCTTCTTGCCTCATAACAACTCCTATTACAGTACCACTAGCATCACAGTCTACTTGAAACACCTTATTAAAATCTAGAAGTTCTAAAATAGGTTGTTCTGTAACTTTCTATTTCAACAATTGAAAACTCTTTTCTGCCCCTATAGTCCGCTTAAACTCTTTTCTATCCCCTCTCATTGTTTCAGTCAAGGGTCCACAAATACTACTAAAAATTTTGATAAATTTTTTGTAAAAATTAGCCAAACCATGAAAAGATCTTACCTCAGTAGCACTCCTTGGAGTAGGCTATTCAAGGATAGCCTGCACTTTCTCTAGGTCTATTTTTAGAGCTTCTACTGAAACTACAAATCCCAGATACACTAACTCATTCACAAAACTGCACTTCTTCAAATTAATCAACAATTTCTCTTCCCTTAACTTCTCAAACACCATACGAATATGCATCATGTGCTCCTCCAATGCCTTACTAAAGATCAAAATATCATCTTGGTAAACAATGAAAAACTTACCCATAAATTCTTTCAAAACCTTGTTAATGAGCCACATGTAAGTGTTCAGTGCATTGATTAGCCCAAAAGGCATGACTAACCACTCATACAGTCCTTCTTTTGTCTTGAAGGAAGTCTTCCATTCATCTCCTTCTTTGATAGGAATCTGATGATATCCAAGCTTCAGATTTATCTTTGAAAAATACACATCTCTAGTCAAACAATCCATAATATCATCCATCCATGGCAATGGAAACCTATACTTGATTGTGATCTTATTTATAGCCTTGGAATATGTACACATCCTCCATTCTCCATTTTTCTTCGGTGCTAATACTTTTGGTACAACACATGGACTCAGGATCTCTCGAATCAACCCTTTCTGTAACAATTCATGTACTTGTCTGTTCAACTCTTCACTTTCTACTAGTGTCATTCTATGTGCTACTTTATTTAGCAAACTGGCTCCTAGAATCAATTCCATCTAATGACTAATCTTCCTTACTAGTGGTAATCCATCAGGCACATTATCGGATACAATATCCTAAAACTCATTCAACAAATCTGCAACTTCTACAAGTACATCTACTGCCTCTTCAACAACTTTTGGAATTAAAGAAAAACACACATGCTCATGCCTCATACCCTCTAGGACTTTTCTTCCATCAATAAAAGTTATTCTTGCATTACCACATACCTTTTCTTTTGTGTCCTTCAATAGCTTTAGCTTATGTCACACTCCATCCTTCATCAGGGAATAGGTATTCACACGATTATCATGTACATCATGCCTGTCAAACTACCATGGTCTACCCAACAACATATGACATGCATCCATTGGTATGATATCACATAGTACCTCATTATGGTATCCTCCAATCTTGAACTTTACTAGGCACTGTTCACTGACCATGACCTTTTGGTCATCCTGTACCCAGGCAATCCGGTATGGATGTGGGTGTTTCTGTCTCTTGAGCTTCAACTTAGTGACCATCTTTTATGACACCAAATTGTCAGTGCTTCCACTATCGATAATCACATCACAACACTTATCCTCACACTTGCACCTGGTGCGAAACATGCTCCTCCTTTGCTCAGGTTCATTCTCACCACTCAGCAAGAATCTTCTATTAATTAGTATTTCTCCTCTTTCAACATCTTCAGAATGTGATAATCTGACATCTTCATCTACATGTGAAACTTTGGCCTGGACTTCATTCCTCCTATTTGTCCTTCCTTGGCGTTGAGGACATTCAAATTCCCTATGACCTTCTTCTCTGCAATGAAAACATGTTCCACGAAAGCCTCCTATTCTAGGTCATTGTCCTCTTCCTCTTCCTATCCGATCTCTATTATTCTGATCATAGAAATGATTGGAATTGCTTCTTCTTTGATTCTGACTACTACTAGCCTCATCCTTCTTTTTTGGATCTTCATTTCAGCCTCCATATGACCATCCACCTAATCTTCCACCACGATCTCTTCCACTTTGCCTTCTCTCAACCTTCTTGTTCATCTTTTCCTCTACTTTTAGGGTAAATTGGTATGCCTCTTCAATACTATTCATTCGAAGCAAATTCAACTCTTCCTGAATACTTGACCTCAACTTATTAAGGTAATGGGAAACTTTCTCCTTGTCAGCTTCTCCATGGCCTATTCTGATGAGAAATCGATAGAATTCCTCCATATACTACTAAATAGATCTTTCTGCTTGTTTCAAACTTTGCATTTTCTTCAATAGATAAAGCTCATAATCAACAGGAATGAACTGTCATTTCAATTTATCCACCATTTGATCCCATCTTGTGATTTTATCCTTTCCTCTTCTATTTCGCTCCAATTGAATCTCTTGCCACTAGATCTTCACATGACCCTTCAGTCTGGCCTTTGCAAACTTGACCCAATCAGGATCCTTGATATCTTCATACTAAAAATATTCTTCTAATTCATTGATCTAGTCGATCAATTCCTCTGGGTTAAGATTTCTTGAAAAATGCAAGAACCTCAATTTTAGGTCTTTTCCCGATCTTGGAAATGGCTCGAAAAAGCCTTTCTTCTTCTTAGTTCATAATTTTTCCTTCTCTTTCTTGATCAAAATTTCCTTCTTCTTTAGCTTCATCCTCACTTTCATCTCTGACATTAAGATTCATTCCTCTACGAATCTCTTCTTGCAATGCTCGCACATGTCTCTAGAGCACTCTAACCTCAGGTGTCACACCACTAGCTCTTCCGCCACATTCCCTTCGTGGAGGCATTTTTGCACTGCTCACTGAAACCCTAACCACAGTCCTGGTGTAAACTTCCTCACAGTCGATGATCTGTCTACACAGTCAGGAACCTGACTCTGATACCACTTGATGAAGGGTGATCCCCTTCATACCACAAACACATAATAGAAATAGAGAAACAACAACAATTTGCAAGAACAAAAAATGGGCTTCTTATTATCTCCACAAATGTGAAATTACAAATTTCAAAATTACAATATGCAAAGCCACATGGGCATTTCCCTTATAATATTCTGTAGGACAAAGCCTCAAATTATTACCCAGAACTACTTTGAACTGCTCCAAACTTCCCTAGACAACACTATGGGCCTTCCTTATATAGGCAATTTTCCACCACCTGGGAATGTTCCAGAAATTTAGCCATTAAGGCCAACCAACCTGAGAATTATTTTATTTTTCAATTTATTACATCAGAGTCGGCTCAAAACATCTTTTAAAACCCAAACAAAAATTTTGAAGGAAATTTATTTTCTGCCATTTCAGGTGGTCCAACTTCTGGAGACCATAAGTCATCACCCGTTGACTTGATTGACTTTTATGACCCCATTTCAAAAAGGGTATGAAGTTCTCTACAATGCCTAGATTAGGTAAGCTTCACTTAACCAAAGTTTCGACCTCATTCTGGGCTTCTAAAGCGTTCAAAATTGAGTTCAAAGTTTCTGTACCCTGCTGCCAATACCAAATTTTTTTAATATCTTCAAAACTAGACTTGATCTGGCAATGAAACTTTACTCGCAAGCTAATATGACCAAAATGAACCTCCAGGGAAGAAAAATAGACCATTTTGAGGTCTAATAAAAAAATTACTAAAAATAGTAACTTTCCAAAAATAGCAGCTCTGCACAAGATAGCCCTTATTGAAAAGAAACCAGAAATATTTTTGGGTGATGCAGATTTCTCTTACACCTAGGATGCTCCTACATCAGAAACCTAGGGTAATTTGAGAAGTGACCTTGTCACGTCTTAGGTGTGTAGAGGAAAATCAAGATGGTTAACCTCCTCCCTTGTCAGCCATGATGAATCTTCAATAGGTCATCCTTTCCATTTGACCAGATATTCTTTGTATGTCTTGTTCCTTGTGCTTCTGCCAACATGACTATCCATTATGTCCTCAATCTCCTTGGTATCTGAACTAGTTGATGGAATACTCCATTATGCTTCTATGATCTCATTTTCAACACCCCCTTCATGATACTTTGTCAAATCTGAAATGTTAAACACTGGTAAAATGTTCAGCTCGGTAGGCAATTCTACCTCATAGGCATTTCCTGAATCATGCTTCTTTAGTATATTACATGGCCCAAACGTCTTCATTTTTAGTTTTCTATATGTACCAACTAGAAATTGCTCCTTCCCCAAATGAACCATGACTTCATCTCTAACTTGAAATTCCTTATGCCTCATTTTCTCATCTTCCTTAGCCTTATACCACACATTCATCTTGATAATGTGCTTCCTCACCTCCTCATGGATGTTCTTCTAATGTTCTACAAAATCCTCAGCTTTAGCACTACTTATTTCTCCTTTGTCTACCTTTCTCAGCTTAGATGCATTTCTAGGACTACTTCCATATATAATCTGGAATGGTGATTTACAAGTGCTCCTGTTGATAGAATTATTGTATGAAAATTCTACCTATGATAAAATTAAATCCCATCCTTTTGGCTTATCTCCAACCAAACATCTTAGCAAATTCCCCAAACTCCTATTCACCACCTCTGTTTGTCCATCAGTCTGTGGATGATGTGATGAGCTGAACTTCAAATCTATTTTCAACTTCTTCCAGAATGTGCGCCAGAAATATCCAACAAACTTAGTGTCCCGATCTGAAACTATACTCTTTGGAAAACCATGTAGTCTCACCACTTCTCTGAAAAACAATTCTGCTACATGAACAACATCATTAGTCTTCTTGCAGGGAATGAAATGTGTGATTTTTGAAAATCTATCAACCACCACAAAAATTGAATCATGTCCCCACTGAGTCATTGGTAAACTAAGAACAAAGTCCATACTAATATCCTCCCATGGCTTCTATGGTACATGTAATGGTTGATACAACCCTATATTCTTCTTCACTCCTTTCACCATCTGACATACTCTGCAACTCTATACAAACTTCTTGACATCTTGTTGCAACTGTGGCCAATAATAATTCTCACTAACCAAAGCAAGGGTTTTATCATGACCAAAATGTCCAGCCAACCCTCCGCTATGCTTCTCCTTGATGAGAATCTCTCTCAGAACTTTGTGGAATGCACAAGTGACTCCCTTTGAATAGCATACTATTCTGGATGATGAAATCCAACCACTTCATTCTATCTAGAATAACCAGTTCTATACAAGCTTTCCAAGCTTCTCCAAAATCAGGATCCTCTGGATACAAATTGTTGAGTTTCATGAACCCAACCAACTCAATCTGTATCTTTTTCAGCAATAGTTTCCTTCTGCTAAGCACTTCTGCAACCCTGTTAGACTTTCCACTCCTGTGTTTCAAAACAAATGTATAACTCTACAAAAAACTCAACCCATTTCAAATGCCTTTGATTCAACTTTTCTTAACTATTCAAATATTGTAAAGCTTGATGATCAGTATACAAAACTATTAGGAATAGTCCCAAGAGATAACTGAGAGGGGGGGGGGGCGTGAATCAGTTATCTACAAGTTTCAATTCTTTATCTAATTAAGTATACTTAAACATAGAGCATAAACACAATGAAAGAACACTTGAACACAACACAATATTTTTCTTATGAGGAAACCGAAATAGGTAAAAACTCCAGTGGGAATTGACGCCCACTAATATTCTGTACTAGTGTATTATGATCCTTGTTAGAAGATCCTTAACCCTATTAGGATTTTCTTTACAATATATTTAGTATAGTAGACCTGGTCAAGGGTCAAACCCTGTTAGGAGTCTTTTACAATTATCCCTATTCAGGGAGAGGACACATTGTCTGAGAGCTCATTGCTCAAAGGGGTGAAGGCTACAACCTTCTGAATAACAGATACACACTATATCTGGATCTTGGTGAACTGCACTTTGACCTACTGTCTAGATCAGTTCTAATGTATAGCACAAATACTTTACTTGGTCACATAGACCTTCTTTTGATGGCTCAACACTTCACACACTCTTCTCTTCTCTTCTTAATCAACCATGAACCACACTCAAGCAATCACAAATGACTGCTTATAAATATCTTTCCTCTAAATGATATAATCAAGTCAGCCTATTAGAACCACCTTGAAATCATATTAGAGAAACCATAACAAACTTAAATAAACATTTTGTCGGCTCTACTATGCACGCAACTCATTCTAGGACTTGTCCAATAAGATAATTGTAGATGCACGCTACACACTATCGGCTCTACCAAAACAACTGTATCTTTCTTCTCAATTTGAATTAATTCATGCGCTCTTAACCGAACATCAATAAATCTTCTCTAAGCTTAAATCCAAGGGCGCATACCAAAAAGATAGGCACAACTCCAGAACCAACAAAATCTCTGTCAGCTCTCTTGAACAAACACAACAAACTACTATTGGTGAATAGTGACTTCATAACTTCACTTCTACTAAATATCAGACTATGTGTCCATAACTGAAACATCACTAACATGTCTTCAACATATATCCAAGCGCACAAGGCTCCATGATGACTGTACGGACAACCATACACAGAACACTACTTGTTACTTTGTCAAGAACATTGCTGACACAAGCTGCTATATAACTATTTGTACTAACAGTTAACCTCTGCACCAATGATATCATGTCCATGCTTCATATACTAAAAGCTTACTGCATAAGACTTCCACACATGCTACTTTCCATATGTTGTCATCAATGACAAACATATAGTCAGTACTAGCCTGCTGGCAAATCTCTAACAATCTCCCCCTTTGACATTGATGGCAACATGTGGAATGAAAAACCACCACCAACCCAAATGAACATTTCTTTTATAACATTCTCCATTTCCTTTTCAAAACTCCCCCAAAGATGAATCCTCCATCTGCTGCAATATTTTTTAATATTCTCCATTTCTTCAACTGTACTACTGTCATAACTGAATACTGCTCCCCCTTAGTATACTACTCCTTTTTACTTTTGTTTTTTATGGCTCTATATATTACTCCCCCTTTGACATCAATGGCAAAGGGTGCCATTCATTTTAAGCACCGGTACTACTCCTGAGGTAGAGTAGTCAACCTTCCATCAATCCCTGAGGATCGATGCCTTTCCTTCTTTCTTCTAAGTAGAATTAAGGAAGGGAATTACTCCCAACTTCTCCCTGAGATACTCAAAAGTATCATTAGGCAAGGGCTTTGTGAATATATCTACCAATTGATCTTTGGTACTCACATAGTCTAGCTTGACTTCTTTCTCTGCCACTTTCTCTCTTAGGAAGTGATACTTGATCTCAATGTGCTTTGTCTTTGCATGAATCATAGGGTTCTTCGACATATTGATAGTGCTAGTGTTATCACATTGAATAACAATAGGATAATCAATCTAAATTCTAAAATCCTTTATCATCTGCTTGATCCAAACAACTGTAAAAAAATTCAAGGCTACTGCAAAATACTCTGCTCTTGTTGCTGACTGAGAAATATAATTTTGTTTCTTTCTTGTCCAAGTGACAAGTCTATCAGCAAGAAACACTGCTCCACCTGATGTACTCTTTATGTCATCAACACATCCTGCCCAATCTGCATCAATGTACACATGAAGCTCAACATTTTCTGAATTAGGATACCATAGACCATAATCTATAGTGCCCTACAAGTATCTGAATATTCTCTTTACTGCCATGAGGTGACTTTTCTTAGGTTCTACTGCAAATCTTCCAACTATGCCAACTGCATTGGAAATATCAGGTCTAGTCTAAGTAAGATATATGAGTTTACCAATCATAGACTTATACAATGTTATATCTACTACTAGTGAGTCATCTTCTTTAGTAAGCTTGCATCCAGTGATCATAGGGGTTCCTATTGGCTTGCAATCATCCATCTTGAATTTCTTCAGTATCTCTTTCACATACTTGGACTGATTAATGAAAATTCTTTTTTTTGTCTGCTGCACATTTAGTCCCAAAAAGTACTTGATAGGACCAATCATACTCATCTCAAACTCATTTTGCATTTCTTTGGCAAATTTTGCACTTAATTTGTCATTACCTCCAAAGATAATGTCATCAATGAATATAGCTACAAGTAGTAGACCTTCAGATGTCTCTCTAATGAATAGATTACAATCTGCTACTCCTTTCTTGAATCCAATCTTTGTTAGATATCCATTTAGTCTCGCATACCATGCTCTAGGGGCTTTCTTAAGTCCATAGAGGGCCTTCTTCAATCTGCATACCATATCAGGTCTTTCTGATAAGGTGAATCCTTCTGGCTGCTTAATGTATACTTCTTTCAAATCTCCATTCACGAATGCTGACTTGACATCCATCTGATATACTTTGAAGTTTTTGACTGTAGCATAAGCTAGAAACAACTTAATAGCTTCTAATCTTCAACTTAATAGCTTCTAATCTTCTCACAGGTGCAAATGTGTCTGAATAATCAATGCCTTCTCTTTGTGCATATCCCTTACATACTAACCTTGCTTTATTTCTTACTACTATACCATCTTCATTCATCTTGTTTCTGAATATCCACTTTGTTCCAATCACATTCTTATCACTAGGTCTTGGGACTAGTTCCCAAGTGTCATTCTTAATAATTTGATCAAGTTCTTCTTTCATAGTGTTACCTATAGATTTTGCAAAAATTTTTGCAGGCTCCCTTTTCCCAAAATTACTCAAGAATTTTATAAGGTGTCATCTATTTTCGGTTTTGCCTTTACAAAAACACCTCATCATTTGAACTTGAACTGTGAACTCAAGTAGTTCAAAGTTCAATGTTCAATAACATCCATCGGTATGGTTTCATTTTCATTGGCAAGTCTAGAAACATTTTTCACTTTGCAACGCATGCTTATCTCTTGAACCGCGAATATTGAACTTGTCTTGGTTCAAGTTTCTGAGTTCAATGGTCACTCCTGCTTTGCAAACTTTTTCTTATTTTCCTTGTTGTTTAGCTTTTGCTTTTATTTTAATAAAATCATACCGAGGGATAGTCCTGCATCATGTACATTGAACTTGAATTATGAACCCTCATAATTCTAAGTTCGAAGTTCAATGTTGGCTCGTGATTTGAAAAAGTAAAGGTGACATGACACATATGACAGCTGGCACTACATTATGATATCCGCACATGGTGAAAGTGTGTGATTAATTGAAGTGACATTTAAATGTCATTTAAGTTAGGGGAAAGTACAATAATTAATGTTTAATATGCCACGAGACATCACATAATCATTAATTCAAATGTAATGCACCATTAATACGGCTCACACCGAATCTCTCAGAGATTTGCAAACAGATTTGTGATAAAAACTGAAAGCCCAACCATATTTTATCATAATGTTAAGAATATTTCATGCAGCAACCATTAAAGAAGGTATTCTCCTCTCGTTTCAGAGCTCTGGCATTCATAGAAAACTAGGTGAGCCCCTTTTGCTGGCTTCTTCCTTCATTGCGGCATTAATTTAAGGCACATTTCTTTATCAACTTGCTATTTTTGTCTTGTTAAATTTCTAAATTTGTAAGCCTAAGATGAAGAACTCAGTGCCTAATTTTGGAAATAATTCCCCACTGATATGTTCCCTACCCAATTGTGAGGACACCCATATCAAAATTGGAGCTTTAGAAGACATCATAGCCCGCATTAAGGAACCTATACTAGGCTCCATGCTAGATAAAGCTATTTAGAGTGGCTTAGCCAATGCAGCTGCATTTCCCACAGTAGCCCCTTGCCGTGAATTGATTGTAGAGTGTTCTAGGAGATATAGTTTTGAAGAAAGGTGCATTAGAAAAATTGATGGGAATCCATTGGTTTTTATAACCAGGGAAGTAGCACAAAAAGCCTTAGAAATCCTAGAGAAAGACCCATATGAGGGTTGGAACATACCTTCTTCTCAGTCAGTTTTTGCTACTAAGAGGTAGTTGTATAGAAATGAAATAGCTCAATATTGGCTCCTTAAGGCTCAGAAAGGAGGGTCTTGACTTCCAAAGCCATTGACTATAGGTCATTTCAAACCTGAGGTGGCAGACCTAGTTATCATGTTGAACAGGATTAAGGGAAACCATCATGCATATTACTGGCATGACTGGATGTATTTTTACATTCAAGTGACCTTGAAAGGAGAGCCGTACATAGACTGGGCTGAAACAATAGTAGATGAGCTCAACCACCAATTGGCTAACTTCCCTACTGGTAGCAACTTTCATATGTCCTCATATTTGTTCTATATTCTAGCCTGTACCTGAGAATGGAAAGGTTTATTTCATGAACAACCTATTCCTGATATGAAGGTTTATGACTATTACCCTCATCTTCAAAAGGAATATTATGTGGCTAATTTTCTTAAAGTAAATGGAGTGTTTTTCAAGAGGTTGACACATGAACTCCAGGGAAACACTGAGCAGAGAATGTTTGAGGAGGCCAAGACCATTGTGAATACTTACGGGAGTTTCTTCATCCAGTTTAGGAGGTTTACATACTTGAGAGTAGGTGGTTTTGAAGGAGAGCCATTTAAGCTGCCCCGTTATGATTTTGATAGCCTAGTAATTGCTGAGGTGTCCCATTAGTTAGATTACATGCACAAAGGGGTCAAGGAGAAAAAAGGAAGAGCTAAGTCTTGTTTCCCAGTTGAGCTAGGGTATTTTACTTGTAAGACATCTTCTGATGCACTGAATTTAGAGCATGAACTTAGAAAGTTGAACATGAAAACATTTGCATTGAGAAAAGATTTTGATAGCAGGGGTTTTGCAGCAAAACACTTTAGCTTGCCTTCCAAGTTCCATCATATCCCACAAATGGAAGACTACTGGGAAGGCTGTGATGATGACTTTGAGGTGCGGAGAAGGATGTGGTCTAGATTCACCTTAGGGAAAATTATCACATTGAATATTCAGGTTGATATATCTGCTATAGAGGAGGATGATGGTACTGAGATCATTGATGAACAATTTGAGACTAGGGTCAGAGGCACTCCACTTCTTGAGATTGATTGGGGTATTGAAGAGAGGGAAAGTTTAGTAATAAAGACCCTCAGTGTAGTGAAAAGAACTGAGAAATTGATCAATAGCAAGAGACCCCCTCCTACAAAAAGACATAACCCTAGAAGAGCTGCTCATGCTAAGAATGCTACTGTTAAGCCCATGGCCACTGTTGATAAAGCTATTTCCTTTTTAGGTACAAAATCTAAGAAAGGTTCCTTTGTTAATCCAACAACTAAAGCTACTCCTATTTCCTCGCTAGTGAGGAGAACCCCAAGAAGAAAAGTTGACAAGGAAGCTGACAAGGTTGTCAAGGAGAGTGAAGTGATAGATCTTGAAGGTATGGATTCCCACATGACTGAGAAAGTTGATTTGGATAATGCTGGAGAGGAAATGATGACCCCAAAAAATACTCAATCTATTTTGGAAGAGCTTTTGGTGAATGTAACAGATGATTCTCTGCAGACACCCTCCCCAGCTCTTAGTTGGTTAGGGGCCTCTATTTCAAATAAGAAAAGGAATGTCTTACCCATCACCCTTCCTATAGAAGATATGGTGAGAAAATGTTTGGGGGCTACTATGAAGCCCAAAAGAATCAAAATGGAATCCATGATTGAAGTAGATGAAAAGACTAGGAGATGGGTAGTGGAGAGGGCTTTGCCCAAAACTGACAAGAAGGTTTTAGAGGCCACAGTTGATGATTATATCATAGAAAAGATAGATCTTGGGATTTCCAGTAGGGTTGCTGATGCTAAACACTTAGAGACCTCCATAAGAAATATTCTACATAGAACTTTCAAGGATGAAAAGGATAAAAAAGAATTAAAGGCAACAATACAGAGACTTGTAGAGTTCATTCAAGCCATCCAAGAACCTAGCCCACTCCCATTGACTCAAGCTCCTCACACCTTTGACCCCTACTCACCTGAGGTCCGTAAGACATTGGACCAAATTTAGAGAAATAAGATGATTGTTGAAGTCTTCAACAAATGATCATAAGCATGATATAGTGGGGAGGAGATTATGTTACTCAGCTGATTGAGACCCATGGGGATGTCACAAAGGTCATATTAGAATTACTGGCTGAACTATCAGAATGGAGAAGAGAGAGGGAAAAATGGGGTGGCATTGCTAATCAACTGATAGAGATTGGTCATTATGGTGTGGTAAAGTTTCTTGCAGAGAAATTGGTTCCAGGGTTGAATGAAGAAGTCTTGTACATTGCTATGAAGAGCATTGAATGGAGGAATTCAATCATCAAAGACATCTATGATGGAGCAACCCATCTCCTTACTAATTTGAAAGGTCTCATTGACACCATGCAAAAAGACCTAAAATATTTAAACATCATACTGATTGATGAGGAGACTCAGGATGTAAAGAAGGCAGACAAGATAACTCAAGAATGGGAGATGAGAATAGCTATGATCAAAGATAGTAATGAATTGACAACAAAGGATTTAACTACTATGGCTAATACTGAGGCTATGCTCGTTGTTTGCGTTGATCACCTAGAGGCTCACGAGGCAAGTTTGGGATAGATTTGCAAAGACAGGAAAGTGCTCGGACAGTGCATCACCCTCATCAGCCTACCATACCATGCCACAATCATTGGTGCATTTGTGGCACATGAGGAGTGGAAACAAGCACGTGCATCCAAGGCCTCACCGAACTAAATGCTGATCATCCAACTCGATTGAAGATGGCAGATTTCTTTGGAAATCATTTGCTTAGGATGTTAGTTTTCAGTTTCTTTCCAATTTTTATGCAAAATGGTTAGCTTTTATCCGAAACTCTAGGAGTTTCAAAGACATTTTTAATTTTTGATAAGTTGTATCTGATGGCTATATAAGGCCAAGAAAAACTATCAAAAGGAGTTAGTTAATTTTTGATAGGAAGTAATAGTATAGCATAGCTCTAGCTTTAAATTTTTGAAAAAACTTGTTTAAGTATCTTTCTACCAATGAATGAAGAAACTTATTTGATATAAATCTGTTGGTTTATGTTTATGGGTGGGCTTCTGTTGGAGCATTATTTAGTGGATGGAATTTTCTTGAACTAAGTGTTTATTTTATTTTATGTTGAATCAAAATTAGAATTAAATTTAAAGGTTATGGTTTTTACTAGTTGAAGTCTGTGAGCTTCAAAAAAGTATTTTGTTATTTATCATAAGTGATCAATTCATATTGATGAAAGATTGCTGTTAGCCTTAGTAACTTTTTAGTTAAAAGTTAAATATCTGCAGTAATGCATTGTTTGGTAAAATATATTTATTGAAGATATTTCTGGGAGCTGTACCATAATTCAGAGAATTAAACATCTGAGTTTACTTCATTTGTTAGTAAAGATTTGAAGTTTCATAATGGGTGATAGAGCAAGATAAAATTAAGAATAGAAAGAGACCAATTCATTTACTAACACATAGCATCATGCCAATCTGAATCATTACATGCATCTTCAACACTTAAAGGTTCAATTTGAGATAGTAAACATACCGCTTCACTGCTAGTTGAGTTCTTTGCTTGTGATCTTGTTAAGACTTTGTCACTCTGATCTCCAATGATGTCTTTACTGGAATGATTTCTAGATGTAAACTTTGGAACTTTAGGTGATGCTGACACATCAGCCTTAGGAGTACCTTCTTCACTTGTTTCGGGGTCATTGAATAACACATAAATACTGTCAAACATTTCCTCAATGAATGTCTCACTAGTGGAGGGTTTGGGTTCTTCTTCAATCATGGGTGAGTAATCATGATATCTTTCTTGAACCATATAATTTTCATTAATCTTAACATGAGCACTTTCAATGATCTTTTTCAATCTTAAATTGAAACATCTATAAGCTTTACTTTTAGTAGAGTAACCAAGAAAAATACCTTCATCACTTCTTGCATCAAACTTTCCTACTACTTCATCCCTCTTGATGTAGCACTTTCTTCCAAAGATTTTGAAGTATTTTACTGTGGGAACATTACCAAACCATAGCTCATATGGTGTTTTGTCAGTACCAGGCCTTAATTAAATTCTATTGATGGCATAGATTGTTGTATTGACCGCATCTCTCCAATAGGTATGTGTAACTTTTACTTCAATCATGATGGTGCACACTGTATCAAGAATGATCCTATTCCTTCTCTCTGCAATTCCATTATGCTGAGGGGTTCTAGGTGCACTTACCTGTCTCTTTATGCCATGTTCTTCGTAGTACTCATAGAATCTGTCAAAGGTGAATTCTCCTCCTCTATTAGATCTCAAACATTTTATCTTTAGTCCAGATTCATTCTCAACCTTGGCTTTGAATATTTTGAACTTCTCAAATGCTTCTGACTTATCTTTCAAGAACACAACCCACATCATCCTAGTATAATCATCAACAAACAAAATGAATACCTTTGACCATATTATGATCTTGTTTGAAAGTGACCACATAGGTCTGTATGAATCAGATCCAACTTGTTCTCTGCTAAATTGTGCTTGCTCCTGAATGAATTTCTCACATGCTTTCCCATTACACATTCCCTGCATATAGTATCAACTGGCTTTGCTATGCTAGGTAGATCTCTTACTGCCTTTACATTTCTTATCTTTACTATGTTATCAAAATTGATATGATATAGTCTTTTGTGCCATAACCAACTGTCATCAACTTTAGAAACAAAACAACTTGCTTCTGAATTGAGTTGAAAAACATTACCTCTTGTCTTTGAGCCTGATGAAATCATAACACCATCCTTGTTGTTAATGATGCATTTGTCATCTTTGAACTCTAGCTGATAGCTTTTTCCAAGTAACTGTCCAACACTAAGAAGGTTATGTTTCAAACCATCTACATAGAGAACATCATCGGTACTATTCTTTCCATCCAAGGTGATGGCTCCTCTATCAACTATTGGTTTAGGAGTGTTGTCTCCAAATCTGACCATACCACCATTGTATTTGTCTAGATGAACAAACTTTCCTTTATCACCTATCATGTGATGTGAGCATCCATTGTCTATAATCCAGTTTGTCCTTATGTCAACTTGTGAAATCAATGCTAGCTCTTGATTCTCTTTCTTATCTTCATGAACTGTCTTAGTCTTCATTTTTTCTACAATAGCAATGACTCCAATTTCTTCTTCACTTGATTCATCATCTGAAACTCCATCTCCAGCATAGTAGCACTCCTTAGAGTACTTAAGACTTGTAATCATTTTTGAACTTTTTGGCTCTAGTAGGACACTTAGATGAAAAGTGACCGATCTTATTACATGAAAATAACTTAAATGGTAATTGACCTTCATATTTTCCTTTTCCTTTCTTTTCTCTTTTGGCAATCATAGAAATGAAATCATCTAATGTTTTTTCTTCATCATCATCATCAAAATTACCAAAAGTGTTTGCAGATTTCTTACCATGAACTGTAGCTTTGAAGGCTGTCTCACTCTTTGGTTCTGTCTTCAATATTGAAATCTCAAAAGCTAAGATTTTGTTGATCAAGGTCTCTCTCTTTAAATTAGATGTAAGTTGCATGGTCTCATCAAGGATGTTGATCTTGTTTTCATATTTTGGAGTGAGAGTGGTCATTAACTTGTCCATAATGTCCTCTTCTAAAATCTCTCCACCATTGTTTCTAATTCCAGCAATTGCTTCATTTATCCTTTGATTGTAAGGTCTGATATTTTCTTCAGGAAGCATCTCTAAAGCATTGTATCTTTTCTTCCATGTCTTTCTACGCACATCCTTTTCTTGTTTATCTCCTTCAAATATGTCTTCTAGGTGCTTCCATATTTTGTGGGCTATATCTACCTTTTTTATTTCTAAAAACTCACCATCAGATAGGGCGCTGATAAGGGCTTCTTTAGCTATAGTATTTTGATGAAACAATTCCTTTTTCCTATCAGTAGCATCATCCTTTGCAAGGTCTTCTAAGTTAGGAATCTTGGCTTCTTTGATAGTTACATCAAAAACTTCAAAAGCAATGCACTACAAATGGGTCACCATCTTGTTCTTCCAATCAAGATAATTCTCTCCATCGAACTTAGGACTTTCTTTCCTGAAGTATGTCATCTAATCAACCTTAAGCTGTTAAAATTTCTCTTCGAGGCACTTGGCTCTAATACCAATTGTTAGGAATAGTCCCAAGAGATAACTGAGAGGGGGGGAGGGGGGGGGGGGGTGAATCAACTATCTACAAGTTTCAATTCTTTATCCAATTAAGTATACTTAAACATAGAGCATAAAAAAATTGAAAGAACACTTGAACACAACACAATATTTTGGTTACGGGGAAACCCAAATAGGTAAAACCTCGATGGGAATTGACACCCACTAATATTTTGTACTAGTGTATTATGATCCTTTTTAGAAGATCCTTAACCCTGTTAGGAGTTTCTTTACAATATATTTAGTATAGTAGACCCAGTCAAGGGTCGGACCCTATTAGCAGTATTTTAAAATTGTCCTTGTTCGAGGAGAGGATGCACTATCTGAGAGCTCATTGCTCAAAGGGGTGAAGGCTACAACCTTCTAAATAACAGATACACACTATATCTAGATCTTGGTGAACTGTGCTTTGACTTTCTATCTAGATCAGTTCCAATGTATAGCACAAATACTTTACTTGGTCACATAGACCTTCATCTGATGGCTCAACACTTTGCAAACTCTGCTCTGCTCTTCTTAATCAACCATGAACCACACTCAAGCAATCACAAATGACTGCCTATAAATATCTTTCCTCTAAATGATATAATCAAGTCGGCCTATTAGAACCACCTTGAAATCATATTAGAGAAACCATAAAAAACTCTAATAAACATTTTGTTGGCTCTACTATGCACGCAACACATTCTGGGACCTGTCCAATAAGATAATTGTAGACGCACACTACACACTGTCGGCTCTACCAAAACAAAGATATCTTTCTTCTCAATCTGAATTAATTCATGCACTCTTAACCGAACATCAATAACTCTTCTCTAAGCTTAACGCCAAGGGCACATACCAAAATGATAGGCACAACTCCAGAACCAACAAAATCTCTATCGACTCTCTTGAACAAGCACAACAAACTACTATTGGCAAATAGTGACTTCATAACTTCACTTCTATTGAATATCAGACTATGCATCCATAACTAAAACATCACTAACATGTCTTCAACATATATCCAAGCACACAAGGCTCCATGATGACTGTATGGACAACCATACACAGAACACTGCATGTTACTCTGTCAGGAACACTGCTGACACAAGCTACTATATAACTGTCTATACTAATAGTTAACCTTTATGCCTATGATATCATGCTAATATCATGTCCATGCTTCATATACTGAAAGCTTACTCCATAAGACTTGTACACATGCTAGTTTCCATATGTTGTCATCAATGACAAACATATAGTTAGTACTGGCCTGCTAGCAAATCTCCAACAAAAACAAACTCCTTAGGAAGTAGATAGTGTCTCCACTTCTTCAATGCCTGAATTGTAGCATAAAATTCTTGATCATAACCATAATCTTTTCTCTTGGCATCATTTGACTTCTCACTGAAATAAGCAACAGGTTTACCTTCTTGGCTCATAATAGCTCCTATTGCAGTACCACTAGCGTCACAGTATACTTGAAACACATTATTAAAATCTAGAAGTGCTAAAATAGGTTATTCTATAACTTTCTATTTCAACAATTGAAAACTCTTTTCTTCCCATGTAGTCCACTTAAACTCTTTTGTATCCCCTCTCATTGTTTCAGTCAAGGGTCCACAAATACTACTAAAACTTCTGATAAATTTTTTGTAAAATCTAGCCAAACCATGAAAAGATCTTACCTCAGTAGCACTCCTTGGAGTAGGCCATTCAAGGATAGCCTACACTTTCTCTCGGTCCATTTTTAGACCTTCTACTGAAACTACAAATCCCAAATACACTAACTCCTTCAAAAAATTGCACTTCTTCAAATTAATCAACAATTTCTCTTTCCTTAACTTCTCAAACACCATACAAATATGCATCATGTGCTCCTCCAATGTTTTACTATAGATCAAAATATCATTTAGGTAAAAAATTACAAACTTACCTAGAAATTCTTTTAGAACCTCATTCATGAGCTACATGAAAGTGCTCGGTGCATTGGTTAGCCCAAAAGGCATGACTAACCACTCATACAATCTTTCTTTTATCTTGAAGGTAGTCTTCCATTCATCTCCTTCTCTAATCTGAATCTGATAATATCCACTCTTTAGATCTATCTTTAAAAAATACACAACTCCACTCAAAAATTCTATAATATCATCCATCTATGGCAATGGAAACCTATACTTGATTGTGATCTTGTTTATAGCCCTAGAATCTATACACATCCTTCATTATCCATTCTTCTTTAGTGCTAATACTACTGGTACAACACATGAACTCAGGCTCTCCTAAATTAACCCTTGCTGTAACAATTCATGTACTTGTCTATTCAACTCTTCACTTTCTACTGGTGTCATTCTGTGTGCTACCTTATTTAGCAAACTGGCTCCTAGAATCAAGTCCATCTAATGAATGATATTACTTACTTGTGGTAATCCATCAGGCACATTATTGGATACAATATCATGAACCTCATTCAACAAATTTGCAACTTGTATAGGTACATCTCCTACTTCCTCTTTACCAGCTTTTGGAATTAAAGAAAAACACACATGCTCATGCCTCATACCCTCTCTGAATTTTCTTCCATAAACAAAAGTTATTCTTACATTACCACATACATTTTTTTCTGTGTGCTTCAATGGCTTTAGCTTATGTTGCACTCCATCCTTCGTTAGGGAATAGGTATTCGCATGATCATCATGTACAATATGCTTGTCAAACTGCCATGGTCTACCCAATAACATATGACATGCATCTAGTGGTATAATATCACATAGCACCTCATCATGGTATCCTCTAATCTTGAACTTTACTAGGCATTGTTCACTGACCATGACCTTGTGGTCATCCTATACCTAAGCAATCTGGTATGGATGTGGGTGTTTTTGTCTCTTGAGCTTCAACTTAGTGACCATCTCTTTTGACACCAAATTGTTAGTGCTTTCAATATCAATAATCACATCAAAACACTTATCCTCACACTTGCACCTGGTGCCAAACATGCTCCTCATTTGCTTAGGTTCATTCTCACCACTCAATAGGACTCTTCTATTAATTAGTGTTTCTCCTCTTTCAAAATCTTCAAAATGTGATGATCTGACATCTTCATCTACATGTGCAACTCTAGCATGGCCTTCATTCCTCCTATCTATCCTTCCTTGGCATTGAGGACATTCAAATTCCCTATGACCCTCTTCTCCGCAATGAAAAAATGTTCCACGAAAGCCTCCTCTTCCAAGTCCTTGTCCTCTAACTATTCCTATCTGATCCCTATTATTCTGATCATAGAAATGATTGGAATTTCTTCCTCTCTGATTCTGACTGCTACTAGCCTCATCCTTCTTTTTTGGATCTTCATTTCAGCCTCCATATGACCATCCACCTGATCTTCCACCATGACTTCTTCCACTTTTCCTGCTCTCAAACTTCTTGTTCAATTTTTCCTCTACTTTTAGGGAAAATTGGTATGCCTCTTCAATACTATTCATTCGAACCAAATTCAACTCTTCCTGAATATTCAGCCTCATCCTAGTAAGGTAATGAGAAACTTTCTCCTTGTCAGCTTCTACATGGCCTTTTCTGATGAGGAGTCGATTGAATTCCTTCGTATACTCCTGAACAAATCTTCCCGCTTGTGTCAAACCTTGCATTTTATTCAGTAGATCAAGCTCATAATCAAAAGGAATGAAATGTCATTTCAATTTATCCACCATCTGATCCCATCTTGTGATTTTATCCTTTCCTTTTCTATTTCACTCCAATTGAATCTATTGCCGCCAGATCTTTGCATGACCCTTCAATCTAGCCTTCACAAACTTGACCCGATCAAGATCCTCGATATCTTCATACTCAAAATATTCTTCTAATTCATTGATCTAGTTGATCAATTCCTCTAGGTTAAGATTTCCTAAAAAATGGAAGAACCTCAATTTTAAGTCTTTTTCTGATCTTGGAAATGGCTCGAAAAAGCCTTTCTTCTTCTTGGTTCATAATTTTGCCTTCTCCTTCTTGAACAAAATTTCCTTCTTATTTGGCTTCACCCTCGCTTTCATCTCTGATATTAAGATTCATTCCTTTGTGAATCTCTTCTTTCAATGTTCCCACTTGTCTCTGGAGTGCTCTAACCTCAGGTGTCACACCACAAGCTCTTCCACTATGTTCCCTTCATGGAGGCATTTTCTTGTTGCTCGCTGAAACCCTAACCACGGTCATGGTGTAAACTGACTTATAGGCGATGATCTATCTACACACTCAGGAACCTGGCTCTGATACCACTTGATGAAGGGTGCTCCCCTTAATACCACAAACACATAACAAAAATAGAGAAACAATAGCAATTTGCAAGAACATAAAATGGGCTTCTTATTATCTCCACAAATGTGGAATTACAAATTTCAGAATTACAATATGCAAAGACACATGAGAATTTCTGTTACAATATTCTATAGGACAAAGCATCGAATTATTACCCATAACTACTTTGAACTGCTTCAAACTTCCCTAGACAACACTACGAGCCTTCCTTATATATGCAATTTTCCACCACCTGGGAAGGTTCCAGAAATTTAGCCATTAAGGCCAACCTGTAATACCCCAAAAATGGGCTATAGGTTTGTTAACCTCTTATATCAACAAATCAAACAAAATCAACATCAAAGTCCTAACCTAAGGCACATCTGAACATCATCGAATCCTAATTGATTATCGTAAAATTCTGCATCAGGGAATATTCCTAGTAATATTCCTAATTATCATAATTATCTTTAATTTAATGATTATTTGGCGATAAATCTTATTTATCCTAAAGTTTGATTAATTGAATATTCTCAATATTTAATTAATTAGATTTAATTCTGCCACTTAATTGTTTAATTGAAGTTAATTATATTTATTTCCTAAATTGTATTATTTAATTTTGACAATAAATCCAAAATCCTATGAATAATTGATTAAATTCTTATTTAATTAATTAAAGCAAGTTGTCAATTTTTAATAATATTATTTTTGAATAAAAGTTTGAAAAATGATTGATTAACCCATAAATCAATTGTTTTATTTTTCAAAATCAGTTAAGTTGGAAATAAATCACTTTATTATTAAATTTATTCATAAATAAAACATGCACAATCATAAAAGCAGACAACTATCAATTATCAATTAAATCTAAACTCTATTTTGAGTTCAACTCTGCTTTTGCATGTTTTTGTGAGTTAAATATCCTTTATTTAAAAATAACTCAAAAATCAACCTGAGTTATTTGATTGATTTATGGCTTTCTTCCATGCATCCTCAAAGCCCTAGATTTCTATAAATTAAGGCTTCAACTCTTCATATCACATCTCACGAATTTGCAAACTTACTTTGCAGGAATCATAGCATATCAAATTTGAAGAATTTGCACAATTGGAGCTTGAAGAATCATCTTGGGAATTCAAGTTTGGGAGATCATCATTGTTTTACATAGCATTGCATATCATATTAGAATTTTATTTTTAGATTAGCATATCATATCAGTTTTTACATATCATAGATTCATATCCATTTTTCATCATAATTGCATAGAAAATCCAAAAAAATAGATTAATTGCATTCATTCCATATCTAGATTTTGCATTTAAATCCTTCGTTTTGGTGTCGTCAAGGTCATTGATCTCAATAACTATCTGAGAAAATCATACTTGCACTTATTAGAAGGTAGTAAATCGCCTGGTTAGTTTAGCTTTCAATTCATTGCAGCTTTCATTTTTGCTAATCTCTTATGTTTTAATGAAGTGTTGTGTCTACAGATCAGGTACAAAATTCACACACACATTTTTTGTGCCCACCGTGGGGCCCTGATATGGGTTTCCAATTCAATTCTATCAGTTTCTATCTTTTCTTCTTGATTTCTGAGCCAAAACTATGATTTTTAAATTCTATCTATACAATTTTCATATAAGTTTCTGACAAAAGTTGTCTCAGACTATACCCATTATTGTATGACAGTCTATTGGATCGAGAGTCGTGCTAGACTGTACACACTATCATTTGGAAGTTCAACTGTCGTATCATCATACACCCAGTGTCGTATGAGTTTTTAGACCGTCATTTGGAAGTAGACCCAGTGTCGTACAAGTTTTGGCACCAGGTTTTCATTGTCATTTCAATTTTCAGGGCAGTTTGTCATATTCAATTTTCAGATTTTGACTAACGACTAATCTTAACAATTGAAATTCTCTATTTTTTATTGACTCCTACTGGTTTTGATTGGAAAAAGCACAAGAATTGCTAAAAATAGGTAAAAATCTACTAAGTGCATTGCAAGGAATTCTAGGAAATCTTCTTAGCTGATAAGACTTTGATTTTGGATCTAAAACGAACATCTCATGTGTCTAGCTTGAGTGACTTTTATTGCTTTCCTATCACAGACTTCATTTGGGCTATAAAAATGAACATAGTTTGCTTTCAGCATCTTTGTTACACATAGTAATTAGGCCCCATGAACACTATTTTTGAATCTTGAGAGAGTGGGTTTCTAGCGAAACTCTTCTCAACAAAGGATCCCTTGTAGGTGGGGAGGATACTAAGGGAGTCTCATGTTCCACTAGATCCGTGTGTCTTCAAATTTTGATCGAGGCATTCTCTCTCTAGAGAGGTTGATAGATCATAAGGGGTTGACGTCATAGATCTTTGTGAGATAATCTTGGTCTTAGCGTGTCAGATTAATCTGTCTGCTTTGTTTGGGTTAAAAGTGAAAAGGCTAGGGGATTATGCTCTACTTCCTTTTTGGATAGTACCAGAAACCCAAATCCTTGAATCTGGAACCAGTCTCCATGTGGTATATTTTGTGAGTCACCTTTAGAGAGGGTTAACTATAGTGGACATTTCCTTAATTGGGTCAACCACGTTGACGGAACCTCAAGTGGTAATAGCCATTTTCAGTGTGGTAGTGACAACCGCTATATAAATGTCCTGTTGGAAGAAATCTCCATAGGTGTGGTCTCTTGTTGGGCTGTCAGATCTACCTAGTAGATCCCGAAGATTAAGTTCTCAAACTATGTCAAAACCCCGGTGCGCTTGGATTGGAGTTCGCCCTCTTGGATCATAAAATTTGCAGAGTCAAACCATTACTAAAAACCCTAGCGAGGCTAAATTTTCATTTTCTAGGGTATATGTGCATTATTGCAAAACATTTTTTGAGCATACACAATTAGCGCTTCTGAGGATTAGAATGAATAAAATCACTTGATTGTTCATGCGCAAGGTTGCTTTGGCCCTTGTTCATTTTTTTCAAACATGCTTGAAATCACTTGCTTGCTGTTTTGTGTGCTTGTTTATCTATCTGGTTATTGAAAATGAACAAATCTGTTACCATCGTCAAATTTGGACATTAAAATTTGCAAACAATCTGAATTTGAAAACTCAAAATTTGCAAAATCTGAAGTAAAATTCTTTTCTGGAGTCCACTTTCATCTCAGTTAGTGAGAAAGTCATACGAGTTTTTATCAAATGTCATTTCATTACTGCCTAGCTGTCGTATGGTAAAGAACCCAGTGTTGTACGAGTCGTTCTACCAGTCAAATTCAAAAAGTCAAATCCTCCTAGCAACTGTCGTGTGAGTTTTTGAAACTTTCGTACGAGATTTTCAACTATCATTTCATAGCATACCCATTGTCGTACGAGTCTACAGAGTGTCATTTGGGAAAATTTTGAAGAATTGCCAGAAAGTTATCAAAATTGCTAGATATCCAACTTTTTCAGCCTATTTCAAGAATCTGTCAAATAAATCATTGTATAAGGAATAGAGTAGTAAGCTCAATCATTATCCCAAAGTGGTCTTTTGAATCTGATCCAACCTTCTATTTAATCAATTTGAATCTTTATCATCTTGTGTCAAAACCTTGTCATAACTATCAATCTTCAATCAATCTTCAAAATGACTAAGTGTTGTGATATCTTGTCCGCTATCTTTTGGGCATCTACCCATACATCCAGGGCATAGTATCCCTCATCTAAGTCATATCTATACTTCAATCAATCAAACCTTGACAAGGTTGCATCATCTGATCTTCTTGAATCAAATAATTTTTCAGTTGTCTATATCTTATTCTTTTGCATCATCCAAGGTTAATGGTGGAAACTAGAGCTTCCTCACACAAGAAATTGGAAGGAACATCTCATATCATAGCTTTGACTACTCACCAAGGTCCCACTCTTGAACAACTTTACAATTTTGATCTTTACGAGGACGACGGTCTTGGCAATTTTTGATTGAAAATTGGTTACATTCCTCCTTCATCAACTCATAGAGGTAGTCAACAAACTCCACCTCGATCTATCCCAGGGAGTCCTAAAACTCCTAACATGTCTCAAAGAATCAGTACAGATGAGGAAGAAATTCTAATCACCACTATGATGAAGCAGATGCATGCTATGCAAGTCAAGCTTAACAAACTTGAGAAAGAAAAGGAACCTAAGGAGTTCTCCATGGAGGCTCTATGCCCTTTTCCATCTAATAAAGACTTGTACATGTCACCATGCCCCCGAATAGAATGTGAGCAACGTGAAAACCCTTATGATACCTCTTCTATAGAGAGTGACACATCCATCTTTGGAGACTATGATGACTATGATGACAGACAATATAATGATACCTATGACACCTCTATTCATAAGAGTCCTCCTCGTCATGTGTTCATGCTTACTAGAAATGGGACGTCACATTGGATAGATCGTGATGGTGATCCGTATGATTCTGATTTTGAAAGAGACTTTGATGAGTTTTGTGAACACTACCTAGATGATACATCTACTTATATTGAGGAAGAAAAAGTTTATCGAGCTGATTATAAACATGCATACTACAAGGATCTCTCCTCTAAGAACTCTCATGCTAAAGATAAAGATTATACTCTCAAGCAAGATCATGTTAATGTTGAACCTTTGTTTTGTGATGGTTCCCTTCCATCCCCTACTTCCTCCAATACCCATACATTTCCCAAAGCTTCCAAACCTATCAAATCTTTCACAAGTCCTTCATCCACCAAAGGTCCTAATACTTTTCATGCGGTTTCCTATAGTTATCCTCAAGGACTACCTCTTAAAGAAACTCAAGCTAACCTTCACTTGGCTGCAAATACTTTCAATGATGCTAAACCTAAAGAGCCTAAGCCTTCATACGCTACAATGCTTACTTCAGCTGGTCCTTCACCATCTCTACAACAATCTTCCATACAATCCCAACATGCTTCCTTGTCCTTAGAAGTGGCTCCATGTCAAGAGGACTCTAAAAATGATAAAGAAAAGAACATAAAGAAAGATCAAGATCAAGAAACCTCCATGTCATCCAATCCCTTTCATGATGTCTCTTATCCATTTCATGGTTCTTTTGATCCTGGGCACCCTTTCTCATTCATTCCACCATGTCTTAAGTCCTCTCCTAAGCAAGATCAAGCTACTACTTACACTGTTGAGCTTATTGACAATACCCCACTTCCAATTTCCAAAGATGATACTTCCATTAAGGTTGGTAAAAATGGTGTTGTTACTTCCAATGTTAAGCCTATTGAAAATCAAGAGAAAAATTATGTGCTTATGCTATCCAAAGATCCTTGTCAAGATCAAAGTCTTCCATCTTCTTAATCTACCACTCCATGTTCGCTTCCACTTTCTACTCTTCCTAAGTCTTTGCAAGCTTTGAACAATCCTATCAAAGAAGGTGCTCATATTCAAGATGTCCACGATTCTATTGAAAATCCTAATGCTCACTCTAAAGATGCTGATGTCCTTGGTTGTCATATAAATGTTGATGAACTCATTGATTATCCTTTTGCATCTTCCACTTCCATCCTTGGACCTCTTCCACCAATACTAAGAGCTTCATGTCTACCTTCCATCTTGGGTCCTTATGTCCCTTCACTTTCCCCTCCTAACTCGCCTAATTCACCATCCATCTTAGGTCCTTATATACCTCCATCTCCTATATTTCCTCAAGATCAACATAGATGCATACCCTTGAATCCTTTTTATCCACCCACCCATTTAAACCAGTCATATCCTCCTTCTTCTTCCACAAGTCCCAAGTTCTTTGGAAGTAACTTTAATGTTCAATACAAGAAAAAGAAGCAATACAAGAATCCATCAAAAGAAGATCACCATGTCTCCTCTAATAGACATGGCAGCATAAAGTCAAAAGAGATATCTAAGAAAAAAACTACAAGACAAGTATGGGTTCAAAAATCCATCATTGAAGATATTCTCTCTAGATCATCAAAAAGAAATGAAAAGCCTACGGCTATATGGATTCCAAAATCTCTCTTGAAAGAGTTTGGTGTTGAGAAAAAATTAAAGTTGACATTCAAGCTTCCAAAGACTTCCACTTCATCTTCTTCCAAAAATATTCTTCCATTCCATGCGCCAAAACCACAACCTCTGCTATCCATTCGCCATATTCCTTCACGTCTTCCTTCATTCACATTTCCTCCATCCTCTCGCCACCCTTCAAGGTGTGTATTGAGGTTGATCTTGCCTTCCTTTCCATCTACCCTTTCACAATCCTTCCATTCATTATCCTTCTACCTTCTATCCTTTTTCCTCATTTTCCTATTCCTCCTATCTTCCAACCTCACTTGTTTTACATAAAACCTTATCCTCCATTTTTCTCTTCCATCTTCCTTTCCCTATCAACATCTTTGAGTATATCATTTTGAATCCTTGGTGTATCATGATTTATCCTTTCAAGGAGCATTATTTAAAAAGCTTGCCTTCTTCCAAAAAAAAAGAAAAATAAATTTTATTTTTTTTGAAAATGTGCCTTGGTGAAAACCTGAAAACAGGCACCTTGGTAGCAAAAGTAAAGAGAAATAAATTCATCCTATGGTGAAAACCACTCCCTTGTGGTGCCTTGGATAAGTACCATGATGAAAACCTGGCAATCAGGCATCATGCATAGTTCTTCTACATATTTCATCCATTCCATCTTCTCTCTTTGATGTTGACAATGTTGATCTATACATGAACATTTGGCTATCTTGTGAGCTATCTTACGATGATCTTGCTTTCATTCCTTTCATGTTTATCCTTCATATTTATTTTCCTCCATTCATTCTAGCCTTTCACCATCCTTTTCCCCTTTGGTCTTGATCTAATAAAAAGAAAAAAGAGTAGAACACGATGCTTTGAAACCTCTTGACATGTCTACTCCTTTGGACTACATCTTGTCCTTCTTTGGCATTACGCTTTTGTGATTTATCCTATGCTGGCCTTTCATTGCTTTTTCAAATGTGCTTTACATGACAGTTTTCCCTAGCTTGGGTATTTTTGAGGAGTTTTCCTTTGAGGATTTCTCCCCTTCATTCTCCTTCATTCTCTTGTCTTCCATCTCTTCAACCAGCTTGCCAATCCCTCTTGTTCTCCACCTTGCTAGACATTGGGACTACATGATATGATCTTGCTTGGGAGTTTGCAATGGAAAAAAATGCTATCAAGTATACCAAATATCAGAACAAGTATCAGAACCTATATCAGAACCAGTATCAGAACAAGTATCAGAACTAGTATCAGAATAAGTATCAGAACTAGTATCAGAATAAGTATTAGAACGCTTGTTGGGGCTACACCATTTACTTTAGTTTATGGGTTTGAAGTGGTACTACCTATTGAGGTTGAAATCCCATCACTAAGAATCAAAATGCATGGTCTAGTAACTGATGATGACCACAAAGTGTCTAGGTTGCAAGAACTTGAACTACTAGATGAGCATAGACAAGCAGTGTATGATCATCTCAGAGTATATCAAAAGAGAATGTCTAGAGGCTACAATAAGAAAGTCAGACATAGAGAATTTCAGGTTGGTGATCTAGTCTTGAGAGAGAATCCTAAAAATCAATCACATCGAGAATGCAAGGGGAAGTTTGAACCCAACTAGCTGGGTCTCTTTGTAATCACTGCTACTTTTGGCTTTGGTGCCTATCAACTCTCAATGACTGAAGGAGAACAACTCCGAGAACCAATCAATGTTCTCCATCTGAAGAAATTCTATGCCTAAGGCATTCAGTCTATGGTAAAATGTCCTAAAAAAATCTTAAAAATCATAAAAAGTCCTGAAAAAATGAACATCTTGGTGAAAACCTAGCAATAGGCACCTTGATGATTCACAAAAAAATTGAAAAAAATATCAAAAGTACAAAAAAATTGAAAAAATAGAAAATACAAAAAAATGAGAAAAATAAAAAGTGCCTTGGTGAAAATCTGGAAATAGGCACCTTGGTAGCAAAAATAGAATCTCTGCCAAGATGGTGAAAACTAGCAAATAGGCGCCACTTGTTTCAAAATGCTCCATCTATCAATGCAATCTTGGTCTTTCCCAACTTTCAGTCTTGCTTTAGTTTGTACATATCTCCGGATTTGTTTCTGCATTTCTAGTTTTCAATAAGTCAGTTTGTACACCAATTAGCTCAAGTGTCTATATCCTATCAATGTTCAAACTTGGAGGCAATCAATGTCATATCCTATGGCCTCCAATGTATCTTAGATGTATCATATCTAGTCAGAGTCCTTTGAAGCTTTAATTGAGTCAATCAGTCTATCTTGTCTCCAGAAAGGATTTTGCATCTACAACAACACAATCAAACATCAAACACAAATTGAAAACAATCTATGCTTTTACATGCTTTTTTCTCCTTGTATGCTTACTGATTCGCATTGAGATTTTTGCATATTTTGTTCCCACAAGCTCTTCGATGATGTCCTTTATAAGATTTAGAGAGTGATGACTGGGGGCATAATCTTTTCTTTATTTTCTTCTTGTATGTGAAAATCTAACAACTTTGGAAATTCTAGATTGAAATGGTGTTCGATTGTAAGAGCCTCTATCTCAAATTGGATGGCCATGCAGACCTCGACCATTGATACCTAGAAAATTCAAAGAAGTTTGATCTAACTATTATCTTTTTGAGTGAGCTCTTTCTCCTATTGTGAAATGCGATCTTACCTAAGGATGTGAACGATAAAGGGTCACTATGGGTAATTCACATTGGATTTAGAATGATCTCTTGACTATTTGATGTGTTTGTATGCAAGGCATATTCAGGTCATCATGACATTTATGTTTTGATGCTTATACAAATTGCTATATCAAAATGGACATGATATTTAGGTCATCCTAGCGTTTGTGCCTTGGTGCTTATATCTAATCTGACATTCTGAAAATAAAATCAATATTCATATGCCCATGGTTTTATAAGCAGTGGGTGTTGTATTGATTCCCATGCATACAAATCGATATTCATATGTCTATGGTTTCATAACTAGTGGGCATTGTATTGATTTATCCGGTTACCTAAAAATTCAATGATGATAACAAATCAACATATGATCAGTGAGTAGGTCCTAGGTCTTAGGTTGCATTTCATACTGCATGTCTCTTTGCATTTTTGCATGTTTGCATGATCTCACAATGGTTGGCTAAACGAACTTCAATGCTTAAACAATTCTCCACTTATCTCTTCAAATCTAACAAGAGTTGAATCTCACATGAAGGTTCCTCCAACGAAACAATAAGTAGAATCCTTTTCTGGGATCAAAATCAAAATCTAAGATCATTCATATTATTAACTACTTGCACAATCAACCTTCAATCATCACAGAAATCTAGAATTCAACTTAACTGATTATCTTACATCAAACTATCAAAATTTCAACTTGGTCAACTATGGTCAACTCATGGTCAAACCTAGTCAAACTTGGTCTTCAGGACCTCCCAACGATGTAGAATGCATTCTTGAACGTGTTTAACCATTTCTCAAATCAATTAGCATGCTTCTAAACTCTCAATGCTGACTTTTCTTGTCAGATTTCAATTTTAATCCCGAAGGGGGCATGGTAATGCACATCATTCAAAGTCTGTAATCTAAAGCTAAAATCATATCTTTCCTTAGTAATCAAGACAACAACCATGTCTAGTTATTGATTCATCAAAAAGACCTCATTGCTTGGGGAAAATCAATCATCGCTCAGGGCATATCAGATTCATCGAGATCCATATCAATCTGGTATTCTCTTAATCTTGTAAATTGTATCAGTTTTTGCAACTATCGGTTCAATTGTGTTATTTCCTTGGTTCTTCAAAAATTGAAGGGTTCGGATGTGATACCAATGTGATTCAATATAAGGACAATTGGGTCTGGAATCGGTCACTCACTTCTTCACAATCATAAGGTTCAGAATTAGGTGTTCTGACACTTTTTCGCAATCATCGGTTCATTTGCTATTATAGTTAACATTATCTTTGGTCATTCATAACCTATCATCTTCATATCAATTTCAATCAGTTTCTGTCTCATATCAATATCAATTTCAAACATTAGTTTCAATATCATATACAGACTGTCTTTGAACCAATGTGCTTCGCACAACAATTCAAAGAGGGGCAAAATGTAATACCCCAAAATGGGCTATAGGTTCGTTAACTTCTTATATCAACAAATCGAATGAAATTGACATCAAAGTCCTAACCTAAGGCACATCTGAACATCATCGAATCCTAATTGATTATCCTAAAATTCTGCATCAGAAAATATTCCTAGTAATATTCCTAATTATCATAATTATCTTTAATTTAATGATTATTTGGCGATAAATCCTATTTATCCTAAAGTTTGATTAATTGAATATTCTCAATATTTAATTAATTAGATTTAATTCTACCACTTAATTGAAGTTAATTATATTTATTCCTAAATTGTATTATTTAATTTTGACAATAAATCCAAAATCCTATGAATAATTGATTAAATTCTTATTTAATTAATTAAAGCAAGTTGTCAATTTTTAATAATATTATTTTTGAATAAAAGTTTGAAAAATGATTGATTAACCCATAAATCAATTGTTTTATTTTTTAAAATCAGTTAAGTTGGAAATAAATCACTTTATTATTAAATTTATTCATAAATAAAACATGCACAATCATAAAAGCAGACAACTATCAATTATCAATTAAATCTAAACTCTATTTTGAGTTCAACTCTGCTTTTGCATGTTTTTGTGAGTTAAATATCCTTTATTTAAAAATAACTCAAAAATCAACCTGAGTTATTTGAGTGATTTATGGCTTTCTTCCATGCATCCTCAAAGCCCTAGATTTCTATAAATTAAGGCTTCAACTCTTCATATCACATCTCACGAATTTGCAAACTTACTTTGTAGGAATCATAACATATCAAATTTGAAGAATTTGCACAATTGGAGCTTGAAGAATCATCTTGGGAATTTGAGTTTGGGAGATCATCATTGTTTTACATAGCATTGCATATCATATTAGAATTTCATTTTTAGATTAGCATATCATATCATTTTTTACATATCATAGATTCATATCCATTTTTCATCATAATTGCATAGAAAATCTAAAAAATTAGATTAATTACATTCATTCTATATCTAGATTTTGCATTTAAATCCTTCGTTTAGGTGTTGTCAAGGTCACTGATCTCGATAACAATCTGAGAACATCATACTCGCACCTATTAGAAGGTAGTAAATCACCTGGTTAGTTTAGCTTTCAATTCATTGCAGCTTTCATTTTTGCTAATCTCTAATGTTTTACTGAAGTGTTGTGTCTACAGATTAGGTACAAAATTCACACACACACAACCAACCCTAGAATTATTTTATTTTTCAATTTATTACATGAGAGTTGGCTAAAAAAATATTTTGAAATCCAAACAAAATTTTTGAAGGAAATTTATTTTCTGCCATTTTAGGTGGCCCAACTTTCGTAGACCATAAGTCATCACCTATTGACCTGATTGACTATTATTGACACAAGTAGGGAATAGGAGGGGCCAAGGAATGGCACACCCTACTAGGTCCACCTTGGAGAACAACACGCAGAAGCAACAAACACACAATAGTGAGAGAGAGAATGCAAATCTTTCATATATTATCTTCAAATTGATTCATACATGCTGGGCTATAAGACCTTCCCTATTTTGGCTAGATATTACAATCAAGTACAAAAGTCCTCAAACATGTGAGGAGCTATCAACAATCTCTAATTTTCTATCTTCTATCTTTTATCAAAACTCACACTAAAAATCCTCAAAACTCTAACCAAACAACTACATTTATACAAGAGGCTACCAAACTAAGTCAACCTTCAGATCCATAATGAATGGAAGGGATAGCTAGATCTAGGTCCACATGCTTCCCAATAATGGATAGCAGCATTAAATCCATGACCCATAATAAATGCAAAAGTCAGCCTCAATAGAAAATCAAAAGAAACCCGTTGGTAAGAAAAGCCAACCGAGTGCTAGACAAGCATCATCGAGTGCCAAGGAATTTACCGAATGCCTAAGAGATAACTGACCAACACCAGTGAACAAAGGAAACCAAGCAACACTAAACCAACTTGGTCAAAGCAGGAATCGAGCAACACAAACAAACTCAAATCTATTTTTGGTGACACAGGATTGCCAAAGACCCATGCATTAGACAATTGGGGTTATTTGAAAATGATTCTCTGAATCATTCAATATGTATGATCCAAGCTACATCCAACTTAGACTGTGAAATCCTTGAACTATCTTCAATCGGTCTACTCTTCCACTTTAATAGATATTCTATTTTCCTCTTGTACTTCTACCAATTCTTTGCTCCAAAATATGCTCAACTTCTTCATTCTTCTTCGTAGGATAATCCATTGATACTGTCATGTCTTCATCAGGTTCGTGATACTCATACAAATCAAAAATGTTGAATATAGGTGAAATATCCATGTCATCAGGTAGCTCAACTTCATATGCATTGCCACTATCAAATTTCGTCAAAATCTTGCAAGGTCCAAACTTCTTCATCTTTAGCTTCCCATATGTTCCAACAGGAAATCTACCTTTCTTCAAATGAACCATTAATTCATCACCAACATCAAAAGTCTTATGTCTTCTTGATTTATCAGCTCTATCTTTGTATTTCTGATTACTATATTTCATGCAATGTCTTCATGTACTCAGAAAATTTTACTCCTTCAACACTTATTTTTCTTTCATCACCAATGTCTCTCAAATCTGATATACCTCTCAATTGTATGCCATTTACAATCTCAAAAGGTGTTTTTCCAGTACTCCTATTCACTGAATTATTGTATAAAAATTCTTCTTATGTCAACACAAAATCCCAATTACTTGGTGTGTCTCCAACTAAACATCTCAAAAGATTTTCCAAGCTTCTATTCACAACTTCTATCTGTCCATCAGTTTGTGGGTGATTTGTAGAACTATATTTCAACTCAGTATCCAACTTTCTCCAAAGAGTCTTCCAAAAGTATCCAACAAATTTACTGTCTCAGTCAGAGATAATACTCCTCGATAATTCATGAAATCTGACAATTTCCTTAAAGAAAAGATCTGCTACATGTACTACATCTGATGTCTTTCTACAAGGTATAAAATGTGCCATTTTAGAAAATCTATCCACAACCACAAATATAGAATCATTACCTCTTACTGTCTTCGATAAGCCAAGAACAAAATTCATATTGATGTCAATCCAAGGTTTCTCAGGTACAACAATCGGTGTATACAATCCAGTATTCTGACTAACTCCTTTTGCAACTTGACAAACTCCACAACTTTTCACAAATTTATGAACATCTTTATACAACTATGGCCAAAAGTATTTCTCCTTAAGCAAATTCAATGTTATATCAACTCCAAAATGTCCAGCCAAACCACTACTATGTTTCTCCTTTATGAAATTAGTTCTCATTGCTCCTCTCGGTATACACAAGTGAATACCTTTAAACAACATACCTCCTTGCATAAAATATTCATTCCATTTAGTACTTTGTTGATCTTGAATAGGTGCTATGCACTTTCTCCATGGCTTAGAAAAATCAAGATCAAATTCATAAGAATCTCTCATGTCATCAAAGCCTAGAATTCTAATTTTTATCTCGGTCATCAAAGATCTCCTTCTACTCAATGCATCAGCAACTCAATTAGTGACTCCAATCTTATGCTTTATCACAAATGTATAACTCTACAAATACTCAACCCATTTCATATGTCTCTGAGTCAACTTATTCTGACTACCCAAATACTATAAATCCTTATGATCGGTATACAACAAAAATTCACTCGGTATCAAATAATGTCTCCATTTCTTCAGGGCTTGAACAATAGCATAGAATTCTTGATCATACACATAATATTTTCTCCTTGCATCATTCAAATTTTCACTAAAGAAAGTAAAATGTTTACCTTCTTGACTCAACATAGCTCCAATTGCACTTCCACGTGCATCAAATTCCACTTGAAATACCTTATTGAAATCATGTAATGCCAAAATAGGCAATTCAACAACCTTCTACTTCAGAGTCTCAAAATTTTTATCAGCTCCATGGGTCCACTTGAATTCTCTTTTGTCTCCTCTCATAGTCACAGTCATAGCATTACAAATTGAACTAAAATTACTAATGAACTTTTGGTAAAAACTTTCCAAATCATGAAATGATCTTACCTCACTAGCATTCACAAGTGTAGGCCAATTCAAAATAGCTTCAACCTTTTCAAGATCCATTTAAAACCATCAGCTGAAATCACAAATCCCAAATACACAATCTCCTCTTTCATGAATTAACACTTTTTCAGATTTATCAGCAACTTTTCTTCTTTCAATCTCTGCAAAACTTGTCTAACATGCAACAAATGTTCTTCTCTGGTCTTACTGAATATCAGAATGTCATCAAGATATACAATCACAAACTTACACAAGAATTTCTTCAAAACTTCGTTCATCAACCTCATAAATGTACTCGGTGCATTAGTTAAACCAAAAGACATAACTAACCACTCATACAAACCTTCTTTTGTCTTGAAAGCAGTCTTCCATTTATCACCTTCTCTGATTCTGATCTGATGATACCCACTTTGCAAATTGATTTTGGTAAAATACTTTTCTCAAGTCAAACTATCCATTATATCATCCATTCTTGGTATAGGAAACCTATACTTCACTGTTATCTTGTTGATTGCTCTGGAATCAATACACATTTTCCAATCTCCATTCTTCTTAGGTGCCAATACAATAGGTATTGCACAAGGACTCAAACTTTCTATGATCAAACCTTTCTCTAGCAACTCTTGAATCTGTCGATTCAATTCCTGATTCTCGGTAAGTGTCAACCGATGAGGTGCCTTATTTGATAAAATAGCTCCAGGGATAAGATCCATACAATGATCAATGCTTCTTTTCAGTGGAAAACCATTAGGTACATTATTATAAATAATTTCACTATACTCGGTGAGTAACTTATCAATCTCCTCAGGGACACTATCCTCTATTTTCTTACTCGGTTTGTTAGGAATCACAACAAAACATACATCATTTCTCTTTAAATCCTTAACAAACTTCCTTCTTTCCATCAAGAAAACTTTCGCAGATGTGCAAACATTACTAATAAGTTCTTCCATTAAAGGTAACAAGATTTGTCTTCTTCCATAAGCCCAAATAGTATATTTATGCAATCTCCCATCATGTATAGCATGTCTATCATATTTCCAAGGTCTACCCAACAAAATATGACAACAATCCATAGGCATGATATCACATAACACCTTATCATAATACTTTCCAATTTTCAAATTCACATAACATTGTTCACTTACCAAGAGTGTATGCTCATCTTTGATCCATGAAATCTGATAGGGCTTCGGATGTTTCAACCAGTGTTCCAAGACTCGGACTCACCTCAGACTCAAAAAGCTCAAAATGGACTCAGACTCGGACTCGGCAAGGACTCGGCAAATAAAAAAACCCATGAAATGCAAAGATTTTTAAGGATTTTAAGTTTTTTTCCTGCAATATTTAGTCAATTAACATCTAATACACAATAATTGAGATAAATAGAAACTCCTTTGCACACATACACAACTTTTCATAGATCACATAAGTAAAAATATGGATTTCTGAAGAAAACTAGTTAAAGTTACTGACACTGTTAAACCAAATAACATATAGAAATCTGAAATATAGTGTCACTGTCAAATGATAAATCAAAATGTCTACAATATTCATGGAATATGAAATCCATGGAATGAGAAGTTCAAAACATATATCAAAGATTCAAAATAAAGGCTCATAGCCTCATAGTAGCCTATGTCCTCCTACGAGTACGCCTAAAATGACAAATGGAAGACTCTATAGCCATCCTCTCTCCCTGTGTCTGAGGCTGAACCGAAACAGGATCCTCAATGACATGCTCATCGGAAACCTCCTCCTCCTCATCATCCTCCTCATCATCACCCTCCTCATAATCCTCATCATCAGACTCGGATCCACCACTGTCAGCCTCAGGGTCCTACACTGGGTCTCCTCGTGCTCTAGCCTCCTCCTGTGCCATCGCTACTGCCTCTGCCTCTCGATCCACCTGATCAACCCACTCCAAGTCTCTATCACTGAAGACAGGATCATTCATCTCAGTGTTCCACTCTTCTTGTGGATCAATGTTCTCTAATTGAATTGGAGATGTGTCAGTGCCCAAGATACATTTGTGACAAAGGCGAAGGTTGTAGTGAACAAACACAAGATCATTCATCTTTTTCACGGCCAACCTGTTGCGCTTCTTGGAGTGTATATGCTCAAACATACTCCAATTGCGTTCGCATCCTGAAGCACTAGATGGCTGGCTCAAGATACGAATGGCAATCCTCTGTAGATTTGGCACCTTAGTACCAAACATCTTCCACCATACATCTGAAACAAGAAAATTTGAAATCAGTTCTATAACTTTAACTTTATCAATCTAGATTCTAAAGTGGTAAACCGTAATAGAATTAGAAATTAGAAATTAGAATTTGGAATCATAGATTCTTACCAGGCATCAATGCAGTTCCATTTTTTTTGCATATCTCTCATGTAAATAAGTCCCCTTGTGCTTTGGTGTACATCTCTACCTCACGGACTGTACTTGTGGAAATTGCATCAAGTGACATCCTCTCTATAACATCATAGAGGCCACTCCAAGTGCTAGTTTTGCTTTGTCATGCATCTCCTTATTCCAATTCATGCCCTCAAGCGATGGTTGTGCACCAGGAGTTGTGCGTGGAGAAAAGATGGAATCAAGTGTGGATGGTTTCTTATGAACCCGACCCCCAATGCTCACACTCGCAGATGCAGAAGTAGTACTAGTAGTACCAGTGCCAATAGGAGTCCTAGCATGTGTCCTTGAAGAGCCCTGTGTAGCTAAGGCTGCCATTTCTTCTGCTTGTTTCTTCTATAATTCTTTCTTCTCTTCAGCTGCATCTAAAATAGCTATCATCCTGCGTTTGACATCTTCGGGAACCAGTAAACATGCTTTGACATCCCACTTTGGTATATGTGCAAGATGATATTTCAGCCTATTAATGCCTCCCCCATTATATGTTACCTTACAATGCCAACATGTAACAACTCCTTTTTTATGGCCAGGGATGGCATGTAACCAAGCCTCATCCCTTGCTACGGCATGAGGGTCTGCATCCGGGTTTGTTTTAGGCATACTTCCACTTCCACTACCCTCAGTCTGAGACATGATGACTGGTGGCAGCTGCAATATATCATAAATAAAACAAAATAAGCATCTACAAGACTACAATATATATTATAGAAACTGAAAATCAATTTTACGGTTTACCAACACTAGAAATGTAAAATTGTAATTTGTAAATACTAAATACTAAACAAAATGGAAACAAAAAAAGATTCATGAATGCAAAAAAAAAATACAAAACAACAAAAAGAAAGTAACATACCTCTTGGAATTTGCTCTAGAAATGGAAATGCAAATCAACTTTGTAGAAGCCTCCTCCAAATGTGTCTTTCAACTCCTCTCAATGCTTACATGCAAGCTACAAAGTGCAACAAACAATCAGCAATTCTTCAATGAGAGCCAACCGGTTTTCTTCCTAAAACCCCAATCCTCTTCTCTCAAGCCTTTTTTCTCTTTTCTTTCCTTATGCAAGTGATAGAATGACCTTTTTAGGTCAAAGACATATTATAACATGCATAACAAACCAAAAAAACAAAACAAAATAATTAAAAAGTGCTTTTTTAAAGTGTTGAAAAGCGCTCACTGCCGACAGAGTCCAGGCATCGGGACTCGCCGAGTCTGGCGAGTCCATGGACTCTGCAGGACACGGTGAGTCCATGCCTGACTCGGCCGAGTCCGAGTCCAGAGGCAGCCAGACTCCGCTGGCCTGACTCTGGCTCGGACTCGCCGAGTCAGGCATGGACTCGGCGAGTCCTGGAACACTGGTTTCAACCTTTCCAACTGCAACTTTGTGACCATTTCCTCAAATGCCAAATTCTCTGAGCTACCACTGTCAATGATTACCTTCCAAAGTTTATCAAAAACTCTACATCTAGTCGTGAACAAACTTTTCCTTACCATATCTTCATTTTTACCTTCATTCCAAAGTGCTCTTCTTACCATCAAGTTATTTTCCTTCTCAGGTTCATTCGGTGACTCTTCTTGCACCAAAGCATTCCTACTGTTACCAACCTTCTTACTTGCATGTGTACACTCAAATGATCTATGTCCTTCTTCTCCACAATTGTAACAAGTTCCTCTAAAACCACCTTTGTTATAAGCACCTCGGTAGTTACTGCCTCTTCCTCTAGATGAACTTTCACCTTTCCACTCGGTCTTGCCTTTATCCAGAGTTGTCTTTTCAGGTTCAGATCTACTATTTTCACCATAAGATCTACCTCTTCATCTAGGGAATCTACCACCTCTACCTCTTTGTCTTTGCTCATGTCTCTTGTTCAATTTCTCCTCAGCTTTCAATGAAAATTGATAAGCCTCTTCACTGTTCTCCAATTTGACCAAACTAATTTCTTCTTGGATGGAAACTCTCCAACCATTCAGGTATCTAGCAATTCTTTCCACAGCATCTTCATCATGTCCAGATCTGATATCTAATCTATAGAATTCCTCAGTATAATCCTTTACCAAGCTATCTTTCTGCCTCAAACTTTGCATTCGCCTAACTAGGTTAATCTGATAATCACAAGGTAATAACTTTCCTTTCAATTTATTCACCATTTTACTCCATACCTTGATTTTGTCTTTGCCTTTCCTCTTTTTGTCTAGCTGCAGATGTTCCCACCATAAGGATGCATGAATTTTCAACTTTGTGCTTGCAATTTTCACCTTCTTTTCCTTAGGTATGTTCTCATACTCAAAGTAATTTTCCATCTTAGTGATCCAATCCACCAATTCATCATAATCCAATTTTCCACCATACTCAGGAGGATTAAAGTGTGGTGTAGACTTCAAACTTGTCAAAGCCTTCAAAAATCTTTCATCACCCTGATCCATCACAGGTGCAGGTTATACATCGCCTTGTTCTACCTCAATTTCATCATTACTAACATCTTCAAGATGTCTTCCTCTTCTCTGGGCTATTTCAAAAACTTCTAATTTAGTAGTAATTTGTTTCAACATGTATGCCAATCCTATATCCTCATCTCACCTCCCACAAACCATCTTGAAAACCCTCTGCAATTGCAGGTCAGATCACAATCTGCTACCTCACAACAATTCAACTAGGTATTTACAAGAAGGAACCTTCAAATCTAGACTCATAAACCTAGATCCAGATCTCACCTCACTCTGATACCACCTGACACAAGTGGGGAATAAGAGGGGCCAAGGAATGGTGCACCCTACCAGGTCCACCTTGCAGAACAACATACAGAAGAAACAAACACACAACAGTGAGAGAGAGAATGCAAATCTTTCATATATTATCTTCAAATTGATTCATACATGCCAGGCTATAAGGCCTTCCTAGTTTTGGCCAGATATTACAATCAAGTACAAAAGTCCTCAAACATGTGAGGATATTCCAACAATCTCTAATCTTCTATCTTCTATCAAAACTCACTCTAAAACTCCTCAAAACTCTAACCAAACAACTACATTTATACAAGAGGCTACCGAACTGAGTCGGCCTTCAGATCCACAATCAATGGAAGGGACGACTAGATCTAGGTCCACATGCTTCCCAATAATGGATACCAACATTAAATCTATGACCCATAATAAATGCACAAGTCAGCCTCAACAAAAGCTCAAAAGAAACCCATCAGTAAGCAAAGCCAACCAAGCGCCAGACAAGCATCACAAAGCACCAAGGAATTTACCAAATGCCAAAGAGATAACCGCCCAACACCGATGAGTAAAGGAAATAGAGCAACACCGAACCAACTCGGTCAAAGCAGGAACCGAGCAACACAAACAAACTCAAATTTTGTTTTGGTGACACAAGATTGCCAAGGACCCAAGATGCTCTTGCATCAATTATGATCCCATTTCGAAAAGGGCACGAAGTTCTCTACAACACTTGATTTAAGAAAGCTTCTTTCAGCTGAAGTTTCGACCTCATCCAGGGCCTCTAAAGCCTTCAAAATTGAGTTCAAAGTTTTTGTATCGTGTTGCCAATATCGAAAATTTTCAATATCTTCAAAACTAGAGTTGATATGGCAATGAAACTTTACTGGTAGGCTGATATGACCAAAATGAACCTCCAAGGAAGAAAAATAGACCATTCTAAGCTTGAATGGAAAACTTACTAAAACTAGTAACTTTCCAAAAATAGTAGCTCTGCACAAGATATCCCTTATTGAAAAGAATCCAGAAATATTTTTGGTTGATGCAAGAGTGCTCTTACACCCAGGATGCTCGTGCATCTCTCTCTCTCTCTCTCTCTCTCTCTCTCTCTCTCTCGATACCTAATTATCCTCTTTCTTGAGCTCTATCTCATCTCTCCCCTTCCGCTTCTCTCTCTATGACTCATTTCTCCCCATCCCCCTTCTCCCCTTCTCCCTCCCCCTCTCATCATATCTTCCCCCTAATTACCATCTATCTATACATCATGTCTCTCACTTACCCCCCTCTCTTTGTATCTCTACCTCATGTCTCTCACCCTCTCCCCCTTGCCCCGCCCCCCCCCCCCCCCCCTCCTCTCTCTCTCTCTTAACTCATTTTGTTTATCTACCTAACCACCCTCCCCTATCCCCTATCTCCATTTTCTCTCCTCACTTTCTTTCTTTGTTATTTAGGATTTGTCTTAGGGAAAAATAACCTTTTTATATAACTAAAACCTATACAAGTTTTATGAGACTAAAACCCATATGGGTTTTATAAGACTGTGAACTTTGGGTGCATTTATCACCAATATGAATAATAGAAATTTATCTTAGTAGAAACCTAATGATTTTTGACTAAACATAACTCGTACAAGTTCAACTGAGCTATATTTCATTTCCAACAACAAAAAAAACACTTTTGCAACTTGTTCAAGGCCATACTTCAACTGCTTTTAGTTTTTTGGGATATTGTTACACAATGTAAGATATGCTCTTGTCACATGAGTTCAAATAATTTAATTGACTTACTTATTTTTCAATATTATTTTTATTTTTAATACTTTTGATTATAAAAAATGACAAGAATTTGTAGTTTTTTTGGTAATTGATTGTGTAAGTTTTTGTAACATATATCTACAAAATGATACTATTCAGGAAAATTGATATTAACAATGAAAAAGAACAAGATAGGGACAACTAAACAATGAGAGACAAAAAAAGGAAAGACAAAGGGATCATATGAGGAGATTAAATGGAAAAATAACAATGGAAGGAGAAGGTGCACCATCTACACCATCTCAATTTGATGCACCAAATGAACCTAAGGTACTAATGTATTATTATTAAATATTTCTATCTAATTTTATCTTATTATTAAATAGAATTATTAACATTTCTTTGATATTGTTGTAATTATTCATACCTTCTATGTAACATAATATGATGATTATTAATTGTGAATGTGATTGTAATATTCTATTTGATCCCATTTTGTTAATTACCTATATTATGATAATAATGTTTATGTGTGAATGAATTTAAAATAGTTTATTATAGTTATACTTGAGTAAGAAATATTTGTGAGTTTATAATAATATTAAGCTACTTAATAATTCCCTTTAGTTGAGAGTTGGTTGGGAGATGGTTCCATTTCCTCTCAACCTCTGGGAAATCTATTTTTATGGTTTTCTTTTTTCTTTTTGGGGGGATTTTTTCTGGAGCTTTGATGAGAGATTGGTTGGAATTTTTATGGAGGTTTTGGAGAGAAATTTATGAGACGAGAGGGAGCATTTGTGAATATATTATTTGAATATTTCATGGTCTTTCTTTTCTTTAAGAGAGGGACATTGTTTGATAGATTCAATGATTGAGAGAGGGATTTATTGTTTTGGATTTGGACTTGCCTTCTTGGAGACTTATGAAAGTGGACAGGGTTTTGAGTGCAACATCTAAAGTTTTGATTTATTTCGTTTATTGTCTCGTTCTTCTTCCTTCTTTAGTTGAATCTTTGCAAGACCCGAGGTAGGGAATGAATCCCTCAATTACATTGTTTATTTGATGTAATATGAAGTTTTTTATATGTTTTAATGATGTATGGTATCCGTTCTTTTCATTCCTAGAGGTATTTAGAAATTTGAGTTCATTTTGGTGAAAATTACTATGTGTTTTCCTATTGGAAGAACTAATGTAGTGATGATAAGTGAATTTTGGATCCATAATGATATAGATCTGATTAAATTTTGATCAATTATTGGGTTGTCATTGATGTCAAGTATTTACCTAGTGTTCCTAGTATGTTTCTAGGAATAAGTATGATGTTCAAGGTGTTGCAGTAAGTTTCAGTTGTAGAAATTCTTATGAGAGACTTGGGGATGTCTCTAAATGTCAAATGCATGGCCGCTACTATTGATGTATACTGGTAAGAAAGTTATGATTAGATGAAGTTTGGCAATGCAACTACTATAATAATTAGTGACATGTGATAGGCGATTCGATTGGTTTGTTAAAGCTTTGTTGTGTCTTGTGGTGCGGTTACAAGATATGGTGGACAATAGTTTGTAGAAGCTATGGTTACAATCACAACTAATTTGAGTGACTGATGTAAAGGATAGATGACTGATGAGTAGAGAAAAATATGTTACAGGTTGAAGTGTTTGTGTTCTTGAGTGATAGTTGATGAATCTTTGATCGGTAATTAGTATAGATGTTGTGGAGAATTCGGTTGAGTTAGTCATAATACAGTGACTTGTCTTAAAGATTGGAGGTGATGATTTGGCATCACATTGCTCTATGTTAGCGTGTGGAGAAGATTCTTGAGGAAGCAAGTGTTTGGTCAAAACATGTTTGACCCCACGACACAAAATTCTATGTAAATAATTATATTGGCCGACATGGTCTTAGAAAATTATTTTTTACTTTGAATTTTGTTTTGTGGCATGTTGGATTTGAGTGAGATATTGGAAATTAAATTTTGGGTCTTTCTTAAGGTGGCGAAAGAATCTAGGGCTTTATGAATAGTACTTATGTGATTAAGTTGAAAGTTTTTAGTGGTTGATCATGTGTTGGGAAAGTGTGGTGTAAAGTGTGAGTTGCGATTAAGCCAGGATAAAGTTAATTATGTTGTGAAGAGATTTTGTGCTTTAGTAGATCTGGTCAAGTAGAGGTAGTTCTATTTTACAGATCATTCTCTCTATTGTTCCCTAACAGTTACAACAGTCAAAATCCCTTAACCGGGTAGCACCTAATAGTACTTCTATAAAATCCTAATAGGGTTAAGCTCCTCATAGGGCATACTTCAAAAGAGTACATCATTTAGTGGGTACTAATCCCCACTGTGGTTTTTTCCTTATTTGGGTTTCCTCGAGATAAATCTCTATGTCAAAGTGTTTCATTATTATGTGAATGTGCTTATGGTTATGTTTTTTGTTTGTTTCTATTAAAGATAATCTTGTGAATGTTGTGGTAAAGTTTAAGAGGTTAAAAAGTTGCACAATTGGTAGATTACTGATTCAACCTCCCTCTTAATACTCCGGTTTTAGGACTAACATTTCCTAGGTTTTCTACTAACCCATTTTTTGAAATCTATTATTTGCATACATAAATTAGGGTCTATGGTTTTAATTGGTTTATGTTATTGAAGAGAAACTCAGATATCTTTAATGGGTATCTCTTGATTTCATTTCCAAGGCTCAATTAATACCCTATTATATGCATTTAGCTAGACAATTTTTGTGCATCTTGTGTTCTGATTTACTAGTCAATTTCTCTATACATGGTGTAGATTAGTACATACTTGTATAGTATAAAATTGATACTGAACATGTCTTTACTTTCATATGTTTTTAGTTTGGTGGGGTTTTGTTATGTTTTTTGAAAGATACACCCATTTTAGTGAAGGCATGTCTGAACCCCAACTAGGGTTTTTAGTTTTAGAGATGCACATGGGTGAACATGGGTTTTTACTTTTAGTCTTCCCGATTCATGTTTGATGGCTCCATAACCTGTCCCTACACCAAAAAATAAGGGAATAAGGTTGGGTGAAGGGGTTTTCCTCAATTAAACCGCTATTTAATAATCAACCTTGAAATAAAATAAAAAAAGGAAAGTGTGATGTAATGTAGTAGAGGATAGATCTTGAAAATGAAGTACATCATACCTTGACATTGAAAATACTACTTTAAATGTGATTGAATATGTCGATGCAATAGCTTTGACTAAATACAAAAATCCAAAAAGGAAATTATAAAATACAAAAACTCAAGGAATAGATGTAATTTTCCACAATATTTGATTAAGGAGAAGAGATAGAAGACTTGAATGGAAGTGGATGGATATGGATCTTCTCCCTTGATATAAAGCTCTTTTTCTTGGCTTCCAATGGGGAAAATAATCTAGATCTATGGAAGATAAAACCTTTAATTCTTAGAAGAATGCTAGATCTTGAATTCTTGAATTTGATATCATGATGGCTCTTAAACTTTCTTCCTTACACTTGATGGTTTGAATGCTTGATCGCTGAAATACTTTGATGGTAATGGATGTACTTGATAATGGATATTGGATATAAAAATGAGGAGAGATAGGGCATTAATATACATCTCACACATTTAGAGGATTAAAAATCAAGTAGGCTAACCACATGATTGGATTTCTCACCAAAACCATGGAATAAACCTTTGGAAAAAAAAGTGGGCCAAAATCCACATGGACAAAATATTAGTAGCATTTTGTACCTGGGAGAATGAGCCAAGATTTGTATAGGGTTTTCTAGGAAAAAGGGTATATGTAGGATTTCTGAGTACAACTTAATCCAAGGTCAAAATAGGTCATGAAGGCCACAAATAATGACATAGGGCCTTAGGGATGGAATGAATTGTGGGATTGGATGATAAATAGAGGTGAACACCTAGAAGTAAGATCCAACCTCAATTTTGAACAATATTGAAAGGAATAGAGGGCCCATATTTAAATTTGGGTACCTATTAAGTGCCATATGATGTCCTACCATAGAAAATGCACTAAGGTGGGCATAAAATAATCCTTAAATTGTACACAAGTTTAGTTCTTACAATTTAGGAATGTATAGGTGTGAAGGTTAACTAGATGAAAAATACTAATTTCACTAGAAATATACCTTGGTAAACTTCATAATGTGTATGCAATAGATTGTAAACAAAATGGGTTCGAGACAAATTGATGGAGTTTTGCAAATGAACATGTGAGCACTTTGAGACAAGGGAAACTAAGGGAAATAATTTCTTTGATGTAAAAGAATCAAGTATTGAATTATTGACTCTCAAAATTGACCATCTAAAAGGATTGAAAATGTGTTGACATTAAAAACCTTTAAAAACCACCAAAACTTGAAATCTTTATTTCTGATCAAATTTGATTGTAGGGGGTTAAAATAGACATGTTGGCTTATTTATAGTGTATGAACATAATTCCCAAGAGGTTTGGAAATACAATTATGGGATTATAAGATATTCATCATAAAAATGGGTCACTTAATAGAATTTTGTGAGGTTATGTAGAGGTGTTGTAACTAAATCTTCATATCACGGGCATATCAAATTTTGCAAAAAATTGAGGTGCTAATAGTGGCTCTATTTAGGGATGTATGGCCCTTACAGGCATAGCAAGAATCCAAATCTCTAGGAGAAGAAAAAAAAACTTGAAAGAAATAAATTTTTTGACTCCTACAAAGGAAACCTACTGTACATAGAAAAAAAATGTTTTAGGAATCATCGATGCACTAGAAATCCCTTCATAAACTGTTATGGTTCAAAAAATAAAACCATATCTAATGGCCCAAGGCCACCAAAACAAATAAAAGCCTCCATTTGCCTCTATCATACACCTTATTTTTATTTAGTTGTAACCATCCCCATTTGGAAACATTAGTATCAATTTTTTGATTTCTCATACTTCCCTTGACACTCATTTCCACTCTTCTATATTCGGCTCTTTCAACATGCTCCTTTTCAATCCATATCATGAAGTTAGTTCTAATTTGAAAATTATCACAATATGGAATATTCATTTGACACTCATCACTAAAAAAAATTCCTTCTTAATGTTGTGTCTTGAAAAATGGTACCCCGACTATATTAGAAAGTAGAACAAACTAGACTACATTCGATCTTCAATGTCATCAATATTAGCATTGTCAAATGCTTCAACATCATGCCCATAATTATAAACATAATTTTGAAAATTAAATGTATCTCACCAACACAAATTTCAAATTGATACTTCATCATTAGAATAAAAAACCTCCAAATTAACATATTTAAACATTTGTCATCCAATGAAAAAGGGGAATGCATCTCTAGTTTAAAATTAGACTTTTATTTACTTTATAAATTTGCAACCATACCTGCACAAAATCTTTCAAAGAGATTCTTATACAAATTAGAAAATGCACATGTGTACATATATGCACTTACAACTTCTTGACTCCAAATACTACTGCACTCACAACTATTAGTTTTGCCTCTTTTGTCAAAATGAAATTCCATATCCATATTAGCATGAACACCTTTGTACTTATTACACAATACATTATCATAACCAATGAAAATATTATCACTATGAAAACTTATCTATGCTGGATGTGAAATTATATAACTCTTTTCATGCATGCACTTGTGATATTTAGTAGTTAGAAAATCTGAAATTTGTTCACTAGTTATTGAACATGCCCCTTCATTCAACTTATTATTAGTGTATTCTTCTTGTTCATCAAATTTAGGACCATAACCATAAACAATATCAAATGACTGGTCATATACATTAATTTGATCAATATGTTTATTAGTACCACTAATTGTTTCACCATCCATGTGATCTAAAAATTTTCTTTCTTCACCATATAAAGGACTTGAAATCACATGAAAGCCACTTTCATACATACTTTGACAAGTTTCTACTTGAATCATATCTATTGTTTTACCATATAAGGGATTAGAGAAGATCTCAAAGTCATTCTTAGATACACACAACTCTTCTTCATCAACTACATCATCATTGCATTCAAACATGAATAAGTCTACCATTTGTTTACTTGTTCCATCATTTACTTTACTACTGATGTAATCAATATTACTATTTTATTTATGGAGAGATTTCATATATAGAATATTATTAGCATCATCTTCATTATTACAACCTTCTTTATTTTCAATAATTTCTCTTTCGAAACATTCATCTTCATTCAAATCTAAAATAATATAATTGCAACTTCTATATGCATGTTCATCCTCTACAAAATGCATTATGTTATTATTCTCCTTGCCAATGTCGGTACCATTCTCTACATTATGTTTATTTTCATTCTTAATGACATAAATCCATTTAGGAATCTAAGATTTTTCCTTTTTTTTAGTTTCAACTTGTCAGGAAGACACATAAAAAAATGGGTCATATAATTCAATAATTAAATTAATAAACACAATTTATGAGGTTTGAAATATTCAAGAATTATAATATATGCATCTATGATCCTTTTGAATAGAGAACACGGTTCCTCTCCCTATTTTCTTATGCCAAATAATGAATTGACATACATTGTAGGATTAATGTTGTCAAAAACCTGCTCAAAATTTGGTTGAAACTCATTACGTTGTGTTGGGTACTAGGATGAACAAACTAGAGGATTAATGACAGATGCATTGTCTTCCACTGTGTCCTAAAATTTACTTAGAAACCACTTCTTGAGTTCTTCCCATGATGAAACACTTTGCAAAGGAAACATAATAAAAAGATGACTTGCAAGACTTGATAAAGATCTTACAAATAACTTCATGATCACATCTTCTACACAAATCTGAAAATCTTCAATGAATTTATAAAATGCCCATAAATGTCTAACTATTGGTTTTGATTCATCTCCATAAAATTTTTGCATGTATTTTAATCTCAAGAGGATGGTGATTGGGATAACCTAGGATGTTACTATAGTTTGGTGGCTTGCATGCCTCAAGAAAAAACATTTCTCTCTAAGGGTATGGCTTTCATGCTTGTTGCAGATATTGCATTCCAAAACTTGGAACCTTATTAGGATATGTGTATTGATATATCTTGGATGTATGGAAGTATTGCAACTTTTTTTATTTTCTTCATTAAAATCCTTTATAGAGTCACCACCTATTTTAAATGGGACTTTTTCTTCTTCTTCTTCTAGGTCTTCTTCTATAGTAGATTCCTTTGTAGAATTCCTTAGCACTAATACAACAATCTTAAAATAGAATTTTTTGACTCGCCCAATAATAATTTTCTATGTTAGTCCCTAGTAGAGTCACTAATTTGTTAATTCCCAAAATTGGAGATTGCCAAACTCTAAGAGGATGTCAAGCTGCATAATCAAATTTGGCAATTGACTTCAACAAATGAACAAGATAACCAATTTGGTTTTGATTATGTGCACTTTTGGCTCCGCTAGAGCAAGGGGACTACACCTTTATGAATAAGAAGATTATATCTCCTTGTAACTTATCTCCAACCTCTATCTTAGAATTCCATAAGCTTCTTAAAGATATTAACCTACCCTTCTAGTCATATTGCTTCTATTGCACAAAATTAAAAGTGTATATAAAAGAACTATTTTTATATATTTTTGGTTTGAATGATTAGGTTCCTTTAATCTATTGGAAAATGGAGTCAAAATTATGAAGGATAAGTGTCTCTCTATCATCTTAACTTGAGTTGTTAGGCACTTGGTGATGTCTATTGCTTGTATAAATGTGTTGGAAGTTTTATTACTAGGATTTACTTCAATGATCCAATATAAATATTTCCTATTGTTGTGATTATCTGAATGAAATTAGTCATGCCTTACAAGAACTGATCAAATTAATGACATAGAAATAGATAATATGTTTAGAAAAACCAAATGATATCCTTGATATATAGGCTTGAATGACAAAAAAAATTAAGTTGGAGACAACTAGGTAATAAATTGTCATTGATTTTAACATAACAACTAAACACCAATTATCTGACACCATTTAAAGTAATTTCTCGATTACTCCATTCCAAGAAAGAGTTTTACAATGTATATATCAATGTTTCTATTTTTCTTTGAATTCTTAAAATCTATCTAGCCAGTCTACATTTTCCTTTTATAATCATAAGGGAATTTTTTAGATTGGATACAACTCTTTGATACTAACTGATTAGTTATCCTAGAAAACTAATCCAACTATCCCCTAAAATGATTTTAAAAGTAACCCTTAGCGTTTAAAACACAAATAATATTGGGCTCTTAATGAGATGACCATTTCCAATAAGGGAAAATGTTTTGTTTAATTAATTTCACCAGTACAATAATCACCCTCAAACAGCTATTACTCCAAATTCTTCCCACACATTTTTCTCGCATTGCATTCATTTGGACACTCTCACCAAATTCAATTGTGTTGATCTTTGCATTCCATGAAATGACATTATTTTGAAGAAATTTGTTAGACACTTTGTATAGGCACTTTGAGGACATGTTTCAGAGGAAATCAATGAGAAAAATATATTTCTCTTCATCATTATAAGACTCATTGCCAAAAAGTTGCATTTTATAAGCCATCCTACACAATATTTGACCAGTTCTTTCCTTCAAAATTATCTCACTTTGGTATAAAAAAAAAGTTCAAAAACTGCAGTAATATTATCACCGAGCATGACCATCTTGAATTTCTCTAGTCACTCAACCATACTAGTCACATTTGCAAGAATATGCACTAGAGCTTATTATGAAGATCTCTTCTATCTTATGATAAAATCTCATCAATATGCTTTGATGGATGTTCATGTGCACAATTTGTGCTCTTAGCGTGCATGAGACTGCATTACTTTGAGGCATTTGATAGAATGTGATACAAAATGTTCATGCACCAAATCTGTGCATTAATATTTTGTATCACATTCTATCAGAAATCTTTTATGAAGTATTTTTTGAATGCATGCCTATTAGGGAGTTTGTAACTACAAAATCATAAAGAAATCTATATCCTCTATCATACATAAATAAAACTATCATTGCACTCTCTGAGACAACAAAAGCATTAAAATGACTATACATCTGTTACCAATAGATTTTTCCTAAATTATCTTAGGCTCTAATTTTCTCAAAATCACCCCATAATCTTTTAAGGTGTATTTCACTCAAAGTTTCAGTTCCTTATATTTACACCTTGTCGGTTGAAATTGAACCTTGAACTCTCATAGTTCAAGATTCAAGGTTCAATAACATCCTTTGGTATGATCGTCCTTCTTTGTTTGCAAGCTTAGCAACATGTTGTCTTTGCAGAACACACTTGTCCAATGAACTATGAACTATGAACTCTCATGGTTCAAGATTCAAAGTTCAACAGACGTTATCTTTTTGTGAAGCATTTTTCTTTTTATTTATCATTATTTCTTGTCACTAGTTATTTTTGCTTTATTTATTTGAATCATACCAAAGGGTAGTCCTTCTGCCTTCTTGTTGAACTTGAACTATGAACTCTCGTAGTTCAAGGTTCGAGGTTCAACGTATGTTTGTAATTTGCAAAAGTGAAAAGTGATTTGACATAAAACGCAGCTGGCCATTGATTATGAGATCCGCGCGTGGCATGGATATCGTAATTAATAGAAATGACACTTAGGTGTCTCCTCACTCATGGGAAAGTACAATTATCAATGTTTTAAGTTATGCAAATTTCCCATCATCATTAATTAAACCTCTTGAGTCATTATTTAACCATTTATTGTGAATCTCCCATGATTTGTAAATTGCTTAGTGATAAATGGAAGAACTTAGTCATTTTTGTTCATAGTGGCGGAGACATTGCAACCAGCATAGAAGAAGGTACCTTTCCCTCCTCTCAGAGTTTAGTGCATCACATAAGAAACCAAGTTTGTCTCTCTTTTTGGCCTCTTTGTTTTAGTTGAAGCTCATTACTTTGTCAAATTCAAAATCTTGTAAGGCTACTATGTTTCCTTGTTTATTCCTAGTTTTTGAGCCAATATGAAAAACCTAGTGCCAAACCTTGGAAATATGTCCCCTCTAATTTTATCTTTACCTAATTGTGAGGATACCCTGATCAAAACTGGAGCTTTAGAAAAAATTATAGGTAGAGTCAAAGAACCTGCAGCTATTTTTCCCATAGTGGCCCCTTGCTGAGATCTAGTTCTCCAATGTGCAAAAAGATATAGTTTTGAAGAGAAGTGTATTAAAAAGATAGATAGGAGTCTGCTGGTCTATATAAGAAGAGATGTCATTTTGAACGCAATGGGTATCTTTGAAAAGGACCCGTATGAAGTGTGGAACATTCCGTTATCCCAACCAGTCTTTGCCACCAAGAGACAAATCTATAGGAATGAGATAGCTCAACATTGATTGCTGAAAGCCCAGAAAGGATGATCAAGGCTCCCAAAACCACTTACTGTAGATCATTTCAAGCCTAAGGTAGCCAAATTGGTTATATTTATTAATAGGATAAAGGGAAATCAGCATGCATACTATTGGCATGACTGGATGTATTTCTATATTCAGGTTACTCTTGGGGGAGTAAAATATATTGACTGGGTCGAAACCATTGTTGATGAACTTCATCACCAGTTAGCAAATTTTGCAAGCAGCAGTGGTTTTCATATGTCCTCCTACCTATTTTACATCTTGGCCTATACCAAAGAATGGAAAGGTCTTTTCCATGAACAACCTATCCCAAACATAAAGATGTATGATTACTATCCTCATCTACAAAAAGAGTATCATGTTGATAGTTTTCCAAAGTTAAATGAAATATTCCTTGGGAGGTTATCCTATGAACTTCAAGGAAATACTGAGAAAAGAATGTCTGAGGAGGCTAAGACCTTTTTTAACACCTATGGAAGTTTCTTTATCCAATTCAGAAGATACACCTACCTGAGAGTTGCGGGTTTTGAAGGAGAGCCTTTCAAGTTGCCCATATATGCTTTTGATAGCTTGATTATAGCAGAGGTGTCTCATCAACTAGCTTATGTTCACAAAGGAGTAAAAGAAAGGAAGGGAAGGTCTAAGTCTAGCTTTCCAGTTGAATTGGGATATTATACTTGTAAAAATTCTTTAGATGCACTAAATTTAGAACATGAGTTGAGGAAACTAAATTTAAAAACTTTTGAATCCAGAAAAGATTTTGATAGTAGGGGATATGCTGCTTAGAATTTTAATTTACCTTTAGAATTCAAACATATACCCCAAATAGAAGACTACTGGGAGGGTTGTGTTGATGATTTTGAAGTGAGGAGAAGGGCTTGGTCAAGGTTTACTCTAGGTCAGATTGTTACCTTGAATATTCAGATTGATATCACAACAATAGATGAGGATAATGATGAAGAGGTAATTGATGATGAGTTTGAAGCCAAGGTTAGAGGTACACCTCTACCTGAAATAGATTGGAGTATTGATGAGAGGGATAGTGTAATAATAAAAACCCTCAGTGTGATTAAAAGAACTAAGAAATGGGTCAAGAGAAAGAAACCCCCTGATCCAAGGAGACATAATACAAGAAGAACAACACATAGTGATTCAGTTACCAAGCCTATTGATTCTGCTAATAAATTTTTCTCTTACAGGTACGTCCAAAGCTAAAAATAAGAAAAAGTCCAAAGTTGATCCTAGAAAACAAGTCTCTCCTTGTTCTTCACCAACAACAAAAGCCTCAAGAAATAGAGCAAGTAAGGAAAGTGATAAGCTGATTGACAACATAGAGGTGATTGATCTTGACCTTATGGATAGCCACATGTTAGAGCAGATTGGTCTACTTAATTTGGGTGAAGATACATTAATTGACAAGAACAGTCAACTAGATTCTGGAAACCCATCAACAACTATGATGGATAGCTCCTTACAAGCTCCACCCCCCACTCTTAAATGGATGGAGAACTCTATAATTAAGAAATGAAATGTTCTACCAATAACTCTGCTAGTTGGAGAAATGGCTAGTAAATACCTGGGAGCTACTGTCAAACCTAAAAGGATTAGGATGGAGTCAATGATAGATATTGATGAAAAAATTGGGTGATGGGTAGCAGAACGTTCAATGCCAAAGGCTGAAAAAAATGTTTCTGAGGCTTCTACTGAAGACTTTACCATTGAAAATATAGATCTGGGAGTTGCAAGCAGGGTAGCAGATGCAAAGGATCTTGAATCTTCCACGTGGAAAATATTGCACTGGACTTTCAAAGATGAAAGAGACAAGAAGGAATTGAAGGCTATCATCCAGAGGTTAGCAAAATTTATTCAGGTAGTTCAAGAGCCTAGTCCACTTCCATTGAATCAAGTGCCTCAAAATTTTGATCCTCACTCACCAGAAGTTTGCAAAACCCTGGACCAAATTCAAAGGAATAAACTGATAGTAGATGTCTTCAATAAGTGGGTTGCAGGAATGATCTAATGGCAGAGTGATTATATTACTCAATTGATCAAGACTCATGGGGTCATGACTGAAACCATCTCAGATATGCTAATTGAACTGGCTGAATGGAGAAAGGAAAGGAATAAATGGAAAAATGTAGTTGATCAGTTAACAGAGATAGATAATTATGGAGTACCCAAGTTCCTTATTGAAAAAATAGTTCACGGCCTAAATGAAGAGGTCCTTTATATCTCTATTAAAAGCATTGAATGGCAGAATTCAATCGTCAAAGAAGGATGTGAAGGAGCAACCGTCTTGTTAACTGACCTAAAAGGATTGATTGATACCATGCAGAAGGACCTTAAGTGCCTAAATATCACTCTGATGGATGAAGGAACCCAGGATGTTAAGAAGGTAGAGAAAATGACTCAAGAGTTTGAAGCAGGCATAACAGTGATCAGAGATAGCAAGGAGCTCACAATTGAAGATCTCACTTCTGTAGCCAATACCAAAGCTATGTTGGTCATTTGTATGGATCACTTGGAGTCTCATAGACTGAGGCTGAGTTAGATATGTAAAGATAAAAAGGTTCTCGGGCAGAGAATCACTCTCATTAGCCTACTGTATCATGCCATGGTCATCAGTGCATCACTTGCTCACGAAGTGTGGAGGTGGGCTCATGCATACGGGTCTTCTCAAAGCTGAATCAGAGGTGTTCAGCTCAGCCACAACCAGTAATCATGCCCCACTAATTGCAGGCCATTGTTTTCAGTTTTCCAGCTTTAAGCTATTTTTAGTTTATTTTTGGTTGTCTTAAACAGTTCCAAGCTGAAACTCTGGGAGTTTTCAAAGAACTTTATTATTTTTGATAAATGTAACCGATGGCTATATAAAGCCAGGGAAAAACTTTTAGAAGGGATGTTAGTAGTTTATTTACTTAGTAATAGAGAAGTTTAAGTTTTAGTGATTTTGTAGAAAGACTTTGATTAAGGTTTCTGAATCAATGAATGGAAAAAACTTATCGATATAAATCTATTGGTTTATGTTTGTGGGTGGATCTCTGTTGGGATATCTTACATTGAGCAGAATTTCTTGATTGAATGTCTTTATTTTCTTTGAATTCTAGCTGAAGTTGTGCCTTAGATTAGTGTAGTGTATGTTTATTGAAGTCTGTGAGCTTCAGATCTTTTAGTTGCTTCTGATTTCCAGTAATTATGTCATATTGATGAAAGTTACTATTTATGCCTTATCAACTTTCTGGTCAAAAATTTGACAATTGTAGAAATGCATTTTTTCATTTCATAAAAATTCATTGAAAATTTTACTAGGAGTTGTACCATAATTCAGAGGATTAAATATTTCATGTTTAATCCAGTTGTTAGTAAAGAGTTAATGTTTCTTGGTGGGTTGTAGAGTGTAGAAACAAAATTGAAAAGAGACAAGTTCATTTACTAACAGTTTTTGGTGACTCTACTAGGGACCTAAACTAGTAAACCAGTGTCTTTGATTGGTTTAATGTGTAATCATGGTATTACTTGTTGATGTAATACCTAGTCAAGCCAAAGTTCCCCCAGTCCTACAACCTGGTTTGCATTTTCATGATACTCAAGAGGATATTATTGCGAATCTAAATAACCTGGCTTGGAAAGTAAAAACAAGTAATGAACAGTATCAACAAGTTCAATTGGTGTTAGAGGAAGAGGAAGAAATTGGTGAATGGTTGAGGGGTCTCCCCGTAGCTTGGGAAGCTACAATAGTTGATAGAGCAATACAAAGACCATAGAACTTCCAAGTTGGAGTCCAGACCTTACACCAAGTCTCAATGAGAGGTGGGTATTTTTGACAGTATTTTTGAAGAATTGCGAAATCTTTTAGGAGTGCAAACGGAAGATGTAGCCATTAGAATTTTTTTTCAAACCCTCATAGAAGGAGTAGTGGAGTGGTTTGGACATTTTCCTACAGGATCCATAACTGATTGGAATTCCATGAAAACCACATTTGAAGGCCGTTTCAAAAGTGCAGATGATGAGCATTCATTGTTAGCACAACTTACATAGATGAAAAAGGAGATCCATGAGCCCATGAGAGATTATGTGGCCCAGTATAACAAAGTCATGCACAAGATTCCTACTGGGAAAAGGCTCACCCCTGAAAACCAACAATGTTTCTTTGTAAACTCTATGCCCCCAGACATTGGTTTTCATCTTAGAAGGAATAGGCCAGTAGACTTGGCAACTGCTCAAAGCCAAGCCACTGAGCTAAAAGATGATTTGATCACCGCAAGGAAATGGAGGAAAGATGTCCAACTACTCAATGCACAAAATGCATCTTCTTCTAATCCTATGCTGCAAAGATTAGTAAATGATGTGATTACCCTCAAGAGGCAACTTCCTAAAAGCAATACCAATCCTCCTCCTTTGTATCGAGATATTCCCAGAGGAATGCCTAAACAAGTTGGACCTAGTCATAGATCTCAAAATGATCCTCCATCTAATAAGAATTTACTAGAAGCTCCTCCTAGAAGAGCTAATATGTGTACCTTCCATCTTATAGATGATAATGATGGCACCCCCTATCCAGAAATGATTTGATCAATGCAGATGCATGTGAACTGAGAATTGATAGAAGAATCACTTGGAAATGTAGTGAGTCCTCAGTTACCTGGTTGGTCCAATAATTATTATATAGAATACAAATTTGACTCTGAGTGAGGAGGAAGTATTCTGGCAACTCTATAAGACCCTGCATGTACCATGTTAACCAGAAGTTACCACAATTCTCAAGCCAATGACACGCCATCAACATCACAACGGTGGGATAAAGGTAAAGACTTTTCACAAAAATCATCGACTTTTAAAAGTTATTTTTCTAAAGAAGATGAATCATTGAAGAAAAACAATTCTAGTACTTCTTTTGATATCATTGATTTTTGTGAAAGTTCTAAGATTCAAGTTTCCCTTGCTGAATATCTTAGAATGAATCCAAAAGAGTTGGAAAGACTTGTCAAACATGTTAAATTAGGTCAACCTCCTATAGATCATTCGATCAATGAAACTACTAATGCAACTTTCTTAAAACAAGCCACTGTAGAAACCCAAGCTACCAAAGATAAGAGTCCTCCACAAGAAAAGAGTCCTCCTGTAGGATTAAAACCAGAGCCTTTTTTTTTGTCCATGTTTATTCATGGTGTTAAGTTGAACAATTGCATCATAGACTCAGGGGAATTTGATAATATCATGCTTGCTTCAGTAGCCAAAGCTCTAGATCTTCCCCTCACTATGACCTTTGGTCAATGCTATGCCCTAGATGCAAAATAAGTCCCCTTAGTTGGACAAATCAAGGATGCCTAGGTAGCCCTTGTAGCATACCCCAGTAAAAAGATTAAACTAACTATACTTGTAGCTGATATTCCAGCTAGTTATGGTATGCTTCTAAGAAGGACTTTCTATCGGGATCTTGGAGGAGAGGTCAAGCTTGACTGGTCTCAAGTAATTATTCCACTTGGAGATAAAAAGGCTATCTTACAACCATAGGGAAAATAAAAATACATGGTATTCCCATTTGAAGATCCCAAATCTCAAATACTCTACCAAGAATTTGAATTTGGAAATTATATGATCTCATCCACACCAGAAATGAATGAGGAACTAACAACTAATAGGTCTGATGGCCTTTGGACTTTGGAGTTTGATGGCAGTTGTGCCTCTATTGGTTCTGGAGTAGGGGTTGTATTAATATCACTAGAAGGAGAACTTTTCCCATGAGCTTTTAAGCTAGAATTTGATAACATGAACAACACTGCCGAATATGAGTCTCTTTTGCTCGATATTGAAGAAGTGAAGAAAATGGGTATTAAAGTACTCAGGGCTAGAGGAGATGTAGAACTTGTTGTGAGACAAGTGAGAGGGATGTATTCAGCAAGAAATGAAAGACTCAAACATTATAGAAATCATGTTTGGGATGAGATTGAAGACCTCAAAGATTTCTCCATAGAAGCTGTTCCCAGAGAATTAAATAGCAGAGCCGACTCTCTAGTACTTTCTTCCTTTATGTTGTTGCCACATTCAGATTTTAAGAAAAGTTCCTACAAAATTGAAATGGTGTACAGGCCGAAAGTTCTAGATAATGCTGAGCATTGGTAGGTCTTTCAAGATGATAAAAAAATTGATAAATTCTTATAGTTAGCAAAAAAATTTAGTACCACCTTCTTTGAAGGATCTTCATCAACTTGTGATGATTTTTTCCCAAATGGGGTAATTGATGAAGGGATCTTTCAATTAAAAGGGAATCGTATTCCTAAAGGGCTTTTATCTCTTGAAGGCCAATTTGACAGATATGATGCTCTGAAATCTCCATCACCCCTCAAGAAGACACAAATCAAGGTGATTATGAGAAGGTAAACATAGGGGAGGAAGAAGAACATAAATGTATAAATCTGGGAAAATGTTGCACTTCAGATGAGAAGCAGAGATTTGTAAATTTGTTGAAGGAATATCGAGATACCTTTGCTTGGTCCTACCATGATTTAAAAAAATTCAAAGGAGGAAAATTCCAGCATCAGATTCCTCTCAAGCTAGCTACTTCACCTTTTAGGAAAAAATTAAGAAATTACAACCCAAAGTTTTTTGAGGCAATTCAGAAAGAGGTAGAAAAAATGTTGCAGGCCCGTATCATTTATACTATTCATCATTCCACCTAGATTGCGAATATAGTTCCTGTGAGAAAGAAAAATGGTGAGATAAGGATTTGCATGGATTTTAGGAACTTGAATCAAATGTAGCCTAAAGGATAACTATGGACTCCCTATCATGGACCACATTCTACAGAATGTGGTAGGTTTAGAGATGATGTCAATGCTAGACGGTTTCTCTAGTTACAACTAGATCAAAGTGGCTGACCAGGATCAACATAAAATTTTTTTTACCACCCCATGGGGTACATAGGCTTATAACAGAATGCCTTTTGGCTTGATAAATGCAGGTGCCATGTTCCAATGTGCCAATGCCCCCATCTATCAACACACGTTTGACTCTATAGTTCTGGATCAAGACTTCTATGTGCAAGGGTTGGTTATACGGGTGACTCAAGGAGTTGTCATCTTCCTCTGAAAAGGATATATATTGTGGAGATGTAAGATGTCCAACCATAGTCTAGAACCTGTCTAAATCAAGGTCATCAGGAATATTGGATCTTAGTGTGAATTTTGTACCTAGCTATAGACACAACACTTTAGTAAAACATTAGAGGTTAGCAAAAATTGAAATCGTGCAATGAAATGAAAACTAAACTAACTAGGTGATTTACTACCTTCTAGTAGATGCGAGTATGTATTCTCATATTGGATTGAGATCAGTGACCTTGACAACACCTAAATGAAGGATTTGAATGCAGAATCTAGATATGAGATGAATGCAAATTAATCTATATTTTTGGATTTTCTATGCAATAATATGAGATAAAATGATATGAATCTATTCTAGATGAAAAAATAATATGCAATATAATTAATCTAACAATGATATGCTAAATATGAATGATCTCACAAAGTTGTTGATTTGCAAAGAAGCTTCAATTCTTCAGATACCAATTCGCTAGCATAAGTTTGCACAATTATGAGATGATATGTGAAGAGCTGAGCCTTGATTTTATAGAAATCTAGGGCTTTGGGGATGCATGGAAAAAGCCATAAATCACTCAGTTGATTTTTGAGTCAACAAGGAATTAAAGATAGTTAACTCACAATAAATCATGCAAAAACAACTTTTTGATTTAAATAAGAAGTTGAGATCAACTTTTAACTCAAAAGAGAGTTGAGTTTATTTTTAAAACAACTTGAATTGATTTTCTGATTTATAGTTTAACTCATTTTTGGATGTGCATAATTAATATGAATTAAATAAATAAATAAAGTGATTTATCCTCAACTTAACTGATTTTAAAAATAAAATAATTGATTTATGGGTTAATCAATTATTAAATCAAACTTTTATTCAAAAACTATATTATTAAATTTGACAATTGATATTAATTAATTAAATAAGAATTTAATCAATTAGTCATAGGATATTTGATTTATTGCCAAAATGAAATAATACAATTTAGGAATAAATATAATTAAATCCAATTAAATAATTAAGTGGCAGTATTAAATCTAATTAATTAAATATTGAGAATATTCAATTAATCAAACCTTAGGATAAATAAGATTTATCACCAAATAATTATTAAATTAAAGATAATTAGGATAAATAGGAATATTACTAGGAATATTCCCCAATGTAGAATTTGAGATAATCAATTAGGATTCGATAATGTGTCGATGTGCCTTAGGTTAGGATTTTGATATCAATTTCATTCGGTGTGTCGATATAGGAGGTTAATGAACCTATAGCCCATTTTTGGGGTATTACATTTTGCCCCTCTTTGAATTACTGTGCAAAGCGCAGTGGTTCAAAGATAGTCTGTGTATGATGTTGAAACTGATGTTTTAAATTGAAATTGATATGAAATAGAAATTGATTAAAATTGATATGAAGATAATAGGTCCTGAATGACCAAAGAAAATGTTAACTATAACAACAAATGTACCAATGATTGTGAAAAAGTGTCAAAATGCCTGATTTTGAACCTTATGATTGCGATGAAGTGAGTGACCGATTCCAGATCCGATTGTCGATAAGAATCACATTGGTATCACATCTGAACTCTTCAATTTCTGAAGAACCAAGGAAATAACACAATTGAACCGATAGTTGCAAAAAATGATACAATTTACAAGATTAAGAGAATACCAGATTGATATGGATCTTGATGAATCTGATATGCCCCGAGCGATGATTGATTTGCCCCAAGCGATGAGGTCTTTTTGATGAATCAACAATTAGACGTGGTTGTTGTCTTGATTACTGAGGAAAGATATGATTTCCATAAAGATACAATTACAAACTTTGAATGATGTGCAATACCATGCCCCCTTTGGGATAAAAATTGAAATCTGACAAGAAAAGTTAGCGTTTATAGTTTAGAAGCATGTTAAGTGATGTAACAAGTGGTTAAATACATTCAAGAATGCATTCTACATCGTTTGGAGGTCCAGAAGACCAAGTTTGACTAGGTTTGACCATGAGTTGATCAAAGTTGACCAAGTTGAAATTTTGATAGTTTGATGTAAGATAATCAGTTAAGTTGAATTATAGATTTCTGTGATGATAGAAGGTTGATTATGTAAGTAGTTAATAATATGAATGATCGCAGATTTTGATTTTGATCTCGAAAAAAGATTCTACTTGCTGTTTCATTGGAGGAACCTTCATGTATGATTCAACTCTTGTTAGATTTGAAGAGGCGATTGAAGAATCATTTAAGCATTGAAGTTTAGCCAACCATTGTGAGATCATGCAAACATGTGAAATGCAAAGAACCATGCAATATGAAATGCAACCTAAGACCTAGGACCTAGTCACTGATCATGTGTCGGTCATTTTCATCATTAAATTTTTAGATAACCAGATAAATCAATACAATTCCCACTAGTTATGAAACCATAGACATATGAATATTGATTTGTATACGCAAGAACCAATACAACACCCACTGATTATGAAACCATGGATATATGAATATTGATTTGATTTTCAAAATGTTGGATTAGATATAAGCACCAAGGCACAAATGCTAGGATGACCTGAATATCATGTCCATTTTGATATAGCAATTTGTATAAGCATCAAAACATAAACGTTGTGATGACCATAATATGCCTTGCGGTGTAAACACATCAAGCAATCAAGAGGTCATTCAAAATCCAATGTGAATTACCCGTAGTGACCCTTTATCATTCACCTCCTTAGGTAAGATCGCATTTCACATTAGGAGAACTCACTCACTCAAAATAGTTAGATCAAACTTCCTTGAATTTTTTGGGTATCAATGGTTGAGGTACACATGGCCATCCAATTCAAGGTAGAGGCTCTTCAAGTCGGACACCATTTCAATCCAAAATTTCCAAAGTTGTTAGATTTGCACATACAAGCAGAAGACAAAGAAAAGATTATGCCCCCAGTCATCACTCTCTAAATCCTATAAAGGACATCATCGAAGAGCTTGTGGGAACACAATATACCAAAATCTCAATGTGAATCAGTAAGCATACAAGGAGATAAAAGCATGTAAAGCATAGATTGTTTTCAGTTTGTGTTTGATGTTTGATTGCATTGTTGTAGATGCAAAATCCTTTCTGGAGACAAGACTGACTGATTGACTCAAATGGAGTTTCAAAGGACTCCAACTGGATATGACTCATCTAAGATACATTGGAGGCCATAGGATATGATGTTGATTGCCCCCAAGTTTGAACATTGATAGGATACAGACGCTTGAGCTGATTGGTGTACAGACCGACTTATTGAAAATAGGAATGCAAAAACAAACTGGGAGATATGTACAAACTAAAGCAAGACTAAAAGCTAGGAAAGACCAAGGTTGTGCTGATAGATGGAGCATTTGAAACAAGTGGCACCCGTTTGCTAGGTTTTCACCATCTTGGCAGAGATTCTATTTTTGCTACCAAGGTGCCTGTTTCCAGGTTTTCACCAAGGCACTTTTTTCTTTTTCTCATTTTTTTGTATTTTTCATTTTTTCCAATTTTTTTGTACTTTTGATATTTTTTACTTTTTTTGTGGATCATCAAGGTGCCTATTGCTAGGTTTTCACCAAGATGTTCATTTTTTCAGGACTTTTGCTGATTTTTAAGATTTTTTAAGGACATTTTACCATAGATTGAATGCCTTAGGCATAGAATTTCTTCAGATGGAGAATGTTGATTGGTTTTTAGAGCTATTCTCCTTCAGTTGTTGAGAGTTGATAGGTACCAGAGCCAAAAGTAGTAGTGATCACAAAGGGACCCAGCCAGTTGGGTTCAAACTTCCCCTTGCATTCTCGATGTGATTGATTTTTAGGATTCTCTCTCAAGACTAGATCACCAACCTGAAATTCTCTGTGTCTGACTTTCATGTTCTAACCTCTAGATATTCTCTTCTGATATACTCTGAGATGATCATACGCTGCTTGTCTGCGCTCATCTAGTAGTTCAAGTTCTTGCAACCTAGACACTTTGTAGTCATCATCAGTTACTAAACCATGCATTCTGATTCTTAGTGATGGGATTTCAACCTCAATAGGCAGTACCGCTTCAGACCCATAAACTAAAGTGAATGGTGTAGCCCTAGTGGGTGTTGTGATACTTTTTTTGTAGGCCCCAAGAGTTGGATTGATCATGAGATGCCAGTCTCTTCTTGTTTTATTAACTGTACGGTGCAAGATTTTCAATAGATTCTTGTTAGAAGCCTCTACTTGTCTATTCCCTTGAGGATAGTAGATAGATGACCAACGTTGTGTAATCTTGAATTTAGCACATAAATCATCTAGATCTTTGTTCTTGAATTGTCCATTGTTATCTATGATTATGGAATGAGGTATCCCGTATCTGCATATGATATAGTTCAATATGAACATAGATATTTGTTTTCCAGTTGCTTGTGTCAAAGGGACTGCTTCTACCCATTTTGTAAATAATCTGTAGCTGTGATTATATGGGTATGTCCATTAGAAGAATGAGGATGTATAACTCCTATAAGATCAAATGCCCATTGATGAAAAGGCCATTGTGTAGTAAAGAGAATTAGATCTCTCCCTGGAGCATGAATTAAGTTGCCATGCACTTGGCACTTTTGACAGTTCTTAGTAAACTTGATAGACTCTTTCTCCATTTCAGGCCAATAGTACCCAGCCCTAATAAGTTTTCAACCTAGTGTTAAACCGTTCAAGTGTGACCCACAAATACCATCATGGACTTCCTCTAATGCATGTTAAGACTCTTCCCATTCTAAACATCTAAGTAGTGTACCATCTAGACCTCGTTTGTATAGATCATGACCAATGATGACATATTGGGAGGCATTACGGATAAGGTATCTCTTTTCATGATAGTTGAAGGCTTCAGGGATGATTTGGTCTTGGAGATATGAAAATAGATTTTTGTATCTAGATGAATCATGACCAACAACGGTGCAGATCATTAGGGTTTCAGGGGAATCATATATAGGATAAGATAGTGCTTCCACCAGGAACTCATAGCGTAGCTCATGTTTAGGCTACTATAATAAAGTAGATAGCGTTGCCATTGCATCAGCAGCCTTGTTCTGTGTTCTAGGAATTTGCTCAGATGTGATAGATAGGAAATACTTCTTTAGATCATCTACCATTCTTTTGTATGGGATGAGCTTTTCATCTTTAGTTTGGTATACATCATTAACTTGATGAATAACAAGTTGTGAGTCTCCATGAATATGTAATTCTGTTACTCACCACTCAGTTGCTAGCTTCATGTCATTAAGAAGGGCTTCATATTCTACAATATTGTTTGTGCAAGGGAACTTTAATCTAAATGCTTTTTGGATCGAGTATCCTTGAGGAGTTATGAACAATATGCCTACTCCTGATCCATTCTACGTATAGGAGCCATCAAAGAATAACTGCCATTCTCTAGAAGAAAGAGTCATGATAGAGGAATCTAGAAATTCCATTTGCATTGGTGTATCATCAATCATAGGTGCATCTGATAATTGATCAGCAATAACCTATCATTTGATAGCTTTTCATTCCACATATTCAATGTCAAATTCACTTAAGAGCATGACCCATTTAGCTAATCTACCTATGAGGGAAACTTTGCTTAGTAGGTACTTGAGTGGGTCAATTTTAGCTACCAAATGTGTGGTATGAGCTAACATGTAATGTCTCAGTTTCTGTGATGCAAATATCATAGCTAGACAAGCTTTCTCAATCATTGAATAATTCTTTTCATATGAAACCAATGTTCTACTGATATAGTATATAGCTCTTTCTTTTTTGTTCTCATCATGTTGTGCAAGCAATGCCCCTAGTGATGTATCTGTAGCGGAGACATATAAGATCAAAGGCTTCACTAGAATGGGAGGCATCAAGATAGGAGGATTTGATAGATACTTCTTGATATGGTTAAAGTTGCTCTTGCATTCTTCATTCCATGCAAAGGTCACATCTTTATGAAATGTTTTTGTAAAAGGTTGTGATATGTTTGCTAACTGTGATATGAATCTTCTGATAGATTGAACTCTTCCTTGCAATGTCCTCATTTGACTAATATTCTTTGGGGGTTGAATTTCCATGATAGCCTTTACTTTAGCTGGATCAACTTCAATGCCCTTCTTTGAGACTATGTATCCTAAGAGTTTTCCAGAAGTGACATCAAAAGCACATTTCTTAGGATTTAGTCTAAGACTACATTTTTCCATTCTGTCTAGTATCTTGCTCAAGTCATTTAGATGTTCATCTCTAATCATAGATTTTTCTAAAGTATCATGAACATAATCCTTCATAGTCCTATGCATCATGTCATGAAAAATAGATGTCATGGCTCTTTGATATGTAGCACCAACATTTTTAAGCCCAAATGGCATGACATTCCAACAGAAGGTGACCCGTGCACATGTGAAAGTAGCTTTCTCTTGATCCTTTGGAGCAATTTTTATTTGATTATATCCACAAAAACCATCCATTAAAGAATACATCTCAAAGTCTGCAGTCATGTCCACTATCATATCAATGTTAGGTAATGGAAAATCATCCTTAGGGCATGCTCTATTTAAATCTCTAAAGTCTATGCATACTCTGATTGATTTATCTAGTTTTGAAATAGGTACAATATTAGAGATCCACTTTGCATAGTCAATAACTCGGATGAATCCAACTTTTAGGAGCTTCTCTAATTTAGATTTTACCAATAGTGCAACATGAGGATGCATCTTTCTTAACTTTTTCTTAATAGGTTTGACATTTGGAGCTATAGATAAATGATGCATTATAAGATTAGGATCCAACCCTAGCATATCTGAATATTTCCATGCAAAGTTGATCTTCTTCTCTGTCAGGAATGTTGTAAATTTTTGCTTCTCTTCTTCTGATAAAGATTGTGCTACATGAATCAACTGTGGTTCTTCTATTGTTCCCAAGTTGATGGATTGAGTGGGCTCAATTAGAATTTGAGATCTGTCTTGTAAATGACTTAGAAGGACATCAAATATCTCATCCTTAGGCACCTCAGATAGGTTTTCACCTTTGGATACATCTTTTATTTTTACTTTTGTAGGTTTTGAGACTGCCACAAAGTGGTTTTCACCCTTAGAACTCCTTTTCTTTTTATTCTTATTCTTATTTTTCTGACTAAGATACTTAATGTCCAACTCCGTCATGCTAATGCTTGATTTACTGATGGAAGTCCTCATAGGCTCAACTGCATTGAGGTAGCAAGCAAGGGCATAGTCATTGGGGAAGGTATAAATACCGTGGCTCAGATTTGTGGAGGTTTGATTAAGAAGTTCAGGATGTTGGATAGTCAAAGTGGGGAAAGATTGGGAGATAGTGTTTACGGATATGGATCTATCATCATTGGTCCTAACCTGACACTCAAGTTCAAAGGTGATATTACAACTTAAGACATTCAATTCATGAATAGGCTCAATGTCATTGTGGGAGTCCAATTCAGCCATAGGTGGATTAGACTCGATAGGTTCATCATTTCACTCTAGACTTACATGGGGTTCAGGTGAATATTGGTGAATAACATCAACATGTTTCTCTGTAATAAGCTCATCTTCTTCTGGAATGGCTCCCCATTCATAGTCATTAGATTCTTCATCTATGCCTCTAGGAAATCTAAGAACATGAGTAAAGTCAGGATGAATACCCCAAGAAGGGTTACCCTCAGATTCTGATTTGAATTCGTACTCATGGGAGTCTGTCTTACAATAACTACCACCTTCCTCTTTGTCTGTTTGATTGTCTTCAAGATTAGTTGGTTCTTGTGTTGCAACTATCTCTTGATTGATAGTAGGTTCTTGTGTTTCTACTACATTAATTCTTTTGATTGGATCATCTTCAGCTTCAAGGAGGTCTTTGATTTCCTTAGGAAAACACTCATAAGGAACAAGTTATGAGCTGTCTGAATCACTATCTGATGGTTTAGTTTCTTCCTTCTTAAGAAGGGGCTCGCTTGGTGCAATTTTCTCTATGACATGGGAACAATTACCTTTGAGGTGGAAGGGTTTCTTTTTAAATCCTAAGCCAACATTATCTTTGTTTTCCCTACCAGTATGTGAAATAGGTGTTATAAGACCTTTTCCTCTAACTCCTAGAGGTCCTTTACTTGAATATCCCATCTTAGCTATTAATTTATCTCCTAGACCATATGCCTTAGAAGGGATTTTGGATACTGTAGAGTCACTAATTGGAACAGCTTGAGAGTTAGGTTCATCCTTGTATAGCCATGCAAGCACAGCTTCATCTTCTTCAAATTCTTGCTCAGAGACTTGTTCTGCTACAAAATTCTTTTTATATGCCTCAAGAGGTTCTTTAGAATCTGGTTTGGACTGTTTTAAAGATTGTCCATAAGACTTAGGTGAGATAGGCAGAGATGTCAAAAATAAGACTCGCTCTATAGTATATTCTCCCATACCATTGTCTTTGATATTGACCTCTTTTGCAATGTCTTCCATTTTAGATGTGGATGCTTCTTTTGTTGGCTCAATGGAAGATTCTCTGTTATTAGGCACAAGTTTATCTGCACTCTCCTTCAATGTATTGCAAGTGGTGGATATGTCTACTGGAATAGTGACTTCTAATCCTTTGTAAGGAAATTTCAAACATTGGTGAAATGTAGAAGGAATAGCCTTCATCTCATGTATCCATGGCCTCCCTAGAAGAATGTTTTAAGCCAAAGGTAGATCAAGAACTTGACATATAGTATCTCTAATAACTGGACCTGCTTTGATAGGCAAGACAATGGTGCCTTTAGAAGATCTTTCTTGTTCATCATAGGCTTTTATAGTTATTTTCTTTCTAGGATCAATAGCCAATTATGAAAATCCTAATTGTGTGACCAAGCTGTCAGAACAAATATTTAGGCCAGCGCCCCCATCTATCAACACACGTTTGACTCTATGGTTCTGGATCAAGACTTCTATGTGCAAGGGCTGGTTATGCGGGTGACTCAAGGAGTTGTCATCTTCCTCTAAAAAGGATATATACTGTGGAGATGTAAGATGTCCAACCATAGTCTAGAACCTGTCTAAATCAAGGTCATCAGGAACATTGGATCCGAGCAAAGCTTTGTCTAGAATGGCTCTATGAGCTGGAGATATTCGAAGTGACCCAAACATGGAGATTTTCACATTAGTGTGTTGGAGTTGTTGAATAATGCTATAAGATGTTGGTCTCGTATCTTTAGGATTGGAAGATTTAGAAACAACCTTCTATTTGGAAGCAGAAGAAAGATTGAAGGGCATCTTAGGGACATTTGATGAATCTGGGATTTGTCCATTCAGATGTGCCTGAGCTTGTGATCAAGTAAACACGTTAGCTGAAGTATGATCTCTATCTCTTTGCATAATTGTGATGACATTGCAATGCTCAGAGAGACAAGGTTCAACCATATTGATAACATCATCATTTCCAGGGTAAGCATAATTGACCTTTTCCCCCATATTAGGCTGAGAAGATGAAACTTCTTGACCATGTTTCAGAAATGGTTCTGTGAATGTTGTATGATCATTATTGCTCTTATGATTGTCAATTATGATGTCTCCATTATCAATCAGATCTTGAATAGTATGTTTCAAGCATAAGAAGTTATTAGTTTTGTGACCTTTACCTCGATGGAAATCATAGAATTCATTCTCCCTCCACCATTTTGGTTTAGGATCAGGATCAGATTATTAGATCTCAGGAAAAGAGATGATGTTATTAGCCAATAGAGTTCTCATAGCAGATTCCAAAGATTCCCCAAGAGGAGTGAACTTTCATTTATTATCAGCGGACCAAGATTTGTATTCTGGCTTCTTTTGAGATGGTTCAGACACCTTTTGCTCTGAGGCTTTGATTGCTTGGGTACCAATTGTTAGATTGAAATCTGGTGCCTTTGATGGGGCATAGATAGTATGAAAAATGCCATCTGTGACAATGCCTTTATTCTTGTTCCAGTTTTTGTTCTTGTCTTTAGAATCGGATCTTGATTCGTACTTGTCTTTTTGAAGTGTGATGTCTCCTTTTTTCACAAGTACTTTTTTAATTTTGATCGCATTGTCTACCATCTTATCAAAAGATGTATGATCTTGCATTTGTAAAGGGTAGTTGATGTCTGGAACAAGATTATTGATGAAGATCTCTAGTTTCTCAGTTTCTAGAATAGGTCTAGCATATAGAGAGAATTTATTCCTCCATCTCTTGAGAAATGTCAGGAATGGTTCTCCTGGATATTGTTTGAGATTGCAGATATCAATCATGGTGACTGGATGTTGAATGTTGTAGGAGTATCACTGATAGAACAATTTGATCAACTCCTCAAAATTTTGGATAGTAGAAGGCAATCTAGAGAACCAATGAATGGTTGCTCCCCCCATAGATCAAGGAAAGAGACACATCAAATAGGTTGGTTCATGCATGAACTCCATAGATTGTGTACAGAATTTTCTAACATGATCTTGAGGATCTGAGTGTCCATCATACTTATCATATTTAGGCATCTCCACTCTTTTCGGGAATGGTGGCATGTACAAGTCTTTGTCAAATGGACAAGGACATAGGGCCTCCATGGAGAATTCCTTGGGTTCCTTTTCTTTCTCAAGTTTATTAAGTTTGAATTTCATGGCATACATCTGTTTCATCATAGCTATGAGTGGAGTTTCTTCCTCATGCGTAATGATATCTTCATCATTAAAGTTGGGATGAATTTTAGCTCCTTGATGAGCTAATTGTAAAAAGTATGCCTCTCTGTCTTCTTTCAAGAAATGCTTCATCATTCATTTGAAGTTATCATCATTTTGATATTGAGCAATTTCTTCAGGTGTGGGTTCCTGATCTGCACCATGTTGAGATTGAGCTCTTTGAGAGCCAAAGTTTGTCCCTGCTTGAGACATGGTAGGAGTTCTCCCTGGGATAGATTGATGAGGAGTTTGTTGATTACCTCTGTAAGTTGATGAAGGAGGAATGTAACCAGTTTTTAATCAAAAGTTGCCAAGACCATCATCTTCATAAAGACCATAATTGTAGAGTTGCTCAAGAGTTGGACCCCTGACAGTGGTTATAGGTAAGGTATGGGATGCTTCTCCAAATTTCTTGTGAGAGGAAGCTCTAGTTTACACCATTAACCTTGGGTGAAACAAAAGAATATGATGAAGACAACTGATGAAAGATCTGATTCAAGAAGATCAAATGATGTAACCTTGTCAAGGTTTGACTGATTGAAGCTTGGATTAGATGTAAATGAAGGAGACAGTGCCTTGGATGTATGGGTAGATGCCCAAAGATAGCGAACATGAGTTCACAACACTGAGCCGTTTTGAAGATGGATTGAAGATTGATAGTTATAAAAAGATTTTGACACAAGATGATAAAGACTCAAATCGATTAAACAAAAGGATAAATCAGATTCAAAAGAACACTTTAGGAAAATGATTGGATTCTCAGTAGTTTCTGCTCTATTCTCGACACAGTAATTTTTTTGACAGATTCTAGAAATAGGCTGGAAAAGCTGGGTCTCTGACAGTTCTAACAACTTTCTAACAACTTTTCAAAATTTCTCAGACGAATTTCTACAGGCTTGTACAATAGTGGGTATAGCATGAAATAATAATTGAAAAAATTGTACGACTATTGTAAAACTTGCATGACAGTTGATAGTAGGGTTTTTGACTTTTCTGAATTGACTAGCAGAAAAACTCATATGACAATGTACCATATACCATACGACAATCCGAGGGTTCTGAAACAACAATAGCTGAAAGTCGTATGACTTTCTGACTTTACAAAATGACTGTTGACTCCAGAAAGGTGTTTGACATCAGATTTTGCAATTTTTTAGATTTTTAGTTTCAGATTGTTCACAAAATTGTCTGTCCAAATTTGAAGATTGTAGCGGATTGATTCATTCTTAGTAACTAGATAGACAAACAAGCACACAAAATAGCAAGCAAGTGATTCCAAGCACGTCTGAAAACAATGAACAGGGGATAAAGCAACCTTGCACATGAACAATCAAGTGACTGAATTATGCTAATCCCTAGGAGTGCTAATAGTGTATGTTCCAAAAAGTTTTCCAATAATGCACATATTCCTAGAAAAATGAAAATTTGGCCTCACTAGGGTTTTTAGTAATGGTCCAACTCTGCAACTTTTATGATCTCAAGAGGGTGAACTCCAATTAAGGTGCACCGGGGTTTTGACATAGTCTGAGAATTTAATCAATCAAGAGCTGCTAGGGAGATCTGACAGCCCAACAAGAGACCACACTTGTGGAGATTTCTTCCACAAGGACATTTATATAGTAGTTGTCACTACCACGGTGAAAATGGCCATTACCGCTTGAGGTTCCGTCAACATGGTTGATCCAATTAATGGAATGTCCACTATGGTTAACCCTTTCTAAAGGTGACTCACAAAATATACCACATGGAGACTGGTTCTAGATTCAAGGATCTGAGTTTCTGGTACTACCCAAAAAGGGAGTAGAGCATAATCATCTAGCCTTTTCACTTTTAACCCAAAAAAAGTAGATAGATTAATCTAACATGCTAAGACCAAGATTGTCTCACAAAGATCTATGATGTCAACCACTCATGATCTATCAACCTCTCTGGAGAGAGAATGTATCAATCAGAAGCTAAAGATGCACAAATCTAGTAGAACGTGAGACTCTCTCAATAACCTCCCTACCTACAAGGGTTCCTTCGTTGAGAAGAGTTTCGCTAGAAACCCACTCTCTCAAGAACCATGAATAGTGTTCATAGGGCCTATTTACTATGTGTAACAAAGATGTTGAAAAGAAAATCTATGTTCATTTTTAATAGCCCAAAATGAAATCTGTGATATGAAAGCAATAAAGGTCACACAAGCTTGACACACAAGAGTTCTTTTTTAATCCAAATCAAAATGTTATCAGCTGAAAAGATTACCTAAATTCCTCGCAATGCGCTTAGTATATTCTTACCTATTTTTAGCAATTCTTATGCTTTTCCCAATCAAAACCAGTAGAAATCAATCATAAATAGCAAATTTCAATTATTAATGTTAGCTGTTCGTCCAAATCAAGAAAACAAATCTGGAAAACTACCTAAAAAAAGTGAAACAATGATTGAAACCTAGCACTAAAACTCATACGATAGTGGGTCACCTCCTAGATGACAGTCCAAAAACTCATACGACATTGGGTATAGGATCATACGATAGTAGAGCCTCCAAATGACAATGTAATTCTGGTGATACGATCCTCAATCAAATAAACTGTTGTCCGATAGTGGGTATCTCCTGGTACGAGTTTTTGATAAAACTCATATGAAAATTGTACGGACATAAATTAAAAATCATAGCTTGGAATAGAAAATGACAAGAAGATGATAGAATTTGATAGAAATTGAATGGAAACCCATTTTAGGGTCCCACGGTGGGCGCCCGTTATGTGTGTGTGAATTTTGTACCTAGCTGTAGACACAACACTTCAGTAAAACATTAGAGGTTAGCAAAAATTGAAATCGTGCAATGAAATGAAAACTAAACTAACCAAGTGATTTACCGCCTTCTAGTAGATGCGAGTATGTATTCTCAGATTGGACCGAGATCAGTGACCTTGACGACACCTAAACGAAGGACTTGAATGCAAAATCTAGATATGAGATGAATGCAAATTAATCTATATTTTTGGATTTTCTATGCAATAATATGAGATAAACTAATATGAATCTATTCTAGATGAAAAACTAATATGCAATACAATTAATCTAACAATGATATGCTAAATATGAATGATCTCACAAAGTTGTTGATTCACAAAGAAGCTTCAATTCTTCAGATACCAATTCGCCAGCATAAGTTTGCACAATTATGAGATGATATGTGAAGAGCTGAGCCTTGATTTTATAGAAATCTAGGGCTTTGGGGATGCATGGAAAAAGCCATAAATCACTCAGTTGATTTTTGAGTCAACAAGGAATTAAAGATAGTTAACTCACAATAAATCATGCAAAAACAACTTTTTGATTTAAATCAGAAGTTGAGATCAGCTTTTAACTCAAAAGAGAGTTGAGTTTATTTTTAAAACAACTTGAATTGATTTTCTGATTTATAGTTTAACTATTTTTTGGATGTGCATAATTAATATGAATTAAATAAATAAATAAAGTGATTTATCCTCAACTTAACTGATTTTAAAAATAAAATAATTGATTTATGGGTTAATCAATTATTAAATCAAACTTTTATTCAAAAACTATATTATTAAATTTGACAATTGATATTAATTAATTAAATAAGAATTTAATCAATTAGTCATAGGATATTTGATTTATTGCCAAAATGAAATAATACAATTTAGGAATAAATATAATTAAATCCAATTAAATAATTAAGTGGCAGTATTAAATCTAATTAATTAAATATTGAGAATATTCAATTAATCAAACTTTAGGATAAATAAGATTTATCACCAAATAATTATTAAATTAAAGATAATTAGGATAAATAGGAATATTACTAGGAATATTCCCCGATGTAGAATTTGAGATAATCAATTAAGATTTGATAATGTGCTGATGTGCCTTAGGTTAGGATTTTGATGTCGATTTCATTTGATGTGTCGATATAGGAGGTTAATGAACCTATAGCCCATTTTTGGGGTATTAAACAATGAATTCTTCTTTTAGTCATCTGATTAATAAGGTAATAGTTGTTTATCTTGATGATCTAACAGTGTTTTCCAAGAGGCGTAGAAATCATCTAAGGGATTTAAGATTAGTTCTACAAAGATGCAGGGAACATGACATTTCATTAAATCCAAAAAAGTCCATCTTTGCAGTCATGGAAGGGAAATTATTGGGCCACATTGTGTCAAAAGAAGGGATCAAGATTGATCTAGAAAGAGTTAAAGAAATCCAGCAGCTTGGTTTACCTTCGAATAGGACTGGTGTTAAATCTTTCTTTGGGCAAACCAATTTCTTCAGAAGGTTCGTTCCTGACTTTTTTGAAACAACCAAGCATATGGTAAGCCTCTTGAGTGAGAAGAACCCATTTAAATGGAGCACAGAGGCTATCAAAGGATTTGATGACATCAAGAAAGCTATAGCAGATGCTCCCACTTTAATAAATCCACATTACAAGAAGGACTTTATAATACACTGTTATGCCTCAGAACATACAGTGTCTAGAATATTATTGCAGAGGAATGATAAAGATGAAGAAGTGCCCATTTCTTTCATGAGTATTCCTCTCAAAAAGCATGAGTTAAACTATCCATTGGTTGAGAAGCAAGAATATGCAGTGGTAAAAGTGATGAAGGCTTTCAGGTTCTACATTCTACACTCTCACTCAATTGTTTTTGTCCCCACCTCTGCTGTCAAAGATGTCCTAACTCAACAAGAGATAGGGATGAACAACTGAGCAACATGGATCTCCAGGATTCAAGAATTTGACTTAGAAATTCATCCTACCAAGTTGGTTCGAGGTCAAGGATTATGTAAACTTATGTCCGAGTAGGATCATATGCCCTTAGTTCTTTTTGTCAGTCTTCGTGATTCTTGGTTTTTAGATGTAGCATTCTACCTTACTTATGGAGACTGTCCCCCTCATCTAAACCCAAAAGAAATAAGAAATCTCAGGTTAAAGGCTGTGAAGTATGCTATTGTTGATGACATGCTATATAAAAAGGGTTTGGATGGAGCTTTCTTGAGATGTGTTGACAAAGAGCAGCAATAAAAATTACTTAGGAAGTTTCATAATGAGGCATGCAATGGTCATTTCTCTTCCATAGTAACCACTTTTAAAATTCTTAGGAATTTCTATTACTGGCCAGGAATGTTTGGCAATGCTTACAAGTGGGTTGTAAATTGTGAAAAGTGTAAGTTGTTTGCTAGAAAGCCACAGTTAGCAGCTCTCCCTTTGATACTAGTGATCATAGAAGAACCTTTCGAGCAATGGGGGCTAGAATTCATCGAACCAATCAACCCTCCTTCAAGTGCTAGACACACCCACATTCTCACTGCAATGGACTATTTCATGAAATGGGTAGAGGTAGTCCCTGTCAAGAAGACCACATATGAGGTGGTGTGTGAGTTTTTTAAAGAATTACATTCTGGTCAGGTTTGGAGTTCCTACCAAGTTGGTCATAGACAATGATACAAATTTCTCTTCTCATGAGTTGAAATTATTTTTCTATGATCATGGCATCTACCTATCCCATGCATCTAATTATTATCCACAGGGAAATGGACAGACGGAATCAAGTAATAAAAACTTGATCAGGATAATGAGGAAGCTAGTATGTGACAATGCTAAAGATAGGCATAAAAGACTGTTTGAAGCTCTCTGGGCTGATAAAACTTCTCCAAAAAGAGCAATTGGCATGTCACTCTTTGAACTAGTTTATGGTGTTGAAGCTCAACTTTCACTACCTCTAGAGCCAGCTACTGTGAAACTGCAAAAAATAATTAAAGACCAGGTTTACCAAGACGCCCTTGAGAAATAGATTTTGTATCTCAACAAAATATAGGAAGAAAGAGAAGAAATGGTAAGTCAAATAGCCACATACCAAGCTCGAGTCAAGAAAATTTTTTATTAGAAGGTCAGGCCTCAGAATTTTATGGAGGGAGATCAAGTACTGTTATGGGACAAGACATGAGAACCTAAAGATTCCCATAGTAAATTTGAATCACTTTGGAAGGGCCCGTTCACCATCAACAAAGCATTGGGAGGAAATTCCTTCAAACTAGAGCATTTAGACGGTACTATTCTACCCTTGACCTTTAATGGTCAGGACCTCAAGTTGTATAAACTTTAAGCAGGTTAGTCCTATTTTCTATACATATCTTTTTGTTGTGCTATTTTCTATTTTGTCCTTTTTGTTTGTTGCATTTCCTTTCCTTTCTAGTTTCCCCTGGTTTGCGAAATCAAAGCTATAGGTTCATCCTTCGCCATCAAGACATCTCATCCCCAGTTAGAGCCATGGTTACCAATAGATTTTTCCTAAATTATCTCAGGCTCTAATTTTCTCAAAATCACCCCATAATCTTTTAAGGTGTGTTTCACTCAAAGTTTTAGTTCCTTACATTTACACCTTGTCGGTTGAACTTGAACCTTGAACTCGCGTATTTCAAGATTCAATAACATCCTTTGGTATGATCATCCTTCTTTGTTTGCAAGCTTAGCAGCATGTTGTCTTTGCATCGCGCACTTGTCCAATGAACTGTGAACTATGAACTCTCGTGGTTCAAGATTCAAAGTTCAATGGACGTTATCTTTTTGCAAAGTATTTTTCTTTTTATTTATCATTCTTTCTTGTTGCTAGTTATTTTTGCTTTATTTATTTGAAACATACCAAAGGGTAGTGCTTTTGCCTTCTTGTTGAACTTGAACTATGAACTCCCGTAGTTCAAGGTTCGAGGTTCAACGTATGTTTGTAATTTGCAAAAGTGGAAAGTGGTGATTTGACATAAAAGACAGCTAGCAGTTGATTATGAGATCCACGCGTGGCATGGATATCATAATTAATAGAAATAACACTTAGGTGTCACCTCACTCATGGGAAAGTATAGTTATCAATGTTTTAAGTTATGTGAATTTCCCATCATCATTAATTAAACCTCTTGAGTCATTATTTCACCATTTATTGTGAATCTCCCATGATTTGTAAATTTCTTAGTGATAAATGGAAGAACTTAGTCATTTTTGTTCATAGTGGCAGAGACATTGCAGGAAACCAGTGTGGAAGAAGGTACCTTTCCCTCCTCTCAGAGTTTAGTGCGTCGCATAAGAAACCACATTTGTCTCTCTTTTTGGCCTCCTAGTTTCAGTTGAAGCTCATTACTTTGTCAAATTCAAAATCCTAGAAGACTTCTATGTTTCCTTGTTTATTCCTAGTTTTTGAGCCAATATGAAGAACCCAGTGCTAAACTTTGTAAATACTTCCCCTCTAATTTTCTCTTTACTTGACTGTGAGGATACCCTGATAAAAACTGGAGCTTTAGAAGAAATTATAGGTAGAGTCAAAGATCCCATTCCAAGTTCCATGCTAGAAAAAGAAATCCAAAGTGGATTAACTGATGCATCTTCTTTTCCCATAGTGGCCCCTTGTCGAGAACTGGTTCTCGAGTGTGCAAAAAGATATAGTTTTGAAGAGAAGTGTATTAAAAAGATAGATGGGAGTCTGCTAGTCTATATAAGTAGAGATGTCATTATGAAGGCAATGGGTACCCCTAAAAAGGACCAGTATGAAGTGTGGAACATTCCCTCATCCTAATTAGTCTTTTCCACCAAGAGACAAATCTATAGGAATGAGATAGCTCAACATTGGTTGCTGAAAGCTAAGAAAGGAGGATCAAGGCTCCCAAAATCACTTACTGTGGATCATTTCAAGCCTGAGGTAGCCAAATTGGTTATATTGCTTAATAGGATAAAGGGAAATCATCATGCATATTATTGGCATGACTGGATGTATTTCTATATTCAGGTTACTCTTAGGGGAGTAAAATATATTGACTGGGTCGAAACCATTGCTGATGAACTTCATCACCAGTTAGCAAATTTCCCAAGTAGCAATGGTTTTCATATGTCCTCCTACCTATTTTACATCTTGGCCTGTACCAGAGAATGGAAAGGTCTTTTCCATGAATAGCCTATCCCAAACATAAAGGTGAATGATTACTATTCTCATATACAGAAAGAGTATCATGTTGATAGTTTTCTAAAGTTAAATGGAATATTCTTTGGGAGGTTAGCCTATGAACTTCAAGGAAATATTGAGCAAAGAATGTCTGAGGAGGATAAGACCTTTGTTAACACCTATGGAAGTTTCTTTATCCAGTTCAGAACATATGCCTACTTTAGATTTGGGGGTTTGGAAGGAGAGCCTTTCAAGTTGCCCATATATGCTTTTGACAACTTGATTATAGTAGAGGTGTCCTGTCAATTGGCTTATGTCCACAAAGGAGTAAAAGAAAGGAAGGGAAGGGATAAGTCCAACTTTCTAGTTGAATTGGGATATTATACTTGTAAAACTTCTTTAGATGCCCTAAATTTAGAACATGAGTTGAGGAAACTAAATTTAACAAATTTTGAACCCAGAAGAGATTTTGACAGTAGGGGATATGCGGCTCAACATTTTAATTTACCTTCAGAATTCTAACATATTCCCTAAATAGAAGACTACTGGGAGGGCTGTGATGATGATTTTGAAGTGAGGAGAAGGCCTTGGTCAAGGTTTACTCTAGGTCAGATTGTTACCTTGAATATTTAGATTGATATCATAGCAGTAGATGAGGATAATGATGAAAAGGTAATTGATGATGAGTTTGAAACTAAGGTTAGAGGTACACCTCTACCTGAAATAGATTGGAGTATTGATGAGAGGGATAGTATAATAATCAAAACCCTCAGTGTGATTAAAAGAACTGAGAAATGGGTCAAGAGAAAGAAACCCGCTTCTCCAAGGAGACATAATACGAGAAGAACAACACATAGTGATTCAATTACCAAGCCTATTGATTCTGCTAATAAAATTGTTTCTCTTGTAGGTACATCCAAAGCTAAAAATAAGAAAAAGTCCAAAGTTGATTCTGGAAAACAAGTCTCTCCTTGTTCTTCACTAACAACAAAAGCCTCGAGAAATAGAGAAAGTAAGGAAAGCGATAAGCTGATTGACAACATAGAGGTGATTGATCTTGAACTTATGGATAGCCACATGTCAGAGTAGACTGGTCCAGATAATCTGGGTGAAGATACGTTGATTGACAAGAGTAGTCACCCAAATTTTGGAAACCCCTTAACAGATGTGATGGATAACTCCTTGAAAACTCCACCCCCCACTCTTAAATGGTTGGAGAACTCTATAAGTAAGAAACAAAATGTTCTACCAATAACTCTACCAGTTGAAGACATGGCCAGTAAATGCCTAGGAGCTACTGTCAAACCTAAAATGATTAGGATGGAGTGAACGATAGATATTGGTGAAAAAATTGGACGATGGGTAGCAGAACATGCAGTGCCAAAGGCTGACAAAAATGTTTTTGAGGATTCTATTGAAGACTTTACCATTGAAAAGATAGACCTGGGAGTTGCAAGCAGGGCAGTAGATGCAAAGCATCTTGAATCTTCCACACAGAAAATATTGCACAGAACTTTCAAAGATGAAAGAGACAAGAAGGAATTGAAAGCTACCATCCAGAGGTTAGCAAAATTTATTTAGGCATTTTAGGAGCCCATTCCACTTCCATTGACTCAAGTGCCTCAAAATTTTGATCCTCACTCACCAGAAGTTCACAAAACCTTGGACCAAATTCAAAGTAATAAACTGATAGTGGATGTCTTCAATAAGTGGGTTGTAGGAATGATTCAACAGGGGAGTGATTATATTACTCAATTGATCAAGACTCATGGGGTCGTGATTGAAACCATCTCAGATATGCTAATTAAACTGGCTGAATGGAGAAAGGAAAGGAAGAAATGGACAAATGTAGTTGATTAGTTAATAGAGATAGATCATTATGGAGTTTCAAAGTTCCTTATTGAAAAACTAGTTCACGGCCTAAACAAAGAGGTCCTTTATGCCTCTGTTAAAAGCATTGAATGGCAGAATTCAATCATCAAAGAAGGATGTGAAGTAGCAACCTACCTGCTAACTGACCTAAAAGGATTGATTGATACCATGCAGAAGGACCTTAAGTGCTTGAATATCACTCTGATGGATGAAGGAACCCAGGATGTTAAGAAGACAGAGAAAATGACTCAGGAGTTCGAAGCAAGGATAATAGCGATCAGAGATAGCTAGGAGCTCACAACTGAAGATCTCACTTTTGTAGCCAATACCGAAGCTATGTTGGTCATTTGCATGGATCACCTGGAGTCTCATAGATAGAGGTTGAGTCAAATATGTAAAGATTAAAAGGTTCTCAGGCAGAGAATCACTCTCATTAGCCTACCGTATCAAGCCACAGTAATCAGCACATCACTTGCTCATGAAGAGTGGAGGCAGGCTCGTGCATCTGGGTCTTCTCAAAGTTGAATTGAAGATGTCCATCTTAGCCATGACTAGTAATCATGCCCCATTGATTCTGGGTCATTGTTTTGAGTTTTCCAATTTTAAGCTATTTTTAGATTATTTTCGGTTGTCTTAAGCAGTTCCGAGCTGAAACTCTCAGGGTTTTCAAAGAACTTTATTATTTTTTATAAATGTAATCGATGGCTATATAAAGCCAGGGAAAAAATTTTAGAAGGGATGTTAGTAGTTTATTTGCTTAGTAATAGAGCAGTTTAAGTTTTAGTGATTTTGTAGAAAGACTTTGATTAAGGTTTTTGAATCAATGAATGGAAAAAATTGATCGATATAAATATGTTGGTTTATGTTTGTGGGTGGATCTTTGTTGGGATATCTTACATTGAGCATAATTTCTTGATTGAGTGTCTTTATTTTCTTTGAATTCTAGCTGAAGTTGTGCCTTAGATTAGTGTAGTGTATGTTTATTGAAGTTTGTGAGCTTCAGATCTTTTAGTTGCTTCCAATTTCCAGTAATTATGTCATATTGATGAAAGTTACTATTTATGCCTTATCAACTTTCTGGTCAAAAGTTTGACGATTGCAGAAATGCATTTTTTCATTTCATAAAAATTCATTGAAAATTTTACTGGGAGCTGTACCATGATTCAAAGTATTAAATATTTCATGTTTAATCTAGTTGTTAGTAAAGAGTTAATGTTTCTCGATGGGTTATAGAGTGTAGAAACAAAATTGAAAAAGAGACAAATTCATTTACTAACAACATCCACACTTCACACACATGCCACCATAGTATCTATAATTATAATATCTAACAAATACACCCATTCCAATATATTTATATGCATGTCAATACCCTAATCTTATTAGCCGAGGTGGGGATATTTGTGAAGGCTATAGAATTTGTCTTTACATATTCTAACTACATTTGTCTTTACATATCAATTCCATTAGACCACATTTCTATATATTTCACATTGGTTTACATGACTTATCTTCAATAACATTTGTTAAAAAATTTCACCTATGTGCCCTCAAATAGTGAATTTGGGGTTCCAACACCACTCATCAAGGAGATATGGCAGTTCGGGAAGACTTTTCATTTATTTTTTTGACATCATAGGTCTTGTCGATGACTATACTAAGCTTTCCTTGCATGCAATATATCCTAGAAGGATTGTTACTTCAACAATAACATTATCAAGGAGACATAGTCTATCGCTTAGCATTTTTCAAACTCTTTTCCATCTCCTGATAATGTTATTGTTGAAGTAACAATCCTTCCCTTCAAGGGGACTACATACTTCGAGGATACTTTTTACATGTTCATCCAATACTCACATGTAAGACTAATGCTCTTGTTGTATAACAAAGTAACTTTTGTGTACCAATTGAGGGGACTTTACCTTGTGAAAATATATGAATTATTTTCCATCAAATGTGGGGGCCATCACCTCTCATCTTGAAGTTACCTCATTTGTTGAATAATTAAAATTATTTCAAATGATTAAAATAAATTTATCTTTTACATATACTCCCCATTTTAAATGATGCTAACTCTAGTAATGCAATCAAATTGGACCATTTAAAAATAATTCAAGCCTTCTTTTCTTTTACTCTGGACTCATCTTTGCATATTTTCCTTTTAGATATCAAGATATTATCCAAGTTCCTTGCTGGTGTGGCTTGATTTTTTTTTGTTTGGAAACCACTTCATTCCAAAATGTTGTAAGTCTTAAAATAAATGTACTCTGGATCCAAATGACTGGTGAAATGGGTTTCCCTCCATTTTTGAATTTTATGATTGTTTCTTTGAGATTTAAATAAAATGCCTCTGAAAGTATTCATTAGATGCAACTTCATATGCATAAAACTCATATAAGTTCTATTTGGTTTTATCTTCAAAAAGGTATCCAACTGAGTGCCAAGGCTTTGTAATCATCCATAGGATTACATTTTCATGAAGAAAATCAAAGGAAGCAATTATTTTCACCCCATCATCAACCAGTTTTGAAATTGGAACCCTTAAAGTAGGCAACCTAATAAAGTTAGCACCATGCAAACAACAAGTTATAATAATCTTCCTCTAGTTTTGACTTGGTAGAAATATTAGATGAAGTGATGAGGATTCAAATTTTTTTACAATATTTCTTTGTAGTATAAAGACTTTCAAATATCAATTAGTTAGGTGTGAAGGTTAACTAGATGCAAACTATTAATTTCAATAGAAATTCACCTTGGTAAACTTCACAATGTATAAGCAACAGTCTGAATTAATCACAAACATAATGTGTTCAAGAAATATACCAAATAGATTAATGGAGCTTTGAGAATAAACATGTGAGCACTTTGAGACAAGGAAAATTGAGGGAAACAATTTATTTGATGTGAAATGCATTAGGTACCAAATTATTGATTTCCAAAATTGACCACCTAGAAGGTTTAAAAATTTGCTAATAGAAAACACCTTCAAAAAAACACCAAAACTTGACATCTTTATTTCTCATCAAATTTGACTATAGGAGGTTAAAAAAGGACATGTGGGATTATTTATAGCATATCAAAATAATTTCCAAGTGGTTTGGAAATACAATCATAAGATTCCAATATTTACACCATCAAACCAGGTGACTTAATAAAATTTTATGATTGTATGTAGACGTGTTGTAATTGAATCTTCCTATCACAGGCCTATAAAATTTTGCAAAAAATTGAGGTGCTAACATCAACAAAATTTAATGATAGAAAATAGGTGTGAAAAAATGATGTGTTCACTAGGATGTGTAGACAAACTAAGAAGCTCACACCTATCTCCTCTCATACATTAGAAGGAAGATGATCCACTAGTCTCAAGGAGGCTCAATTGTTGATTGGATGTAGTGATCCTTCATTGTTATGAAATATTACTATGCAAGTGAAATTAGACAATGCCAGATCTAGGACTAGATGGAGAGAGAGAGAAAAAGGACTTTTTGCATATACAGATAGACCGTTGATAGAGAAACCAATTTTAGGACTAGATTTAGGAAGCAAAAAAGTAACTAACCTATAAACAAAATTTAATCCAAAAATAGGAGGTCAACTATAACTTGGAGGGTTAGGGGTGAGTTAATGGATATGGGAAAGCCAAAATTTCATTTAACCAATCACTTTTTCATGAAATGACCTACAAACTATAGATCCCAATCTGACCCTTTTGTAGATCCTTCTTCATGGGCACCACCTATTCCTCTACTTAGATAAAATACTTAAAAATAATTGTAGAAATGGGTTTTCCTAAGTCAAAACTTGAAATAGAAGTGTTCTTATATGCATTAGAGGCTTGATAAAATGATTATACCTTTACAAACCTTTTTGATGTTGAAATTCTCATGAAGATTCTTGAAGTTATCTTTGATATTGTCTTGACATTGAATCTAGTATATCAAGATCATGAATGCCTTAAAGAAATACTTAGATCTATAAATTATTCCTTCCTTCTAGGCCAAAAATACTTGAACTTGATGGTTTCTTGATTTCTTTAATTGTAATTTGATTCTCCTTGTTTGAATGAGCTTGATACCCAATGAATGCCCAAGTTGAGATGAGATAAGATGGATGTCAAAATTATGTAGGCAATTTTCTTTATATACGTCTCCTAGCCATTTTAGGCTTCAAGACTTCAAGGAGGCCAACATAAATATAGGACTCCCATTAAAATCACATAACTATTACTTTATTCAAATTTGGGGCCATTTATTAGGGTTAAGGGAAACCCAAAGTTACCCTTGACCTACCCAGTCACCCTTAATTTCCTACTATAGACTCAAATTGGGATTAGGGGTCCGTTTGGAAATGGGGATTTTATAAATATGCCCAAAGTTGAGGTTGGATCAAGAATAATGAACATGGAATCCTTGGACACTAAAATGGGTCCTAACTAAGGAATAAATTATATAGGAATACAATTTAGGATGCTACAACTAGAATTTTTTTGTATACCTTGAAGGTATAGATAGCTAGATGTATTAGCACTTGTTTTGAATGCAATTTCAGCTATGGATATTGGTTCTTCATAGATACCAATACATATTGTTACCTTTGGATTAATTTTTTTTGTTTAAGACATCAGTTGAAGTAGGAATTATATTTTGATGAGATGGATTGTGTGGCTTTCTCATTGGATGGCCTCCTATGTGTAGTGGTAGCGACATGGTGGAGGGTGAGAGAATTCATGTATGAGGTGGTGGTCACTTTGTTTCTTGTTACAAATATCTTGGTGAAACACATGGAGCACCTTGATTCATGATGGTTTATATGTGGCTAGAGGGATTGTTCCATTATTCATATCTACGATTACTTAGTGCCCCTTATTTAATGTATACAACAAGTAGGAGAGTGTTGATAAAATATGCGTTTGACACTATGCGTAATAATTTTTTATAACTATAATATTTTATTTATTATGTATGTTGCACTAGGAGAACTTAGATGGATGTGAAAAAAGGTAGAGATTCCTTTTGAAATACTCTTAGAGACAATTGGTGTTGTATTATAATTATATTAGAAATATTTAATATTAGGAAAAGTAAATTAATCAATTACCCATTATTAAATGTGGGTTCAAGGATTAGGTAGCATATTATTTTAGCAAATGGTTTATATAATATACCACATGGTGGTTTTGTGGGATCTTTTTTTCTAAAATCAACCACAAGTGTGATTTTTGTGGTTATCTAGGTTATTATTTTTGGAGGCTCGAATCAAGACATGGAATGTGTGGTTGCATGCTTGAACACATGAATGATTTATTGATGGTTGGGGTCTCAAATACTTTCTTGGATGTATTGTAATGTTTAATTTCTATATAATACATGGATGTGGATACTTTTGGAGGTTGTTTTTTACCCTCATGAAGGTTTTTTTAGGGTATATCTTGTGTCATAGTTTCATGTGTGTATTGTCGATTCTTTATATGTGGATTCAAATTGTTTATTTTCTTAATCTCACATTTTGGGTTATGTGGGAATTATCACTATATGGCTGAAATTTTCCTTGTATCCCTTGAATTTATACTTCATGTCTAGATATTTTAATTCTTTTCTATGTAACATAATATCCATTGCAAGGTAAACAAAATTCATTATAGAAATATGAATTTTATCTTTAATCAATATGTCACCTTATCATATCTTTCGATTCCTTAATTATTGGACATAACATAATTAATACATCATATTAAAGATCATCGTGATGGTAATATCTTAAGAATAACTAACTGATTCATTCAAGTCTAATATAAGACCCATAAGACACTTATCACTAGACTTTGGGGTTTGGCATTGCACTATTCTTTTGATTTCAGTTTGTGAAGAAAACCTCATTTTTCAATCCAAAATCCCTAATATTCCTTGTTATCTCTTGTACACATCATAACAACATTAGGCTTTGGGGTTCATGTGTGCAGTGGAATACATTTTTATCACCATTGAAAAATGTCAAGGCTTCCCATGGTTCCTGAATTAAAAAGATTCTCTTCAAATAATATATCATTCTTATATAAACTATTGGGGTTTGTGGTTTTAAAGGGATTTTTAACTTCTACATTGAACATTGTATGGGTCACCGCTCATCTTTGATATGTACAATGCATTGAATGACACGATCTTCAAAGTTTCATGGTTAAGTTTCAGAGGGATACTATAATTTGTGAGTGAAATACAACATGAACCATCCTTGAACCCTGATAAAATTTGAGCCTTAAATGATTTTGATTATGAATCTCAAGGACTGATGAATTATTCTTGACCCTTAATATAATTAGAACCTTAACTTAATTTCAATTCTAGGACTTTGTATTATCCAACTCCAACATTTTCCTTGGTTATTTTTAGATTTTATCATTTTGTAGGTTTTTCAAGGTCACATTTATGCATTAAAGTGTTCATTTATTCTATTTTATTTGACTATCAATACTCCCCTTCTTTAAACTATTCTATGTAATCAAATAAATCATGGATTTGTCTTAATTATCAAGTTAGGTCTATAAACCCTAGAGTAAATTTATTTTAAGTTTTAGGGTACACTTAATAATCATGGTCTTAACTCAACCCAAACAAAGGTGTCCAAATGGTCAAGAGGTGTCATTGAGGGATTAAGAAGGTATAATAAAGGGGACACAACTAACAAGCAATATCAAAGTAACAAAATGAAAGAAATGAAACCAAAAGCCCTAACTCTACCTCAGAAAAAGAAAAAAAAAAGAAAAAGAAGAATAAAGGGGACAACCTATCAACCATAAGTTCAATCCCTATACTAAAGGCTAACAATAAAAAAAATCTAAGACTTGAATCTGACCATCTATTAGTGCCATCTTTGAAATAGAGGTCACACTTAGCTACATAGAGTAAATCAAGTAGAAAAAATGACCCTAAGCCTTGGGTCAATTTATAGCATATTTTTATGACATCAAGCTCACCTACTTAAAATATATACATGTAGACTAGGGACACAAATGGATATCTCTTGAATGGTTTTTTTGGTCAAATGTTCTCTTGTCACCAAGTGAACAAACGATCTCATATCACTAATACAAACAATGGAAAATTATTGGGAGTTGGATATCAAATCTTCATTGTTTATCAAAGGAAATAAGAACAAGGAAAAACCAAAGTTTGATCCCCATAGGGTAACAAACAACAAGAAAAAGAGAAGGAAATAAAATTAAGGGGGTGTAAGAGGCAGAAATAAAATACAAAAGCAATAAAAGGAGAGAAGAGGAGAAAGAAAGAAGAAAAGATGTGGATTCCCTACTTAGCTAATAGGTGAAGTGGGATGTGAGTTATGAAGAACGATAAATAGCTCCAAAATAAAGATAAATGCTCCTAAAAATTATTCACCAACAAGTGCTAGTAAAAAAACCTGTAATTGAAAGAAATTACTCTGTACAAAATAACGTATAGGTTTGATACATTGGCTTTAATATCATACTCAAAATCCTAAATTTCTTAGTGTATGCATTGCAAGTGTATCCTTCCAAGACTAAGAAAGAATAATTCAAAGATGCCATAGGTTAGAGTGTTGGGATATTATGAAAATATGTGCTTCAGAGATTGATTTCACATATTTGAGAGATGTACTGTCATTGATTCCAACATATTTCTTTATTATGATAGTATTTCAGAGGCATTGTAGGGATGTTCAGTGAGTTGATTAGATCAGTGAGGATATTGTATTTCAAATCAGTTGGTGTGAAGCTACATATGTGTTTAGGAATGTTTGTACTTTATCTTTGTCAAGTTTTAGAGGTTTGCATCATGATTTGAGATATAGTTATGTGTGATTTATCTGAGACTAGTATTTTGGTGTTTAGAAAGTTTTCAAGAAAAGATAGTATGACAATATTTGAATCGGTGTGGATCATTAGTGTGACAATATCTTTAGTTGAGAATCTTATGGCATGTTTAGAACAAGGATTTGTGTTATTGACATGACTTATTCATTGATTTGAGGATCACAAGCCATGTTTTTGGAGTGACAGAGCTTACTAATTATTGTTCTTTAAACTCTTGGCCAACATGGTTGGTGTAATGTGTTGCAATGGATCATGGCATGATTTATGGAATTTTTGTGTGTTTGAGGATGTTTTTATGGATAATTATTGTGTCTTATCTAATATTTAATGGATCAAATTATATATTGAGTTGTACTAACTAAATATTTTTTAATTAGGTCCTTGGATGACCTTGTAGAGATAAGTTGATGAATTGTATAAAAGAATTAAATCATTTGTTAGTGTGAAGAGTGGGATGTGTGTGAACATGATGTATTGGTGACCATGTGAAGAGGTATGAGTGGAATCTACAATCGAGTCAGAGATTTTTTGTACTTCATTGGAGCTTTATTGGTATATTGAAGATGTTATCAACCAGTTCATAAATAGTATGAAATGAGCCTTCCCTTATTGTAATTGAGTAATGAGCTCTAGGAAGTGTACCTAAATGAATGTGCATTCCCTTTGTACCTTTAATAGGGTATTTTTATTTTAACAAAGTACACCATCTTGTGGGTTTGATCCCCACCATGGCTTTTCCCATAACAAGGTTTCCACATCAAAAATATTGGTTTTATTGTGTTCATGTGATTTTGTAGTTCTGTTCTTTCATGTTTATCTTTTTGATCTCTGGTTAAATGGTTTAAACATGATAAGTTGATAAATTTAATGAGGTTAGGATGCAACTGATTCACCCCCTCTCAATTATGTGGTTATGCTATATTTCTATCAATTGGTATTAGATCTAATGCCTCTTCAAAAAAATTTAACAACTTGAGGTGATTTGGGATGGTAGCTTTTAGAAAGGAAAGTTTGAGATTCGATTGAACAAACTATGGATTCTAGAAAGCATGGATGTAGACACATTTGAGGTACCTTAGTAATGAGCATTGGGAGATAACAAAGAAAAAATAAAATCCTCCTGTAGATCTTGTGAATGCTACTCCTGATTAGAAGAAGGATTTTGATGTCAACATTAGAGATAAGCAAGCCTTTCTAAGTTCTTTAACAAATTCATTAAATATTCTAATGTCATGGAATTGGAGATAGTGAACTACATTTGTGAAAAATCAAGAATTATACATGAAGGAGACCCTTAGGTGAAGATGGTAAATTTTTAGACACTTAAAGAAAAATTTGAAGCTTTGAAGACGAGTGAAGATGAGAATGTTGTGGATTACATGTAGAAGGTGATAGATCTTGTTTAGGGAATGATATGTGTTGGTGGAAAAATTGATGATGATGTTGTGGCTAAAGTTTTAAGATCCTTACCTCATTATTACAAACACAAGGTTGTAGCTATAGAAGAAATTAGAATAGTGAAAATGGTGAAAAAAGACACACTACTCGGTAAGCTAATTGTATTTGAGTTAAGAAAATTTGGCTATCCTCCTCTTAAAGTTGAGACTACATACAAAGCAACTGTATCTAAAGGTAAGAAAATATATGACCCCGAAGGAAGTACATGAAAGCATGCTAAGGAGATAGAAGATCTTGAAGGATAAGAAAGGAATCTTGAATAACTTGAAGCATTGATTTCTAGGAGAGTACCTAAGGGAGTTGGTAAGTATAAGGGAAAAATACCTTTGAAATGTTTTTTTCTTGCAATAAAATTAATCATTTTGCATCTAGATTTCTTGAGAGAGTTTATAAGGAAAAACCTAGGAAGTATTAATCTAAATATTCAAAGAAATATTATTATGTTGTCGATAATGGTGTGACTTGTTGAAGAATCTGAGAAAGATTGTGAGAATGATGAAGAATTTGGATTCATTGCTGTAAAAGAAGAAAATCCAAGTCCTATGAATGAGGAGAGAGCTTTGGTAGCGCATGTTGAGGAAAGGAGTCAATGGGTAATTGACAATGGTTTTTCATATCATATGACAAAAGACAAAAGCAAATTTGTGGAACTAAAAAGGTATGATGGTGGCGTAGTTAGATTTGGTGATGAAACTCCTTGTCTAATCCATGGAAGAGGTTATATTACTCCTAATGGTAAGACTAATAATGATGGTGTTTTATATGTTGAAGAACTATAGCATAATATTTTGAGTGTTGGACAACTAGTTGATAAGGGATATGGATTACAATTCAAGAATGGTGAGTGAAAAATCTTGGGAAGTTTGGGAGATGAGATTGCATCAGGTTCTAAATAAAATTGTAACATATTTCATTTTAATATTACTAAAATAAAGTGTTTGATTGCTCACATTGATTGTTCATTTTAAGATTTCTTACATTGTGAAGATAAGTGCTACTATTGTTGTAAGAGATTCACCAAAGTTGATAAATCCTGATAATGAAATGTGTAAGGGATGCTTGATGGGTAAGCAAAGTAGATCTACTTTCAAGAGAAAAAAATTGCTTCAAAAGCACTATTAGATCTTGTGCATACATATTTGTGTGGACCATGTAGAACTAGAAGTTATCATGGAGATAGATATTTCATATTATTTATTGATGATTAATCAAGGATGATGTGGGTGAATTTATTGAAAGAAAAGTAGGAAGATTTTAACAAGTTTAAGATCTTTAAGGCTATGGTTGAGGATGAAGCAAGTGTAAAAATTAAATGTTTGAGATCAGATAGAGGTGGTGATTTCACATCTGGTGAGTTTTATGATTTTTGTGAAGAACATGGAATAAAGAGACGTGCATCTTCTTTAAGGTCTTGACAACTGAATGGGACTCACAAAAGAAGGAACAAATCAATCCTAGATAGTACTAGGACCATAATGGTTGAACATAATGTTCCACATATCTATTGAGAGAACCCATTTTGACAATAGTGTAAACATTGAATAGAGTACAAATCAAATATGGAACTGGTAAGGTACCTTATGAGATTTGGTATGGTAACACTCCTAATGTGAAATATTTTAGAATTTTTGGAAGCAAATACTATATTAATAGAGATGAAGACTTGGAAAGTTTGATACTAGAAGTGATGAAGGTATCTTTCTTGGTTATTCTACCAAGAGTAAGGCATACAAGTGCTATAACAAGAGGTTGAGGAAGATAGCTTAAAGTGATAATGTGAGAGTTGATGAATATAGTCCAAAAAAATCTAGATATTATGCTTATGATTCAAATGATGAAAATATCAGTGAAATTTAGTGAACATAGACTCAATCACAAAAGCCACTTCAAATTGCTCCTAGAATTCATGATGATCAAGAATAGCTAGTTAATATTGAAGAAGATACTCGAGAATCAAGTATTCATCCAAATCTGAAGACTCCAAGGTATGTAAGGTTAAATCATTCTGAAAATAAGATCATAGGTGATAAGGATAAAGGTGTTCGGACTAGAAGGTCAACATAAGTTAGAAAATAGATTTGTTTGATTTCCAAAGTTGAACCTAAGGATGTAAATGAGGCATGTAAAGATGTTTAGGTAAAATAAAATTTATGGAAGAAGAACTAGATCAGATTCATAAGAACAACACATGGATATTAGTTTCGAGGCCTAAAGATAATAATGTGATTTATACTGAGATGAGGTATTATGTGATGTGGTGAACATGAGTGCTTTCCATATTTTGTTGTGCAGACTTTGAGAACTTGTGATGTTGGTGCTATTTATGATTTTTGAAGGAATGTTGTGTCTATAGTGAAGGATGGCCAAAAGTTTACTTTGATTCCTTTGAAGGAGGAACGAAGGAAGGCTAAGAACCTAAGTATAATGAAAACTTACACCTTAGGAGATCAAACTTCTTCAGATCAGGAGGTGTTAGATTTACAGAAGATAGATGAGAGGGTTTATGAGGTGTTACAGTTGTTGTTGAATTTGATTAATGAATTAGAACCAGTAGAGTTAAAGGATAGTGAAAATCGGATGATTTTATAGTAGAGTACTAGAGAATTGGTATCAAATGAGAATCATAAGTTATCTTGAGTAGATCGGTGTTTGAGGCTGAATTTTTTTTGAATGATGTTAGGAGTGGAGTCAAGTAGCAGAGAAGGAAGAAGACATTGGAGACTGACTATAGGAGGCACAAAGTCATAAGAAATTGGAAGGAACTAAAGAATCAAAGAAGTGATTATGAAAGTAATAGCATAAATAGAGTTGTACCAGATGTTGAGAAGGATATTGAGAGGTTGGGGTTAAACACTTGCATCTACAATAGCATGGATAGGTATGTGCAGAATTAGAGAAACTATTTTCCTTTTGATGGAGAGGATATGCGGGTTAAGAATGAACATGGGATTTATGTCTCGAAACATATTAGATGTTCATAAGTCCTTATGGAATATCTTCTATTCATGTGGGGTGTCTGATGCAGGAGAATCCTTGGGTCATTGGAAATCTTGCATCACCCAAAAATATTTCCTTTCATTTTGTCTATTTAGTGTTCTAGTTGGGCAATTTCTGGTGTTTAGGCTTGTCATCATTCCAGTTGGCTCATTTTATTATGTAATCATTATGTTGTGTTCTAGACATCTTGGAGGTTCTATGTCTTTGATCCCATCTCATTCCTATGTTTTGAGATGAAGATATGTAATGATTAGTTTAGTCCTATTCGATTTTCCTATTCTAATGGCCAGGGTGACGAGATTCATCTTGCGATGGAGTTTCACATTATGAGAAGCTTCGTGGTGCCTTGTTCTTTATTCTTATACATATGGTCAACCTCCTTGTATGTTTGCACGACATGATGTATCTATTTGAGGGTGTTCTTATTGATTTAGGTCCTAACCTATATGTTTGCAAGTTGTTTCCTTTATCTTGGAGATTGTTGATTGAATAAGTTGACTTGTGGCTAGTGATCTTGTATATAAGCTAGGTAGTAGTTCTCATTTTAGGCAGTGTTGGTAGATGGGAGGTAACTAGTAGACTAGCATCTGATTTTGTAAATAATCAGGCATGTATGCTTGGAATGTAAGACTGCATGTTTTTAGGCCAACTTGATGTAAATCCTTTGTTGAACTGATAATAGAAGATCATATTTCTTTATTGGCTGTCATTGTCTATTTTTTTGTTGATCATTTTTGATGTGGTGTTTCTTGCTAAAAGGATTTCACATCTCCTTTGGGGAAGCTCTGTCCTTGACTGCATCAATAATAACACCTTATTGTGGTTGTGGTCAAATACATTCTTACTTTATAGGCTTCAGAGCCTACTATTGACGATTCAGTAGTCTTTGATTTTCTTATGTTAGTCTCATTGCCCATTCTTAGTCAAGTCACACCTATGCTTCTATAAGTGAGGTTGGCATGTCTTCTCTAATTTGTGTGGTACCTTCTTAGGGGTTGACGCCCTAGTTAACAATTTCTCTTCTCTCGTGAAACACTCAATTGAGGCCTTTGAGAGGATTTTTCCTCCTCTCTCCTATTTCAATAAATATAAATCATGAGGTTTCTTAAACCATTATCATAAGAAGGAAGTAATTTTCTCTGGAACATATTTCTCAATCCCATGCATGAGTCAAAAGCATGATAATCATTAATTTCGTTTATGATATTGTTTAGTCATTTTATATTGTTGTATATTCCCTTAGTCTAGCAACAATTCTATTATATCTTAACCTATCTATGGCATTACCCCTTCCTTTTGTACTTTGAGAAGCATTTTATAGTTTCTAGATGATGAAAAAGCACTAGAATGCTAATAAATATTGCATCAATGTCCATAATATCTTAAATTTGAATACACTGCAATAATTTCCATAACCCAGGTGTGGCAGGAAGAGGCCACTAAAAAGCTTTGAGTTTGTACCATGCAGGGACCTGATCTCCATGGAACAGAGCACCATGTCTAGTACTGTGAGGGATACAGACCCCGTGCCCCTTGAGCCAGTAAAACACCCATTACAACGACGACATTGATGAGAAAAGCTGTTGCAGATGTCAAGTCATTTCTATGTTGTTCATGTACTTAAATGATCATATGGATTTGACTTTACGCTCTTGTTTAAGCTACTGATCTATTCATGACTAAAAATCTTAGCACCCATCTCTGTGATAAAGGCTCATGTACACAACGTGGGTCGTTTTGAGAGGTGCAAAAATTAGGGTATTCATATCTTTCACGAGCTCCAAATGGTATTGGAGCTTCCATCTCGATGCCAGTTAACTGCCCAGTCTGCATGAGCCATTATTCTCCATCTAGTTAGATTTAAGAAATTCGTACCTGACATAACGTAGGCAACAAGTGTTTTTTAATTGTTGGAAGCTTGAATCGTAGTACTTTCCTATTTTCTGGACTTGAAAGAGAATCTAAAGTGGTCCAGCTTTGTGGATAACATCTCAATTGTTCACTTCCACTATTGTTGTCGATTCTCGCAATAATGTAGTTTCTTTTCTGGGTGGCAGAATAATTTGTAAATCAGCAATGAAAGAAACTATAGTTTGAAATGATTGATAGATATAGTTTGAAATGATTGATAGATAATGATATTTTATTTGATGATGAAGTTGTTCAATTAGATGACAATGTAAGTACATCAACAATGTATTAAGATAAACAAGTGTTACGTAGTAGCGAGTAATTGTCATTATAGATTATAGAGATTGGTGAATGTGAAAAAATAATAGTACAATATTATTGAATTTATAATTTTAAATTATATTTAAATGGCAGCTATAATTGTAATAGTCTAAGAGCAATGCCTTGTATTTTTGGCCCAATCTTTACGATAGCAATTTATTATTCAAAGTTCCTTGCACTTTACACAGTGGTGAGGAATCTTTACAACAATAATTTTTAATAATATTTATGATATTTAGAATTGTAGCTATAATTATTATAATACATACTTGATCAATTGATTAAAGCAAGTTTTTCATAATTTTGATTATCATAAAGTCTATAATTCTATTTTAATATCCAATAGTATTAGAAAGAGGCAATGTGTTCAATCTCTCTTGTAATTAATGAATGAGAATTTTATTAGTCTATTCAAATATTCTTAAATGTATTGGGAAAAAATATTTTAATATTATTATTTTTTTTAAATATGTATATTTAATTATTTACTTGTATTTCATTGTTGGATTAAAAATAACAAAGAGTTCATAGAAAACATACTTTAAAAGTGATTTTGTTGTAGAGAGATTAACCCCTACCTTTAGCCACCAAATGCATTAATTTCAAGAGGCATTTTACTGTGTGATTACATGTCAATATAATATTAAAATAAAGATGTTTTAAAAATAATAATCTATTATGCAAATATTTTTTATTTGAAGAAAAAAATTGTATTAAGAAAATAAAACAATGCAGATACAACAAAATTTAAATGTAGCTACTCGTTTTATAATGTTATAGTACTAGTGAGACTTACAATATTTCATTTAAAAAAAAAAAGATAAATGAAAAAAATAATTTAGCAGAATAGACAATTTACATTGATTTATCAAATAATAAAAATAATAATAATTTTTAGATTAGAATTGCAACATTTAAGCTGACGTGTTAATCAAAATTCATTGGATATTAATTTGGAGTGCTTTAACAACATAAAATCAAACAATAGGCTTCCCTAAAAGGAAGGAATCACATTACAATAGTGCAACAAAACATTTCTAAAAATGGATCAACCATTTAAGTGTAAGCGATAATTAATTGGGTGAAAAGGCCCAATCCAAGATGTTTGCACAACTTGACGACATCTAATAAATAAAAAATGAAATAAAGTTAGAAGAATACATGAAAGATGTTAATTTGAGAAAATTGATATTTTTTAAATTAAAAGCTCCAAGTAATCTTGATAGATTTTGAAATGAAAATTCGCTAGTAAAAGTTGATTGTCATTAAACTTAACCCTAACCTGTGTCTTGCACAATATGAAAGCTTTGCAAATACTTTGCCTGTAGTTGTGACATTAGGCTTTTAAAAAAGTTCTTCATTGGATGATGTTGCAGAAAAGCATTGTCATCGATAGAGTAAACTTTCAAAAAGTAGAACTTTCTATGCAAAAAACCATTGTTATTAGAGTAAACTCTAAAAAAATAGAAGTTTCTATTCAAAAACAAAACTTTCTCATTGAATAATTTTGTGTACATCCCTTAAAAAGTGACCC